>WOXC01010196.1:0-200007 GCA_011680675.1 Gymnobelideus leadbeateri
TGGCTCAGAACTCAGGTCCTTCTGACTCCAGGGCCAGCGCTCTATTCACTGCGCCACCTAGCCGCCCCTTTTGTCATTCTATCTTAAATGAGTAAATGTCCCTATCAACAAAAATATTCAACAGATCAGCAATTAGATTTGCATATGGCCCAGAATCTTCAAGGAGAATCTCTTCATGTTAAGTTGAACATTATTCTAGCTCTAGTGCTTCCATTCTCCAATCTCCTCTTCCCAACACACACACACACACACACACACACACACACACACATACACACACACACATACACACACACACAGTCAATTTAATTTTAATCAGTAGTCAAATTATGGACAACAATGACTTTAAAAATTTTTAAATAAACTTATTTAGCTATTTTAAACATTTTCTTTTTAAATTTTGAGTTCCAAATTCTCTCATTCCATCTCATCCCTCCCTCACACACTGAAAAACAAGCAAAATTATGTAAATTATACATGTGAAATCATGCAAAACATATTTCCATATTAGTCATTTCACAAAAATGCAACCCACCCAAAAAGTGAGAAAACTATTTCTATTTTTCATTCAGATTTCAGCAGTTCTTTCTCTGGAGGTGCATAGCAATTTTTTTTTTTTGTATTGTGAATCCTTTGTATTTGTCTTGGATCATTGTATTGACCATAATGGCCATCTTTTACAGTTGATCATCATTACAACATGGCTGTTACTGTTACTGTCTTTCCTGCTTCATATCACATCGGTTTCTATAGGTTTTGCTGTGTGTGTGTGTGTGTGTGTGTGTGTGTGTGTGTCTGTATGTGTTTCTGAAACCACCCCTCATCATTTCTTGCAGCACAATAGCACTCCATCACAATTATGTCCCACCACTTGTTCAGCCATTGCCTAATTCCTGGAATGTGATGTGTCAATGCTCTTTTTTTTTTTTTCTCATGACAACCCACTCCAGTATCTTTGCCAAGAAAACTCCAAATGCAGTCAAGAGATTTTGGATATAATTCACACCCCTGAACAACAATGATGAAGTGTGGATAATAATAGTATCTACTTCCCAGGATTACTATAAGAATACAATGACATAATATTTTTAAAATTCTTTGCAAATCTTAAAATATTATCTAAGTTTTGTTGTTATTATTATCCTTATTGTCACCATAATTCAGGTTAGAAAGCAGAATTTCCCAGAATTTAGTTCATGGTATTCTTCTACTTCAGCAACTTGGAGAGGAGCAAAATGTTCATATTAGGTTACGGACTATTGGTCCAATGTTCACTTGCCCTCTGAAACAGTATAGTGTGGTTTAACTTCAATCACATGTTGCTTGGCTTTTTAGAAAATGCCTAATTTCTGGGCTTTCGAATTCATTAAAACTTTCCTGTCCCCTTGCAATTAATGAAACTTGAGTACCCTTAGAAGACAGTGAATCACTTTCCATTGTCTCCAGTACCTTCTCCAATTCTCTCTGTGTCCTTGTTTCTTTCTCTGTCTCTCTGTCTCAATGTGTCTCTCTCTCTGTCTCTGCTTCCCTCTGCCTTTCTCTCTGTGTCTCTGTATGTTTGTCGGTTTCATACACACACACACACACACACACACACACACACACACACACACACACACACACACTGTTAGGAGGAGTGCGGGGCAGTTTATTGATCTTCAGTTTGAGTCATAAGCTCCTCTTCTACCCCTCATACCTTAGTAACTTCTCCTCTGACTTTCATTCCACAAAAATATATTACCTTCTTTAGCTGCTGATGGCTTATATCAGTCCCCAGGTCATTCTCCCTCCTTTCTCAAGAAGTTCGATATCTGGTCCCCAGTCTTCCTCTCTACCCCACCCCCATGATAGCGATTTTCATGTTGCTGTCTTCTAAAACCCCTTGGTTCTCAGTTCAATAGCCTCCTTTGCCCCATGACCTGCTTGCTTATCCATTCTATCTCAGCCACATATGGATAGTACAACCTTGGTTGAGAAGTTCTTAATCTTTTGTTATACAATAGTTCCTTTTGACATTGTGGTGAAGCCTATGACTTTCTTCTTAGAACAATGTTTTAAATCCATAACACAAAATAAATGCGATTCCAAAACAAATCATTTACATTCAACTAAAGAGACAACACTTCCCCCAACGCTTACCCCCATTCAAGTTTACATGTCTCCTGAAATATATCCATAGATTCCATGTCAAGAAGGCAATAATCTTGCCCCATATTTTTCATAATCCACAAATGTCCCATCTCTAAATTCTATATAGAGACTCTGATTTTTCATTTTCTGATAATAGCGCCTTTTTCTTACATTCCACTCTTTTCCTCACATCTCCTAAGCCTATTTTAGTCCTTCCAGCAAACATCCCCACTCCCTATCACTCCCTTGCCCTCTTGCTTCTAGTACCTTTGTAATAAGAAATAAGGATTGCTTTAAATATCCACACCTTCTCTTCTTTTGCTCATACACTACTGAATGAATCTGGAAGAGGGCACATAATTGTGCTAACTGGATCCATTACACATTTATATTATCTCATTTCAACTGGGACCCTGATTCTCTTTGTCATCTTTGGTGTTCTCTTTTTACTCTTTTAACTCTCCTTTACTCCTTATAGCAGTATTATAAACCTTCACTTCTTCCATCTATACCATCATTCCACTTAGCAGAGAATCTAACATCATGCCTAAGTGAAAAAAAATGAGGCTATCCTTCATAAGCTCCCTTTGCTACCAAATTCTACATGTCAACCTCAATACCATGCCCCATTCCCTCTTCCTTCTCCTCCCCCCAATCTCTGAAGATGAAGGAACTTTCATCTTTCCAACATCTGCATCTTTCTATGTGCCCTTGATCCCATGTTCTTCTATCACTTTGGAGAGATTGCCTTATTGATAACTCCCTCTCTCTATCTAATTTTCACCTTCCCTTTTCCTGTCACATACAAATATATTTAGCTCCCTTCTATCATAATAACACACGAAGAAAACCCAACAGCATTCTCTTGACCTTACCACTCCCTCAAGCTATTAAAAATTCTATATTTCGGCAGAGCCAAGATGGCGGAAAGGAAGCAGTAACCTCGCTGAGCTCCTCTGTCACTAAGTCCCAAAGGGTAAATCTGAGCGGATTCCGGAGTGACGGAGCCCAGTGGAAGACAGAGTGTGGCAGAATCCAGCCCAGGAGGTTGCCCAGAGTGTCCGCACAGGTCGAGCGCAGAGTGCGTGGGGTCTGCAAAGCTCAGACCTAAGAGCAGGCAAGCAGACTACACCAGAGAGAGAAAAAGCCCCAGCCTGCAGACTTACCAAGGACGAATCGCAGTCATCTCCCAGAGGGAACGGATCATTGGAGCCAGGTAGGAGAGTCGGGCCCCCAGTGGAGAGAGTGGCTTCTCAGGCTGCATTCAGCCCCCAGCCTGGAAGTTTAGAAACTGCCTGCCTGTATAATACAGGGGCTGGAATGGCAAAGTAAATTCTAGCTGCTCTGATCCTCCCAGCCCTCCTTCATGAAGCAGAAAACTCAAAGATAAGTCTCCCACCCAGATTGAAATCCCAAGTTAATGGAAATAGCCTCAGGCTTGAGAATCTCCAAGAAAGGGTATAACTGAGACAACCAGGAATCTGAAGAGAAGAGAGGGAGGGGACCCAACAAGCCCCACCTCGCCTCACCAACAAAAGCCTACTTATAGCCCAGGGTTATAGAGGCAGAAATCTGAAGTGGTCAGACTCATCCCCACCTACACATCTACATTCCTCACTGACTTCCCTGACTTAGCCATAAACTAGCCACCCAGAGGTATTCAAAGTCAAGGATCAGGCCCCAAACTCATAGCCTGAGACACTAAGAAACAGGAAGTCACAATGGGAAGGAAGGAAGCTGAAAAGGAGAAGGGGAAGGCAAGAAAGTCTATTCGAGCATACTATGCAGGGCAAGAACAACAAAACACACAGGACAATATAGACTCTCTGCCCACACCAGAGACCACAGAAGGAAACATGATCTGGTCTCAAGCCCAAATAGCATTCCTGGAGGAGCTTAAGAAAAATTTTAAAGACCAAATCAGGGAGGCAATGACCAACTTGGAAAAAGAAAATACCTCCCTAAAAAAGGAACTTCAAAAACTAACTGAAGACCATAATTCACTAAAAATTAGATACAATCAAACTGAAACTCAGAAATCTATGATGGAGAAGGAGTCAATAAAAAAAACCAAGATGATCGAAAAATTGCAAGAAAATGTAAAATATCTCACTGGAAAAATAACTGACCTAGAGAACAGATCCAGGAGAGACAACCTAAGAATTATTGGTCTACCAGAAAGCCATGATGAGAAAAGCAGTCTAGACAACATCCTCCAAGAGATTGTCAAAGAAAACTGTCCTGAGGTCCTGGAATCAGAAGATAAAATAGCTATTGATAGAATTCACCGGACTCCTCCTGAAAGAGATCCCAAACTGAAAACTCCAAGAAATATAGTAGCCAAATTCCAGAATTATAAGATTAAAGAAAAAAATCTACAAGCAGCCAAAAAGAAACAATTCAAATATCAAGGAACTACAGTTAGGATCACACAGGACCTAGCAGCTTCTACATTAAAGAGCGCAGAGACTGGAATTTGATATTTCGTAGGGCAAGAGAGCTAGGACTACAACCAAGGATTAACTACCCAGCAAAACTGAGCATAATCTTTCAGGCAAGGAGATGGCTGTTTAATGAAGTAAGGGACTTCCAGACTTTCCTAATGAAAAAGCCAGAGCTCAATGGAAAATTTGATCTCCAATTACAAGAATCCAGAAGGACATAAAAAGGTAAACAAGGGTAACATAGACTCACACATGCAGAAGTGCACAAACCCACACCCACAAACACAAGCTCATTACCTGGGATGCAACAAGAGCAAAATGTTCACATCCCTATATGTGGAGCTGATAACTGTCAATATTTGAAATCTTTATGATTATCATGACCTGCAAAAGGGTTATACTTAGAGGGTGTGGGTATGAATGCACTAACATGGAGTCTAAAAAAAAAAAGACTATTAAGGGGATCAATGGTACTGTAATGGGAAAAAGGAAAGGATGAGCTAGGAAAAGGTAAAATATGCCATCTGAAGGGGCATCAAAAGACACTATAGAAGAAGGGAAAGTAAGAGGGAGAGGAACATCATTTAAACACTATTCTCACTGGTTCTCGTTCAAAGAAGGATCAAATTAATCAGTGAAGTTTAAGAATCTAACATGAATAGACTCATAAATTCATTAAATAGAGGAATTGGATGGAGGGAGAGGAGCACTGTTTGAAATTTACTCTCATTGGTTTGGAATCAAACGGGGAGTAATTTACTCTGATAAGTATAAAATTTTATTGCGTCCTATAGATAGTGGGAGGGTAAGGGGGGGGTGAAAAGGAGGAGACTAAAGGGAGGGATTATAAGGGAGGGAAATAGTAGTAAGGGGAGAGGGTAGGTTAAGAAGGGGGGTCACTGGGTGGGAACACTGAGGGAGGGGGTGGTCAAAAGGGAAAACTTCAAGGAGGGGAAGGGAGAAGGAATAAACAAAAACATAAACAGGGGAGGGAATAGGATGGAAGGGAAGAGACAGATAGTCATCATTACTGTGAATGTGAATGGAATGAACTCTCCCATAAAACAGAGGTGGATAGCAGAATGGATTAAAAACCATAATCCTACAATATGCTGTCTTCAAGAAACACATTTGAAACAAAGGGATACCCACAGGGTAAAGGTAAAAGGTTGGAGTAAAATTTATTATGCCTCAGCTAAAGTAAAAAAAGCAGGGGTAGCAATACTTATCTCAGATAAAGGAAAAGCAAAAATAGATCTAATTAAAAGAGATAAGGAAGGAAACTATATCCTACTAAAAGGCACCATGGAGAATGAAGCAATATCACTACTTAATATATATGCACCAAGTGGTATAGCATCCAAATTCCTAGAGGAGAAGTTAAAGGAATTAGAGGAAGAAATAGATAGCAAAACTATACTAGTGGGGGACCTTAATCTCCCCCTCTCTGAACTCGATAAATCTAACCTCAAAATAAACAAGAAAGAAGTTAAGGAGGTGAATAGAATCTTAGAGAGACTAGATATGATGGATCTCTGGAGAAAACTGAATGGGGATAAAAAGGAATTTACTTTCTTCTCAGCAGTGCATGGTACATACTCAAAAATAGACGATGTACTATGGCATAAAAACCTCACAATCCAGTGCAGAAAGGCAGAAATATTAAGTGCATCATTCTCAGATCATGATGCAATAAAAATTATATGCAATAAAGGGCCATGGAAAGATAGACTAAAAACTAATTGGAAACTAAACAATTTAATCCTAAAAAATTGGTGGGTCAAAGAATAAATTATAGAAACAATCAATAATTTCATTCAAGAGAATGATAATAATGAAACAACATACCAAAATTTGTGGGATGCACTAAAGGCAGTTCTCAAGGGAAGTTTTATATCCCTGAGTGCATACTTAATTAAAGCAGAGAGAAGGGAGGTCAATGAATTGGACATGCAATTGAAAAAGCTAGAAAAAGAACAAATTGAAAATTCCCAATTTAGTACTAAATTAGAAATATTGAAAACCAAAGGTGAGATTAATAAAATTGAAATTAAGAAAACCATTGAATTAATAAATAAAACTAAGAGCTGGTTTTATGAAAAAATCAACAAAATTGATAGACCCTTAGTCAATATGATAAAAAAAAAAGAAAGAAGAAAACCAAATTATGAGTATCAAAAATAAAAAGGGTGAATCTACCTCCAATGAAGAGGAAATAAAAAAAATAATGAGGAATTATTTTTCCCAATTGTATGCACATAAATATGACAATCTTAGTGAAATGGATGAATATTTACAAAATCACAAATTGCCCAGATTAACTGAAGAGGAAGTGAATTACCTAAATAACCCCATCTCAGAAAAAGAAATCAAACAAGCCATCAATGACCTCCCTAGGAAAAAATCTCCAGGGCCAGATGGGTTCACTAGTGAATTCTATCAAACATTTAAAGAACAATTGATTCCAATACTCTACAAACTATTTGGGAAAATTAGTGAAGAAGGAGTCCTACCAAACTCTTTCTATGACACAAATATGGTACTGATTCCTAAATCAGGAAGAGATAAAACAGAGAAAGAAAATTATAGACCAATCTCCCTCATGAATTTAGACGCAAAAATTCTAAATAAAATATTAGCCAAATGACTCCAACAACTTATCACAAATATAATACACCCTGATCAGGTAGGATTCATTCCAGCAATGCAAGGATGGTTTAATATTAGGAAAACCATAAGTATAATTGAGCATATCAACAACAAAACTAGCAAAAACCACATGATCATCTCAATAGATGCAGAAAAGGCTTTTGACAAAGTACAACATCCATTCCTATTAAAAACACTAGAAAGTATAGGAATAAATGGAGCCTTCCTTAAAATAGTTGATAGCATCTATTTAAAACCATCAGCAAGTATTATATGCAATGGGGATAAACTAGAAGCCTTTCCAATAAGATCAGGAGTGAAACAAGGGTGTCCACTATCACCCCTCTTATTCAATCTGGTACTAGAAACGTTAGCAGTAGCAATTAGAGAAGAAAAAGAAATCAAAGGAATCAAATTAGGCAAAGAAGTGACCAAGCTGTCACTCTTTGCAGATGATATGATGATATACTTAGAGAATCCTAGAGAATCAAGTAAAAAATTACTTGAGACAATAAATAAATTTGGCAAAGTTGCAGGATATAAAATAAACCCACATAAATCCTCAGCATTCCTGTACATCTCTAATAAAACTCAACAGCAAGAGATAGAAAGAGAAATCCCATTTAAAGTCACTGTAGAGATTATAAAATATTTGGGAATCAACTTCCCAAAACAAACCCAGAATCTATATGATCACAACTACAAAACACTTCTCACACAAATAAAAACAAATCTAAATAGTTGGAAAAATATCAATTGCTTGTGGCTGGATCGAGATAATATAATAAAAATGACAATTTTACCCAAACTAAATTATATATTTAGTGCCATTCCAATCAATTTACCAAAAAACTACTTTGTAGAGTTAGACAAAATAATAACAAAATTTATTTGGAAAAACAAACGGTCTAGAATATCAAGGGAATTAATGAAAAGAAATGCTAGGGAAGGTGGACTAGCTATGCCAGATCTTAATCTGTATTATACAGCAGCAGTCATCAAAACTGCTTGGTACTGGCAGAGGTGTAGAGTAGTGGATCAATGGAATAGATTAGGTGCAGGAGACCCAGCAGTTAATGAATATAGCAATCTATTGTTCGATAAACCCAAAGACCCCAGTTTTGGGGATAAGAATGCACTATTTGACAAAAACTGCTGGGAAAACTGGAATACAGTATGGCAGAAACTGGGCATAGATCACTATCTAACACCATATACCAAAATCAAGTCTAAATGGGTGCATGATCTAGGTGTAAAGGATGATACTGTAAGCAATTTGGGAAAGCAAGGAATAGTTTACCTGACAGATCTGTGGAGAGGGGAAGATTTTAGGACCAAACAAGAATTAGAGAGCATTATAAAATGCAAAATGGATAAGTTTGATTACATTAAATTGAAAAGCTTCTGCACAAACAAACCCAATGTAACCAAGATCAAGAGGGAGGTGGGAAATTGGGAAAGAATTTTTACACCTTGTGTCTCTGATAAAGGACTCATTTCTAAAATTTATAGAGAATTGAGCCAAATCTATATGAATACAAGTCATTCCCCAATTGAGAAATGTTCAAAGGATATGAATAGGAAGTTTTCAGAGAAAGAAATTAAAGATATCTATAAGCATATGAAGAAATGCTCTAAATCACTATTAGAGAAATGCAAATCAAAACAACTCTGAGATACCACATCTCTCCAGTCAGATTGGCTAAGATGACAAAACAAGAAAGTGACAAATGCTGGAGAGGATGTGGGCAAATTGGAACACTAATACATTGCTGGTGGAGTTGTGAACTTATCCAACCATTCTGGAGAGCAATCTGGAATTATGCCCAAAGGATTATAAATAATTTCATACCCTTTGACCCAGCCATACCACTTCTAGGGTTATATCCCAAAGAGATCATAGTAGTGGGAGGAAGAACCATATGTACAAAAATATTTTTAGCAGCCCTTTTTGTGGTTGCAAAGAATTGGAAACTAAAGGGGTGCCCATCAATTGGGGAATGGCTAAACAAGTTGTGGTATATGAATGTAATGGAATTTTATTGTGCTATAAGAAACGAGGAGGTGACAGATTTCATAATTACCTGGAGAGACTTATACAAACTGATGCTGAGCGAGAAGAGTAGAATCAGAAGAAATTTGTATACAATCACAGACATACCATATCTGTGATGACCAACTATGACAGACTGGACTCTTTTCAGCAATGCAGTGATATGTTAATCCCGAATGACTCAAGAAAGTGAGAAATGCACCATCCAGAGATATAACTAGAAAGAACTGAGCCTGAATCCTGATGGAAGCAAACTAAATGATCTTGTTCTTCTCATTGTTTGGTTTTACTTCTTCCTTACCATCTTTCATCCCACCTAGTACAATATGCCTTTGTAATTGGAATAATGTTTAATATGAATGCATTTGCAGACCCTATACTGGACTATATGCTGTCATGAGGGGAGGGGGGAGGGAAGTAAAGGAAATTTGAAAATCAAGGAACTATGGAATTGAATCTTGTTAACTGAAACTAAGCTAATAAATTAATAAAATAAAATAAAAAAATTCTATATTTCTTCACTCTTTCCCAAATAAATGTTCAATAAGTAAACATAGAAATGCATCAGTGGTCTTATATTTAGGTGGTACCTCCAGTCATGCAGATTACAGCCTGCAATCTTGCATACAGTTTTCCTACTCTGTGTAACTCTTCACAATGTGTTCTCAAAACTTTATCCTAGAAGTTCCAGTAAAAAATATTGGGGCCTTTCCTGTTTTCTCCTTATATTACAGTGAAGAATGTCCCACTTGACATTTGGAATAGTCGGGTTATACACCTGCTATCCTTGGCCTCACCATGTGACCGACCAATCCATTTTCTTCCTTAATCATACATTTCCATAATGATGTCCTTTGCTCTTGTCCTTTGTCCAAGGTCCTTATTTGCTTAATATTACAAACTGCTCATACCTATCTTGTGCTTCTTCATTGCCCTCTGGGTGATACTCATTTTCAACTTTGGAGACTATACTCCATGTTTCATAGCCATATAATGATACTGAAAAATACGATTGTTTCAAAAGTGGGCTTTTTTCTGAAAGAAGTTTGGAGTTATTATAAGAATTTTGCAATTTCCTGAAGGCATTTTGGCTCCCTCTCTGGTGCCTGCTTCATTTGGAGCCCAATCAGTTCATTTGTATTATCTGTCATTTATGTAGCTAAAGAGAGACAGACAGATGATACAGTGAGAAATTGAACCAGAAAGAGTTTGTCCATTAGGCCATAGTAACACTGAGTCTTTTCAGGTGTCCTGGGCTATAAGTTACTGTTGCTAAATTGGTATTGCTAAAGTACAGGTTTTGCTACATCACTTCCTTTCTCAAAAAGCTTCATTGGTCCCCTTTTGGCACTAGAATAAAATGAAAACTCATATACTCAAAACCATTCACTTTCCAGGTTGATCCTATCTTTCTTGTCTTTCCACTTTACTCCTCTGCTGTACTCTACATTATAGTCAAACTGGCCTATTTGCTGTGCCTTGTATATATTTTCCATCTTTCATTTCCATGTCTTTGCACAGGCTTTCCTCCATATCTGTGCCACTTTCATCCCTTCACCCTTGCCTCTTTGAAACCTTAGCTTTCTTTAAGGCTAAGATCAAGAAACATCTCCTTCAAGTGACTTTTCCTTAGTCACCCAGGTGTTAGAGCCACCCCACCCCTACTCCCCAAAGAGTGTGGAAGAGGTTGAATTTATCTGTGAATATGTTGCATTCTTCCTAATAGAATGTAAGACACTCAAGGTAAGCGATTCGATTATTTGGATCCGCAATACCTACCACACAGTAAGATTATGATAAATGCTTGATGTCTAATAGCACATGAAATTTTATTAATAAGAAAGGTAATTTGGGTTTTTCTTTAGAATAAGGTTCAGAGAGCAATTAGATAGGAGATATGGGCTGGGGACAGGGACTAGACCTGTGATTTCATGTGTATAGGGAATTCTTGCATGAAAAAACTCCCTCCATGAATGTGGCTGGGGTAGAACCTCCACTGCAATTAATAGTCTGAGAGCATTGGGCAGCTAGGTAGTGCAGTGAATAAAGCACTGCTCCTGGGGTCAGGAGGACCTGAGTTCAAATTTGGCCTCAGACACTTGACACACTTACTAGCCATGTGACTTTGGGCAAGTCATTTAAACCAATTGCCCTCCAAAAAAAAAAAAAAAAAAAGCAAAACCATAGTCTGAGAGCATTGCCTAAAACACTGAGAACTTAAATAATTTGACTAGGGTCACACAGCCAGTATGTGTTAGAGGTGAGATTTGAACCTGGGTTTTCTGGCTTTGAGGTCAGCTCTCTACCCATTACACTATTCTTTTAAATATATGCAAAACACATTTAGCTTCTATTTTTTAAAATTTCAATATTATCTAGGGAAAAATGATTTGTATTCTATGGAGATATAGTTCTAGAGAAAGGGAAACTGAAGTGAACCATAGAACAGATGCAGGAGGAAAATGTTTGCTCTAATTTTCTCTGACATTACACCTGTTGTATTATAAATGCTTTGGGTAGATTTGAAATGACAAATCCATATTTCTTTGCTTAAAACAAGACTTTATGCTATAGTAAAATGGAAGCTGCTAGACTCAGTCTGCCTCCTTGGTCGTTCATTCTAATTCAGTGTACTTCTAATTCCCCATCCTAATTCTAAGATAATTGTCTAGGGTTGTGAATAAATCATAGACCTAACCATGGAACACATGAGTTTCCATAAAAATGCTGTTAGGTAGCTCATTGAAAGCAAAGAGCATTCCATATTAGGTAGCATTGACAGTTTTGGGTCCAGTGAGAAAAGGTTAACCATCTTATATAGCCTGTAGCCAACCCTGTACTTAATATTTTATTTCAAAACATAAAGCCATTTGCAAGAATACTTAATGGTTTTTAGGGAGATGAAAGCAGAAGAAGGAGACCCATTTTAGTTCATCTTGTCAAACTTGTGTTGAACATCTTTGTAAAGTCTCATAGTCCCCTTGCCCCTTTTCCAGGGTCTAATAATGAGTGAGTACCATAGCCAACAAAATGGGAACCAGCAATACCAAGCTCACATGTTTCTCTTTGTTACCATTATCAATGAATTTTCCTTGAGGGCCTACACAATCAGTTACACTCAAAAGGGTCATACTTTCTTGGGAATGATACAAATAAGAAAGAAGTGATAGGGTACAAGGAAGTATTTTCTAATTTTCACTGATTTCTAGAAATGTAGATAAAATTTGCTAGTTAATTTTAGTCAATAGTCTTCAAGATTTAAAATTGAGGTTTTTTTTTTTAATACCCTTAGAGGTTTACATTAAAATTCACCATAGGGTCTCTGATGGACATTTAATTCTGAATGGCAATCAAAAGCAGAGAGATAAGAACTCTTCTGCCACTTCTTTCCTTTCTTCCCCTCCCCCCCTTTCCCTTTAAAATATGGCTTTTTATTTATTCCTGAAATGTTGCACTTGTTTGTTTTCTGTGGCAGTCAACTGTCCCTCCAGTCACTTAGAAAGCAGAATGGACTCAACTCTCAAGGGTATATGTGGGAAGCTGGGGATTAATACAGATTTAACTGACAAGGGGCAGGGAATATTTGGCAAGAAGCCCTAAGTGGTGCTTTGGGAAATGATGCCTTCATTCTATATCCCTCTCATTGAAAGCCATGAAGAAGTGTTGAGGAGATGTTTAGAGATGTAAATGGTCCTTTTTAAACTATTGACACTAGAGAGCCACTTCTTATTGACATATAATTTTATTTTTATGTCTATCTATCTGTAACTTTTTGTTGTTATCATTCAGTCATTTTTCAGTTATGCCCAACTCTTCATGATCCCATCATTTGGAGTTTTCCTGGAAAAAATACTGGAGTGAGTTGTCATTTCCTTCTCCAGCTCATTTTACAGATGAGGAAACTGAGGCAAATAAAATTAAATAATTAGTCCAAAGAAATACAGCTAGTATCTGAGGTTGGATTTGGAACAATGAAGATGAAGCATCCTGAATCTAGGCCCAGCACTCAATCCACTGTGCCACGTATTTGCTCCATACATAACCTTAACTTTCTCTAAATGTGTATGCACTAACTACATATTCAGATATTGTTTTGATCTCCTACGTATACACTTATTTATATATGAATGTATACATGCATGTAGGAGTAGTCATCATGGCAATAGAAACTGAGTCTGGACTTGGAGTCAGTAAGACACAGTTTCAAATCCTGCTTAAAACCTATATGATCATGAAAGTCATGTAATCTTTTTGAGCCTTTAAATTAAAGCTTGGTTAGAACCTGTTGGCAGACAAAGATTTCATACCAATAAAAACACACATTCTGGACATATTGCCATATGTATATACATCTTACTCTCATGCTTTTTTGTAGTGTATTAGTTAATTAACCTGTTAATAGTGCCATAATGTAAATCAGTTATCCTTCAAGTTTGAAAGATTTTGCTTAAAATGAAAAAGAGAATAGACACATTTCTCACAACCAATTTAATTCCTATATTCAGTTGCAAAGACCTGTTCAAATGAATGATTATGTAGCAAATCAGCACCTACATCAGGAAAGAGAAAAGGGGGATAAAAGGTACAAAATTCTCATATCCAGGTGAGCAGTACTAAAATATTATCTGTGCAGTTGATCGAGGCCCCAATGGGGATAGAGGCTAGGATACTTTAAGTCTCCAAGTCTTGGAGACTTTGAAATTCTCTTTGCCACTTCATTGGAAGATGATTTGAGTGCATGTATTTATTCCAGGCAGACGTCACCCTGTATTCTGACAACAACACAAACTGTGTCATTTGGAGTCCTACTGATGCCCTTACTTCCCCCTTTAGTAGAGAAGAAATCTCACCTCTAGAGTGTTAATCATTTTTTTTCTTATTTCTTCTATATTCTAGATCAGATTTCATAGATTTAAAACTGGAATAGACCTTGGAGACCTTAATTATTTCCCCTACATTTTACAGATGACAAAACTGCAGCTCAGAGAGACTGTTACTTGTCCGTGATCAACCAAGTAAGGTGCATTTGATGCAGAATTTGAACCCAATTAGATTCTTCCTGAATCCAAAGCTGGAACTCTCTCTGTTGTACCATACTGCCTTATTTGAAATTATCATATCTTGGTTATGTTTCATCTTGAGTACCACACTCTGACACCTCTTCTACCTTCCTCTTAAAATACCTGAGTGTTTTCTTCACATCTTGTCAGAACCTGTTTTCTGAAACTATTTCAAGTTTTGTGAGTGGTAAATTGGAGTCTGTTTGTGTGAGATACAGATTATATTGCCAAAGAAAGTTTACTTATATCCACTTCTTTCACAAATATTTGGAGGATGACTCATGGCCCAATCATATAATGTGTTTTAAATGAAGGACTTTAAGACTTCTAATGTCTCTTCCACTTCAAAATCAATAATCATTTTTTCTAAAACATCTTCACTCACTGTCCTAGGGAAACAGGAACTGATAAATTAAATGATTCTTTAACTTCTTCAAGTCATATCATTTTCCAGGGCCTAGAGGAAAGCTTTACACATCCCTCTTGGTTGTTAGTCCCTTCATGCTCAACATTTTATTACATATACTAATCTGGTTACATATTGTGTCCCAAAGTAGAATGTAAGGTTCTTGAGAGTAGGAACTGTTTCCTACTTTATCTTTCTATCCTTATAGGCCAGCACAATGTCTAGGACATAACAGCCTCTTGATAGATGTTAATTAAGTTATAGGTTCACAAAAAGCATCCCCAGCCAAACTCTGGTAGTACTAAACCAAGCAACAGGAATTATACATTCATCATCTCCCTCCCACATATTTTTATGTACTTTGCAGCTCTATATTTTGAAAGTCTTTTATTCCATATGACTTAGAAATTTTAAACATTTGGTATGAAAAGATTATGAAAAAATATTCTTAAGACTTATTGGTTGTTTTTGATCAATGTTGCATCTGGAGGATTGTGGGCTAATGCTATATAGCTTGTCCTATGACCACACCCAGTAAAAGCATCTCTGCAAGATGGATTAAATGGGAAGATAAGAAAAAAAAACAAAAATTGTTCCAATGGCCATTAATGTAACTGAAACAGCCTCTGTGGAGCACTTGGAGTTTAGTCAGATAGGAAGACACCCAGGTCATCCTCTGTATCGTTTTTATCCAGTCTTCTAGACTTCTTTCCTGACACTGGAAGAGAGAATGAGGCTAACCTCATTCAATGAGGCTAACCTTGACCTTGTGCAACTCTGCCTCAATTAAAATCCAATTCATTTGCAACTCAAGGTAACACCCCATGACATCATTGGTCCTCTTCAAAATTGAAGAACAAGGATATTGTACAAATTCTAATCTGGTTGAATTCTCTAGCATATTGTTTGGTCTGTATTTGTAGAATAAGGATTTGTCCTCTATTAGTTTGAGAAAGATAATATGCTTCTAATGTGTAAATTTAGCCCAGGGATCATTATTTACTAGGTATTTGAGGGGCAATAAAGTTTGGCAGTCTTCATGGATTTGCATTATTGTTATTCTTCTCTTATCTAGTACTACCAATACTTAAAATTATTAAGTACTGATTTTATGTGCATTATTAAGTACTGATTTTATGTGAAATACTATTCAAAGCCCTGGCAAAGCAAGGTAATCCTTCCCTCAAGGAGCTTTCTTTCCAATAAAGTAACGTTATGTATACAGAGAGATAATGGTCTGGGAGGAGTGTTTTAATTTTGGAAATCACAAGCAAATTAATTGAAATAATGTAATAACAAACACCCTAGCATACCCAAGATGGCTTGCGAGGACAGTTTCTTTGATCTGCTTTGCTAAAGGAAAGACACTTTTTAAAGGGGATAACAATCTTACTTTAATTACATTCACTAGTTCTGGGGAAAGGTCAACACTGTCAATGTGGCAAAAACACAAGCAGAGAAATTAGCAGAGATTCAACAGACAGGGCTCCTACTGTCTGAAAAAAGTAATACAACCACTTACATACACCACTGGATCAGGAGAGTATAAACTTTTGAGGGGGAGGGGGGTGGGTTCTTAACAAATGGTTTGTTACTCTGAGTCCTGTCCAGGGAATCAAAAGGTCCTTCTCATAAGCAGTCCTCCAAAGCAAAATGCCAACCTCCCAGAATATATAAGGAAGATTTAGCCCCTGATTGTTTTAGAGCCAGAAGGGTTCAAAGGAGATTAATCCTTCAGATGTTTACAATTTAGCTTGAGCCTGGGAAATTGAATTCCAAAGAGAAAACAACAAAAATCCAACCTTGCTTGCTATTACAAATGATCCAGGAAATGATTGACATACTCTTTCCAAAAGCAACAGTATCATTAATTTGATCGCAGTTCTAGAGCTTGGAAAGTGGGGAGGAGAATTAGCCAGTATAACAAGTCTGCTAATGTCCAGGCTCACATGGAATGTGAATCATGGTTTGGGCATATTAGGTCATATAATGCACTCACAGTTCAGGAGAATGCAGATTCCAAAACAACATGCATATTTCCTAATGTGTTTATTCCGTGTCAAAGTGAGCAGGTTGCATTCCAGATATTTAAAGGAAAATATTAAAGTAATTTATATCATCCAACTTAATGCATTTGAATCCAAAGCATGTAATCTTTTTCTACTACATAGTTTTCATACCTTAAGGGTATCAAATATCATGACATTAAAAATACAACATTTTTTTTTCCTCAAAGCAGAGGTTAAGAAGAAGAAAGGTGGAGTCTTAACATTTGTCAGATTCCTAAAACTGGAGACGTACTAGCTTTGTGATCTTGGGTACTTGGGCAAATGCCTTCACCTTTCTTTTCCTTAGTTTCTTCATGTTCAAATGAAGGGTTTGGACCTTATTATCTCTAAAGACCTTTCTCATTATTTTATTTACCTATGTCTAATCAAAATTACTCTCATAATAATCATACAATTAGCTGGACGTTCCAGGTATGTATACAGTAATCTTAATAAATTTAGGTCTATATAGCTTCAGACACTTACTCGCTTTTTTACTTTGGACAAGTCACTCAATCTTATTTGCTTCAGTTTCTTCATCTGTAAAGTGAGCTGGAGAAGAAAATGGCAAACCACCCCAGTACTTTCACCAAGAAAACCCGAGATGTGTCATAAAGAGTCAGAAATGATTGAAAATAACTGAACAACAACAATGACATGGAACCTAAGACCAGTCTAGGATTGGGGAAAATTGCCTGTATAGGAATGGAGAATCTAATATTCCTGAATGGTCTCATCATCCTCAAGTAGCATAAATACACACATATCCACACATATATGTATGGTGTATATATGTTGCTTATACAATCAAATATAATGTATGTATATACACATATACATACATATATCTATCTTATATATTAGCTACATAAAAATTGGAAATAATTCCAGAGGGAAGACATTAGTATTAAGGATGCCTTCTAGCTAAAGGTGGGAATTCAGCTGAGATTTGAAGAAAGCCAGGCAAGTCAGAAGTCAGTGTCATGGAGTGAGGGTATACCAGGCATGGGACTTAGACTTTAGTTTGGAGATAAAATGTGGTATGTGGAACATCAAGGAAACTGGTATGACTTGTTTTCTGTATTCTTCAGAGATAATAGTTTGTCACATAATTAATTAACCAGCTAGAAAGGCAGATGTGCTGTATATATATTCATGTAAGGATTATATCTATCTACCTACCTATCTACCTATCTTTCTATCTATCTATCTGTCTGTCTATCTATCTATCTATCTATCTATCTATCTATCTATCTATCTATCATCTATCTCCATATACATAATTGCACAATACATAAATGATGTATATACACATACATTGCAGTTACATTCCTGTACACATACTTAAACATATATAGACACATTTTTCTGATTCATGTTAATAAAGAAGATCCCATTCTTCTTTCAAGCCAGATGTGAATTTGTCCATATTTTTACCTATATCATTTATTCTATAATTTTCTATCTGTGTCCTACCATCCTTTCACATACACACACAAACTCACATATACACACAAATGTATGAACTATAATACCCATATTTGCTTTACCAACAGTACCAAGCACAACCCTGTCCCTATAGAAAGCACTAAATAGGTATTTGCTGGATTTGAACTGGAAGAGGAAATTAAAGACAGAAAACCAAGTAGAATGCTGTATGTTTCATGAGAGAAACTTGAACTAGTATGGTGGCATGGGAATGGAAAAATGGGACAACTTGAAGAGGTGTTTTAAAGGAAGAATTTGTAAGATTGTAGATCATAGATCTAGGGATGAAAGGAGTGTTAGAGATCATTAAACCCATTTCCCTCATTTTAAAGATGAAGAAACTGAGGTCTAGAGATGTTAAGTGGATCGTCCAAGGTCATACTGGTAGTGAATGGCAGAGCTTCAACTTAATGACTCAAAGATAGTTCTCTTTCAAATAAACCAGATTTCCTCTAAACTTTTGGTTATTTTACAAGATTAAAAATGAAAAAAAGAACTTAAAAATACTACTTTTGGGGGAGGTCAGGTGGCATAGTGAATAGAGCACCAGCCCTAGAGTTAGGAGGATCTGAGTTCAAATCCAGCCTGCGACACTAAACACGAAACTACCTTGTGACTTTAGGCAAATCACTTAACCCCCAATTGTTCTATCTTCTACATTCCAAAAAGCAAATATATATACTACTCTGTTTTTAAACTTTTAAAGTATATTTTCAACTTGTCTCAGTGGATTAGGTGGGCAATAACCTTAAAGATTTGGAAAGTCACTGAAGATTGATTTGTTCTAGAAGAACGGATATACATACATGCATGCATACATATAAGTTGTTATTCAGTCATTTTAGTCATGTCTGACTGTTTGTGACTTCATCTGGGGCTTTCTTGGCAAAGACACTGAAGTGGTTTGCCATTTCACTCTCCAAATCATTTTACATATAAGGCACTGAGGTGAACAGGATTAAGTGACTTGCCCAGGGTCACACAGCTGGTAAGAATATGAAGCCTGATTTGAACTCAGGAAGATGAATCTTTCTGACTCCAGGCCCTGGCACTCTATCCACTGTGCCACCTAGCTGCCATACATAAATATGTACATACATACACAATACATGCATATGTACACATTCTTTAATATTATAATTTAAAATGTTTCACAATTCTACACATTATACTTGAAAAATTAAAAAATATATATTAATTTACATTCTTCTACCTTTCATATAATCAATTACAATAAAAGTCTATGACATATAAGAATTCACAGTAACAGAATATGCACAAAATGACATATTAACTGATTAGATAGAAGGTATGAGGTTTAATTCAATTCTATAAAAATCTGTTGTGTCTATTTTGTGCTAAGCAGTAGTAGAAATATAGTCCCTGTTCCCAAGGAGCTTACTATATAATGGGGAATGACAACACAGAAAAAAGGAACCAGAAAGAAGAGGTGGAGAGGGAAGACACCAGGGGGTACCATATGCAGGAAGGGCATTTTGTTTCAGAAATTGAGAGGAGGCAGAGCTGCAAATACAAAGTGGAGTGAGCTGGAAGTCCAAACTATGCTTCTTTAAAGGAATGCTTTAGGAGGAATTTAGTACAGCACTCTCCAGCCTCTAATAATTTTTCCCCACTTAATAGTCTTTTATTTTTATCCAGTTACATGTAAAGGAAGTTTTGAACCTTCAACTTAATAAGATTTTGAGTTCAAAACCTTTTTCTCCCCCCCTTCCTCTCCTCTCCCCCCACCCCAAGACTGCAAGCAATCTGATATAGGTTATACAAGTACAATCATATTGTACACATTTCCATATAAGTCATGTTGTGAAAGAATCAGGATAAAAGGAAAAACCATAAAAAAAAAAACACAAAAAATGGTGAAAGTAGTATGCTTCTATCTGCATTCAAACCCCATAGTTCTTTCTCTGAATGTGGATAGTATTTTCCATCATGAGTCTTTTGGAATTGTCTTAGATTATTGCATTGACAAGAAGAGCTAAGTCTATCAAAGTTGATTATCGCACCATGTTTCTGTTACTGTGTACAAAGTTCTCCTGGTTCTGTTCACTTCACTCAGCATCAGTTCTTGTAAATCTTTCTAAGCTTTTCTGAAATCTACCTTATCATCAATTCTTATAGCACAATAGTATTCGATTCCAATCATATACCACAACTTGTTTAGTCATTCCCCAATTGATGAACATCCTCTCAATTTCCAATTCTTTGCCACCACAAAGAGTTCAGCCTTCTAATCAAATGGAAGAGAAGTTTGAGGGAGGTAGTATTCAAGGCTTAAGTTAGCAGTATGGTGATAAGATTAAATGATGAATTTATGCTAGGATGGACATCTCTTTCCATGGAATTGAGACCAAGTTCATTGAGTAAGGGCAATGTCAAATATACTGTTATTATATATATATATTTTATAATTAATATAATTATATATATAATTATATATATATATATATATATATATATATATATATATAATAAATTATGCTGTTCAGCTTAGATACCTGGGGGTCCATTTGTACCATGAACAGAATTAGGGAGTAACTGAAGAAATAGCTTCAGTGGGTACTATCACGAGTTAATACAAGCAGAGTACTGACCTAAGTTGAGTTTTATCCTACTTTCTACACTTGGTAAATATATGATCCTGAGTGAATCACTTAACTTCTATGAGCCTCAATCAACTTCCTAGGATTTAATATACTGAGTCACAAAAAGCCTATTTTCTTTAGTATAACTCATATATGATTAGTTTAGTTTTAGGCATGTTGAGTTTCCAGGCACAGTTTCCAAAGAGAAGTGTCCAGCAAGTAATTAGTAATGTAGGGCTGCAAGTCAGAAGAGAAACTGTGGCTATATGTTTAGATTGAGTTATCTATGTAGAGGAAATTGAAGTTGTGGGTACAGACATGATTATAGGCAGAAAATGTGTCAAGAGAAAAGGACAGTTCTAATGGCTCAGAGTATAACTTTTCCTTTAAGCTGCATATCAGGCAGAGTCTTCTGCATAAAGACTTTCCTTAACCCATCCACTTAAAATTGATAATGTTTCTCAAACTATCATATCATGAACTATTTTGTGTGTGTTTGTATAAACTCACAGAATATTAAGTTTTATATGCATATACATATATATATATCAGTACACGCATAATACACGTATGCATATACTTAAATATATACATATATATGCAAAACCAACTTTAGCACCTATTTTCCTCAATTTCAATATTATCTAGGAAAAAGCAATTTATGTTCCCTTGAGAAATGGTTATAGAGGAAGGGAAACCCATGTGACCCATAGAAAAGGTACAGGAGGAAAATATTTGCTTTAATTTTATCTGTATACTCATACATGCATATGTGGATATTTAACATATATGTGTGTGCACATAGATGTGTGTATATAGGTATACAGATTTATGTATATATGTGTTTATATACGAATGGTATAGGTATAATGTATACATTATACAGAGTACACACATGAATGTATATATTCTCCATTAGAATATTGGTTCATTTCAAGTTGGGATGGTTTTATTCTTTGTACTTATATCCCTAGCTCCTGTCGTTGTGTAAGATATAGTAGACACTTAATACATATTTTCTTACTGATCAAATGAAGGGCACAATCTTGAGCAATTCTTCCAAATATGAGACCAAGAGAAGAGAAAAAGAAGAACCAGCAAAGGAAACAGATGAGTAATCATTGGGTTAACAATGTAATGTAATACACCAAAAAGCATGAGAGGTAAATCTTCCAAGAATGTGGTGAGCAACATTAGTAAATGATGCACCAAGATCACAAGAGAATGATAACTGACTAAATGACAATGGAGCAGATGATTAGTAGGTCATCAGCTGCTTTTGAAGAATACTTTTAGTTAAGTGGTGATGCTAAAGGTGGATAGAGAAGTGTCAAAGAGCAGAAGGAGAGTTTGAGAAAGTGGAGACAACAGATGTTGGCAAGTTTGACATGGAAAGGAAGAATACTATGATAGCTTGAGGTTTATGATGGAAGCAATTTTGTTTTTCTTCTAAACTAGGGAGACTCTATGTGTTTATAAGTAGAGGAAGAGAAGTTAATGGAAGATTTATCATACAAAAGTGAGCAAGGATTGGGGCGGCTAGGTGGCACAGTGAGTAGAGCATCAGCCCTGGAGTCAGAAAGACCTGAGTTCGGATCTGGCCTCAGACACTTAATGCACACACAAACAAAAACCTAGCTGTGTGACCTTGGGCAAGTTACTTAACCCCAATTGCCCTCCAAAAAGCAAAAAAATAAAAAATAAAAAAAAAAGTGAGCAAGGATAAATGATGGACCAAGGTGCTGATAGAGGCAGACGAGAATAAGATACAGACCAAATATGGAGGATCTATAATAGGCAAGGAAGATATCTGTTTCTCTCTGTCAGATGGTAAGCTTCTTTAAGGAAGGGATCTTACTTTTTACTTCTTTATTATCCAGTGTCTACGCAGGAATTATAGGACACCTCGGTGGCAAAGTTCAAAGAGTGCCAGGTATAGAGTCAGAAAGGCTCATCTCACCTCAGGCACTTATTAGCTATATTACCCTACGCAAGTCACTTGAACCTGTTTGTCTCAGTTTCCTCATAATTAAAATGAGCTGGAAAAGGCAATGGTAAACTATTCCAGGATCTTCACCAAGAAAATCCTTAAATAGGGTCACACAGAACCAAGCAGGACTGAAAATGATTAAACAACAACAGTAGCAGCAGGTAGTAATTTGTAAATATTTGGTGGATGAATAAAAGAGTGGGTGAGTAAATGGATACCATCAACCAGAAAACCATTAATTTGCTACGAGTGAATTAATCTCATTCTCAACATTTTCAGTTTCTCAAATGATTAAGCAATGAGTCAGGATACTATTAAAACAAGAGTGTCATTTCTACCAAATCTTTCAACTCACACATACAGGAAATGATGTCTTTCTATCTTTATTTCTCTATTCCCCAAAGGACCAAGTTTGAGAGTTAAAGAAAAGAAAGGAATTTTGACTGGACCTGTCATCTCATTGGTATAGAGAGCTTTCATGTGAAAAATTTCTCTTTCCATGTAGTTCAGCAATTTCTCTAAAAATTATAGCCTTAGAGTGTTACGTAGAGCAGAGACTGTCTAGAGCTTTTAAGTGACATTCTCAGGGTCACAGAGTGAGTACATGTCAGAAATAGTATTTGAACCCCAGTTCTTCCTGTTTTGGAGACTGCCTCTCTCCTATGTTAAGTTGCCTCTTAAAGGCAAAGAAGCACAATTAAATGTGAAGGACAAATGTCTGCATTTGTAGTTTCACAGATTCATTCTTTCATGAACAGAGGAGTAAGGCTTCCCCAAACCCAGGTTTCAATTTCCTAATGTAAGGGAACAGGTGTTTCCCCAGAGCCTGCCAGATGGCAGGACTTTTCATTTGCACAGATCTTTAATTTTCCTCGAATCAAACATGCAATGCACCCTATAAGAGCAAAGTGTGGCTTCCCATATAAAACTGCTTAATTCCAAGAAGGGAATTCTCTCTTGCAAAGAGCCCAAGGACAAAGCCCTGTGCTCCAAGAAGGAGAGGAATTGTTGTGAGATGGGGATGTGGTCCTGGACTTCAGTTGCCAAGGAAACCACTTCCTTTGTCCTCATTCAAGCTGCTGCTTCATTTGAAGCCTACTTCTCAGGTACAGAAGAAGCTGTAATAGCACCAGATAGGGAGGGAAAAGGAGCTAGACCTTTCTGAGAAAAAAATAAAAGTATGACTTAAAATAGCCACCTTATTTTTCAGGGTGAGAAATACCTTCATCCCTGTCCCCTTCATTGAACTTCAATTGTAAGGGGTAGGAGGTTTGGGTAAGCATTACATATGTGACTTTGGGTTTTTCTTTTCTTTTTTTCCTTTTGGTCTTAGCTGAACTATATAGACTTGACTAGTCTCAAAGTCTGTTGCAAATTGCCATGTTTTGTGACACCCTAGGACACTGTTTAAAGAAAAATGCTCTTGGGTTCTAAGTCTAGAAGAAGATAGTAATAGAAAGTTTGATGAATTGACTGTGGAGGAAGTAAAATGTTGTTTCCAGAAAGGCAGTGCAATCTTGACACCAGAGTATTAAATTGAAAGTCAGAAGTGTGTGTGTGTGTGTGTGTGTGTGTGTGTGTGTGTGTGTCTGTTTGCACAATTGTGCATGTTCTCTTTCATCTGCTAATATTTTGCCAATATAGAAATAAAGCATTTTCTACCTAGTGAAATGATGAATTGTAATACAGTTAAATCTCAATCGTAGATGAATATCATAAACTGACTTTACTCTGCTACCAGTCTTTCCTGATATAGGGGACTCCCAGTGAGAAAATTTTCTTTATTAGTGCAGATCAGCACCTGCAGTTCAGCCTTAGAGAGATGTCTGAAACACAAAGAGGTTAAATGGCTTGCCTAGAGTCACACAGACTTTATGTGTGAGAAGAGGAACTTAAACCCCAGTGTTTCTTTATTCGTTTTTTCTGACTCTGGTTCTCTATACACTGTTCCACCTTAAGAGATAATATTTTTCAGATGAAGACTCTTAGGCCCGGATAAATTGTTTTCCTAGGAAAATCCAGGAGGTAGAAAAACTAGAATTCATACCCAGATGTTCTCATTTCAAGATCAGTGATTTTCCACTTCATTTGGTTACATCTGGTCATATCCAGAGAATATGATTTCATAAAAGCTAGAAAATACACTGGAGATCACCTGGTCTGATGCCCTTACATTTCAGAGAAATAAACAGAGAACCAAGGAAAGAAAGACAGCAGCAAAGATTAACTCCCAAAACCTACTTCATATTGCTTCCCTTCACAAGCCAAATCAACAAAGAATTATGAATCACCTAATGGGCACTATACCCTATAAGCACTTCATAGTCCATTCCAGTGATACTGGCACACCGGCTGTTCCCTAAATTCAGCATTCTATCTACTACCTCCATTCTATGAGTAAATTTTACTTACTTAC
This sequence comes from Gymnobelideus leadbeateri, assembly GCA_011680675.1. Taxonomy (NCBI): domain Eukaryota; kingdom Metazoa; phylum Chordata; class Mammalia; order Diprotodontia; family Petauridae; genus Gymnobelideus; species Gymnobelideus leadbeateri. The sequence goes on from WOXC01010196.1 coordinate 25,288, forward strand.
CTAATATATTCATTCCTCATCTTTACCTCTTAGAAATGTAGCTTCCTTCAAGGCACCCCTTAAGTGCCAATCCAATAGGACTTATTTCCTGATTTCTTCAGCTCTTAGGACTCTCTCCCATATCTGATTATCTGAGGTTGATTTAGCTCTACATGTTTTGTCTCCTTTCATTAGAATTAAAATTCTTCATGGACAGAGAACTCTGTGTGTGTGTGTGTGTGTGTGTGTGTGTGTGTGTGTGTGTGTGTGTTGTTCTTTGCATTTGCATGTTAAAGACAAAGTGCCTTGTACAAAAGTATGTGCTTAATACATACATATAGAATTGCCTTGAATTCCATCTATAATTTGTGGAAAACCAGGAAGAAAGAAAAGTTTTCTGGATTTACTTAGTGGCCTCATTTAACATGATTCTGCTTGAACAATTAGGAAGACAAATCAAATGATCCTACCAGAGAAACAAAAAGATTTTGTGTACAAATGTGTCATTTGAATCATTCTGCATTTACCACAAATTTATGCCCTAGAGATGTTCCATTGGCAGAGTTGACTACTACCAAAAAGGTTTACAACCTGTATCAAGTATATGATATGACTTAGGATAGTTGTTTTCAAACTTTGTGTAGTAATATTGTCCTTTCCCACAAAAACAAACAAACCCACAAATAGAAACAAACAAACCAATTAAAAAAAAAAAAACAGAAAATGGGAGCCAAGATGGCGTAGTAGAAACAGCTCAACCAAGCCACTCTGCCCCCAGATTCCCCCCAAACTATGTAAAAGGGGACTCTAAACAACTTCTGTAGCCCCAGCACCCACAGAATGACACAGAGAAGCTAACCTCCCGCTGAGGACAGCCCAGCAGCCCTGCAGGAAGGACCAGCGCAGCAGTCTGGGACCTGGCTGCTCGCAGAGCACAGGAGGCGAGCCAAGCCCAGGCCCGCGTGAGCGGAGGTTTTAGCCCCAGGACGGCAGGGCCAGCAACCTGCTGGAGGAACCCCAGAACACCAGGAGCTGTGGCGACTCCAGAATTATCAACATAGACTTGCCTAGGACAAAGTAAGAGGTTAGTCTCCTATGGACTTTGGGACCCGTATTTAGGGAATGCATCGGCTCCCTCCCCTGGGGGCTAGAAGCCCCTCAGGACAAATGTCATTTTGTAGTTTTCAGAGGCAGCTCCAGCTCCCGGCCTGCAAATTTGTAGGGATATCCAGCGATCAGTCTTGGTGGGGTAATCGCTCTTGCTTTAACCTCCCTGGATCTGGATTGTGATCTAGGGAGGAAGTTATGGGTGGGTTTACAGCTTGCCAGAAACGGAAGTTGCCCCCCACACGTTCGGGAGGAAAATTCCTCTAGCTGGCCTTAAAGCCATAGTGTGGCAACATGCCCCAAAGTCAAGCAATTAAGTGGCAACATGCCAAGGCAAAGGAAACAGAAAAATGCAACCCTAGACTCCTATTATGGGGGCATAGAGCGGGAAAAGGACTGTGAGGTCAGAAGTCCTGCTCCAAAAGCCCCAGGGGAAAACATGAGCAGGCTGCAGGCCATAGAGGACCTTAAGAAGGACATTAAAAATCAAATAAGAGAAGTGGAGGAAAAATTGTAAAGAGAAATGAAAAGGATGCAGGAAAAGTAAGAAATGAGGGTCAACAGCCTGACTGAGGAAAACAACACCTTAAAAAATAGACTAGCTCAAATGGCAAAGGAGGCCCAAAAGGGCAATGAGGAAAAGAATGCCTTAAAAAGTCGAATTTGCCAGTTGGAAAAAGAATCTCAAAAGTTCACTGAGGAGATTCATTCCTTCAGAGCTAGACTGGAGCAAATGGAAGCTAATGACTTTATGAGAAATCAAGATGCTGTTAAGCAGATCCAAACAAATGAAAGATTAGAAGGCAATGTGAAATATCTCATGGGAAAAACCACGGACCTGGAAAATAGATCCAGGAGAGACAATTTAAAAATTATTGGACTACCTGAAAGCCATGATCAAAGAAAGAACCTAGAAATCACCCTTCAAGAAATTCTCAAGGAAAACTGCCCTGATGTTTTAGATCCAGAGGGCAAAATAGAGGTTGAAAGAATCCACCGATCACCTCCTGAAAAAGATCCCAAAAAGAAAACTCCCAGAAATATTATAGCCAGGTTCCAGAATCCCCAGATCAAGGAGAAAATACTACAAGCAGCCAGGAAGAAACAATTTCAATATTGTGGAAACACAATCAGAATAGCTCAGGACCTGGCAGCTTCTACACTGAGGGATTGAAGGGCATGGAATATGATATTCCAGAGGGCAAAAGAACTGGGAATGAACCCAAGGGTCACCTACCCAGCAAAACTGAGTATTTGGTTTCAGGGGAAAATATGGTCATTCAGTGGAATAGAGGACTTTCAAGCATTCTTGAGGAAAAAACCAGAATTGAATAGAAAATTTGACATCCAGACACAAGAAGCAAGAGATGCCTGAGAAGGTAATCAGGGAAAAGAAATCAAAAGGAACTTATCAAAGTTGAACTATTTACGTTCCTATATGGAAAAGCAATAACTGTGACTGATGATATCTTTCTCACTATGAAAATAATGGAAGAAGGGTGTGTGGTCATATGAATACATATGTGAATGTGTGTGTCTATGGTTACAGTTATATATGGATAGAGGGCATAGGTTGAATTTGTTGGGAAGGGAGAATACTCAAGGGATGAAATTATGAGGTGAGAGAGGAAAGTGGCAAGAGCAGATGGGGAGAGACAGGGTAGGGTAAACTCTCCCATGTAGAAGAAGCAAGGGGAAGTGGTTGCAAAAGAGGGGTAGAATAAGGAAGGCTAAAAAGGCAAAACCACATTCACATTGAATTTGGTTCAGGGAGAAAATGACATACATACTAAATGGGATATCTCAACCTGCAGCAGGATAGGGGGAAGGGGGATGAGAGGAGGGATGATGGATGGGAGGGCATCCTTGGGGGAGGGGAGGTTGGAAGTACCCACTATAGAAGAGGGACAGGATCATGTAGGGAATGGACCAGGTGGGGGGTGGGATGAGTGGGAGGGAATTATAAGCAGCCTTGTACAATATATCTACTATGATAATGTTTTGCATAGCTAGACATGTACAACATATACTGAATTACTTATCTCCCAAGAGGGAATGGGTGACAAGGGAGGAAGGAAATGGATCTGAAATTCGAGGCCGTAACATTAAATGTTTCAAATATATATATGTAAATACTATTATTAATACTCTTTTGCTTGTAATAGGGAGATAAGATGTGCAGGCATTGGGACACAAAGACTCACCTTCCTCTAATGGAAAAGTCGGTGGGGATATGGGAGAAGGTATGGGAAAGTGCAGATTGGAGGAAGAAATATCTTGTGGGACTACTATTCTGGGAGGTTGGGTAGGGGAATAATGGGTGGAAAATCATTGTAACTCAAAATCTGGCGGAAATGAATGATGTAAAACAGAAGTTAATAATGCATTTGTTTAAAAAAAAACAGAGAATAAGGTAAAACAAAACAAAACAAAAAAAAACTGCTGTTTCCCTTTTAATGACCAATTTTAAATAAAAAATGAAAATAATTCTAACCCATAATATAGTGAATAATTACATCCTCTAACTTATATTTATAACTCATTATTATATTCTCAATTCATAATTGTTATATTAGAGAAATGTTATATACATAACATTTATTATAATTTTATAACAGCATAAACATAAACACATCTTAAATAATGGGAACAATGCAACTTATTAAAATATTAATTTATCTATAAATATTATAATGTTTGCATTAAATAATATTAATTACAAAGTTATTTCTAATAATTTATAATATTATTAATTGTTTCTATGTCCACCCTCACAATGCAATTTTGCTGTTGATAATTCTTGCAACAATTTAAAAAGCTCTATGTGACTCCTGACACATATTTTTGTATAGATGTAATTGTGAGGGATGAAATCTTTCCAGATTACCCAAAATCATATTCTAAACTAGTACTTTTATAACATTAACCTGACATTGCCTGAGCTCTAGCCAATTTTGAGTTCAATACAAACATTTCACATTATATAAATTTCTTTTTAAATATTTTTGACATATTTTGTTTTTATATCCCTTAAATTTCCTAATGTATTCTTTTTTTCAGCATGCAAAGAGTTAGTATAACAATAAATTATAAAAGGTGTAAATGTTTATTAAAATTAATCAATGTATTAGAAAGATCATTATATACAATATTCTACACCTATATTCTCTGACCTCTACAAATACATTAAAAACTATTTCCAATATATCTTCTTTGGCATCAAGCTTGAGTCTATAACCTTAGCATTTAGTTTGAATTCTTTTGTTTTTGCTTTTCTTCCATTTCACATTATAATCTTCATGCATATTGTTTTACTGGTTCTTCTTTCTTCATTTTGCATCAACTCATATATTTCTACATAGTACTCTATATTTAATGTGTTAGTTATTTAACTGAGCTGGTCTAGGCATTCCCATTTTGGGTATAGCACAGTGATTTTCCCTTACTTTAGTGATTTGTATTTCTCTTATTATTAATATTTTGGAGCATTCTTCATGTGGTTTTCACCTTAAGAGATAAGAATTGTATTCTGGGGGAAAAGTCAGGAATGATCCTATCCTTTAATGTATTTATTGAAGGATAAGTAGATTGGTTAAAAATGAACTTTCACTTGATACATCTTTTGGAATTCTTTTCTTGTCTGGTTTACTTATCTCCCACATTTTGTATTGAGAGAATTGTGGTAATTGAATGAACTACACTGACTCTTGTTTGTGACTCAATTCTGGATATAGCCCACTTCCCTTTCTATTCAATTATAGTTCTAATCTAATTTCTATTTTGTGGAAAAATGTTATTCAATTATGGCAATTGTGGAAAACAGCAACGACAAAAGCTTTATTGTATTGTTTGAATCTAGCCCTTCATGACTGGGAAGCCAGACCACCTCTATCTGTTGCTTAGAGACTCTTGACTAAGAATCTAAGTCATATTGATGAGAAACAGAGTCAGATTCAAAGACTGATACAAGGAGTTTTCTCACAATTACACATCTCAAGCAACCCATATGTCTTATTCCTACTGATCAGTTTCTGTTTCCATCTTCCTTTGAATCTAGATATTTGGCAGGAGTGAAACAACCATTTCTTGTTTCAAGGAAATATACCTGCTGACTCTCTCCCTTTTCAAATTCTTAAAACTCACTCATCCCCCTCCTAACTCAAAAAGTTTCTAATCTTTCCTCTAATTAGAAATCAAATTGCCTAATTTATATCCTGGCTTACATTACTGTTACGTGTTGACTTTTATTGCACAAAAATCTGTCTCTCTTTCTATTTGGGGCCCAATGTCAAACTGAGGAGGTTTGGTCCCAGTTTGTTGTATAACTGGCATGCATTGCTTAATAAATCTATATGCTCAGGAGCTTGAATTTTTGTTTCCTCAGTTATTTCAGCTTTCACCTGCCACAGCATACAATGATAGCCTACCATAAAAACAACCTACTGTTTGGGTTACTTTTCCAGGAACAGAAATGGATTTATGCTGATTCTAAAACACTTCTTTGACTTTGTTATTCCTTTGCTTAAATCCTTCATTGACTTCAATGATAAAATTGTCTGTATGCTTTTATTCAAAAGTTTCCCCCATCTGGCCTCAACTTTACTTTTCACACTTACTTCCCCCCAGTCCTCTGTGGAAAGCCACCATTTCCTTCAAACTAATTTGCCCCAAACCTTTTTATCACATCCCTGCCATCAGGATAAATGACCAACCTATTCCCTACACCTGGAATTTCCTTAGTCTAATCTCTTTCAAACAAAATCCTACTAATGCTTTAAGAATTCACATAATTCCCAAGGCCTCTCTGAAGCTTTCCCAATTAACATAGTCCTAAATAATTCTTCCTCAATCCTCTGATAGCATGTACTATTTGTCACTCCTTTTCCATTTAGCATTGTTTGCCTTGAATAGCATTTTTTTTCATGTACCCATGTCTTAACTATCTGCCTATGTGGATGATAAGTATCTTAAAAGGGGAGACAACTTCATGATTCTTCTGTGTTTCTCAGTCTAGATTCTTTCATATAACAGATGAAAAGGAACAATGATTGATTCTTTTCTCTAGTCCTCTTTGTGTCTAATGCAATGAATGGGAAAACGGCTAACTTGGCATAGAGAATAATTCTTATATTATGTAGGATTTTTTATTGTTTACAACTAACTATTTTTGAGGATTGAGTTAATAATTTTGACCTTATTTTAAGATCACAGATTTAGACCTAGAAGGGACCTCACAGATCATCCAGTCCATCTCTCTTATCTTATAGTTGAGGAAACAAAGTTCCAGAAAAGTTAAGAAACAAGTTTATAAAGTTAGCAAGAGTCAGAACTGTGATTTGACCTCAAGCTCTCTTACTTTACACTCTCAAACAATCTATTGCCTTACTATAGGATTATAAAATTAAAAGAAACCAGGATTTAGATTGGGAAGGGATTTCAGAGATAATCTAATTCGAATATTTGTTATTTTTGATAATGAAACTGAGGTGCAGAGTATCTAGAATTCATCTTGGTTCATATAAATTGAGGAAATCTCAAATTCACCCATTTCCTCTGATTACAAATCCATGGGTTTTGTCACTAAATCGTGGCAACCTCTTCCTAGGTCATATTCTGACTCTCCTTTGTCTTCTGAGAATATTCTAAACAACTTTGTCAACTAGCTTAATATTAATACCATTAACAACTTTGAAATGCTTGAACTTCTATAAATATGGGATGTTTCAAATTCTTATTGAATTTAAGCTTTATTAGTGCAAAGACATTTTGAACCAATGTATTTACTGACTAAATGATTTGCTGTGGCATCTGGGAATTTCTTTTTTTTTTAATCTTCAAATTAATCTCTGATTTCATAGATGTGGCTACTTCTGCCAACAATGGAGATCACAATTCATTTACCCCTTTTCCTAAGTGATTTTTGTCCAGGAAGTCTCATGAATGCTCCTCAGAGAACTACCTAATACACTAGAGGCTTTAAAGCTTCTACCATTCCATGGACACTAATGCAGCACTTGGGTTATATTCTGCTATCCTGTATCAACACATACACGTATCAACTGGGGAAGAAGTAACCAAAAAAAGTTATTTTATGACATGGAAGTGACTCAATGTTCATGACAATCATGCCCATAAATGTATGGTAATATCTATCAAGTTGTAAAAGCTTCAAACAAAGACTTGATAACAATTTGTATCTACTAATCAACAAATTTAAATAAAGTGTACCTCCTTACCACTTGTTTAGATATAAGGGATGAATTTTTTGACTATAACAACTCATTTCTCAATCTAGAGCTTCTAAATTGTAACTTTTAAAGATATATGGAAAATCAGACATGATTTGGTGCTTGGTGTGCTGGTCTTCTATCTAAATGAGAAGTTCTGAAGGAACATTCCTAGATTTCATAGTATTTTTCATGAATATTAAAAGCTATGGGACTTAAAAGGCTCCTTCTAGCATTGGCCAGAAGATTCTCAATGAGCAAAATGCTGTGTTGTGTTTAGAGGACGCAAGTCATTCAATAAAAGTTAAATTTGCTGTAACTGATCTGTTGACTTTTTAACTTAGTATCTCATTAAACCAGTCAACATTTTAAAGCAGTCAACCTGTAATGCAATGTAATATCGAATTTCTTATTTCTCTTCCATTGACTTACATTATATTCATAGCAAAGACACTTGGACCTTGATAAAATTGATCAGAAACTTCCTTTATTTTTCTTCATTGATCTGCATTAAGATCATATCAAAGTAATGCTAATCTAATAGGATTAGATTTAGGACTCGGGCAAGATGCTTTTCTAAATTACCAAAGTAAATTCTTGGAATCTCTGGTAATTAGCTGATGGTAAGAGGAAGACCTCATTGCCATTTCTCTGTCAGTAAGCAAGCACACCTCCACTGCAGTAAAATGAGTCAATTCTTATTTAAGGAAGCATGAATAAATTACTGCATCTGCTCAGTAACATTTTTTTTGGTAAAATTTTTTTTAATATTTACAACATTATTCAAAGAAGCCAAAAGCAATAGTTTGGATTAAAGATTAAGTTCCTGTGAAATATAAAATACATTGAGCCATTTTTTTTCTTTCGAGGTGAGTAATAAAAGTGTCAGAAAAGCCATATAAACATATTGCTTTTGGTTCATGTCTAAATTAAAAGCAGCCAAATAAATGGGTTACAAAATTTGGTGCGAAAATTGCTTCAACTTGAGAGTGGAATAACTCACAGGAAAAAGAATGTAAGTTGTTGTTGGGGAAAGTGATAGCAACAGTCTAATGGTTGTGCCAGTGGGATGTCTTCCCTATTTACTGACCTTTCTAAATAGAAGAATGAGTCACATCCTAGTGACTGATAAGTAAAATCAACTCTTCCTAGTTTACTAGGAAAACTGTCACCAAGGGAATATTAATTTGATACAGTTATGACTTTTTTTTAAGAGGCCCTTTTTGGGAGTTTTGTTTTGCTTTCAAAGCGCTCAGGTCTTCTTGGTTGTTTTGTTTGCATTCATAATGGCAACTTTCTGTTGCCTGTTTTATTTTGTGGTTATGTGAAAATGAGCAGGTCTGTGTGATATATGGATATAGATAATATAGATACATATGTACCCATAAAGATATAAACATATACACACATAAAATGCATACATATGCATGTGTGTATACATACGTGCATATAGACATACATGCACATATCTATATATGTTTAGAACAATGGAATGTAAACTTTGGAAGTGACTGAGACAATTATCACATCCAATCACTTCTTTATGTAGAAGAGAAAGCAAAGGACTACAGAGAAGTTATTGTCCAAATCTGTGCCAGTGCTTGAACTAGAATCCAAGGCTTATTTCTGGTAATTAGTGGTATTCCATGGTATCACAGTGACTTTGTTCCATCAAAAAATCAGAACTAATAACATCTATGAACATTGCAAGAGCAGTATCTTAAAGACTTAGACGTGCCAGTTTTCTTGTATTTTTAACTAGCTTAGTCTTCTCTCTCCGAAAATTATTCCCTAAGGATAAGAAGACTATTTTTTGAGTTAATTCAAATCAATGAGAAACAGTGAATTACACTGGAATTGCACCTGAATAATAATCCCTAGATTTGAGTTATAATTCCATTTCAGATCTTCCAATTACATACTAAGTGACCCTGGATCATCTTCTGATTTACTTTCTTTATATGTCATATTTTGATCTTACATTGTAGAAGATCATACCTGCCCCATCTAGCTATCTTTCCAAGATAATGTCACTGATGATGTAAATTTTTCCCTTCCAAAATGTCTCACTTCAGTATATAGACAAATGAGATTCAGTACTGGGAGAACTTGACACTAAAGAAAAGGAAACGATGTCTCCCCCCTTCCCCCTAATATTCTCTGGCAGATTGTACCTCCTCCCTGCATTCTAAAGTAAAATCTCTTTTAAAAATTAGGTATATTCATATCTAGGTTTTCCCCAAAGAACACCAACAAGGACCCTTCTAGAAAAGCTACTTAATGTAAATATCAGGCATATAACATACACACATATGTATTTGTGTATATATGTATGTGTATATACATATGTGTGTATATCTATTTTCCACCATTAAATACATACTTAAAGCACAAAATAATTATGTGTATGCATTGAAAAATATTTAAAACATGAAAGAGCAAACCATCACTGCTATTATACTGCTGCACAGATCTTTCTTCATCATCCTAGCAGCACCTAAAAGTCCAGGTAATGTGGCCAGCCAGGAGGTTACTGATTGTTATAGGGGTGATCATTTTCCATTCTGACAAGGGTGTAGTTCACCCATTTTACTGAGTGTTTTCAAAATAATCAGCACTTGAATCAAGGACTCCAGAATTCTCAAACTCAGAAGGTAACCCCTAAGGCTATAAATATCCATCTTTCAGGATCACAATTCATTGACATGAACTCAGAGAAAGGCAGCACGTTGTGTCAGATAGAATCATGAACTTTTAGTCAGCATGATCTGGATTCAAATCCTAACGCAGGAACTTATGAATAATATGACAACCCTGGACAGAATTTACTTCTCTGTTCCTCACTTTCCTCATCTTGAAAATGATGAGATTTAACTCAATGATCTCTAAGGTCTAAAACTTAAGATCTTATGAAAGGAATAAAAATTAGGAGAGGCCTCTAGAGACTTGAGATCTAGTTTCATGTTCACTTAGGCAAGTGCATGGTCTCATTGCCATATGCCTTGAAAGCAAGAAGACCTGTCTGAGTTCAAATACTGCTTATTAATTGTGTGGCCTTGGGCAAAACAGTTCTCTTTTCTTAGCCTTAATTACCTCCTTCTGTAAATGGATTGTCAGAGCATCCACTTCACAGGGTTTTCAAAACTTAAAGAACTATATAAGTGATACCTATTGTTATGTTGCTCTAACCTCTCTGCTAAAATACCTACCCCATCCTGCACTGTCTCCAAGTACTACACTCTCTAAAAGATTCTTCCTAAGTATGGTTCTCTTAGATGGGTATGAGAAGGTAAAAAGTCTCAGAAGACTAATTCATAATAAAATTATGAATGATGGGTGGTCTTGTGGTTCTCTAAGAAGTACTTGCATTTAAAAAGTAGTAATGAAATCAGTTTTTAATTAGTGGAGTTTTAGGCAATTGAAAAAGTAAAGTTAAAATAAATAAAATTGAGATGAGGAGGAAATGTGTGTGTGTATCCATCTATCCATGTAACATTTGTGAATATATAACTATAGTTAGATCCATATTTTTAAGTCTTGCATTCCATAAAAAATATCTAATATCCTTAAATTCATTCTGTCAACCCTTAAGCACATGCTCAACTACAAACACATATTCACACACAAGTACACACATTTAATGCACGTATGAATGTATACACAACTCCATGATGTTTCATACTGTTTAGAGAGAAGGGATGTAAATGTAGGGGGTCAGGAAGCAAATTCTGTTTGCATGTGAGATACTTTTACATTATACTGTATTTTGACTCAAGAGATCTGTGGTTGAAGTCCCATCTCCAACAGGAGGCAGTGAAGTTCAGGTCAGGAAAGAAAATGTTCTTGCTTATTTATGACCCATGCTAAATGGACTTGAAGGTCTCCCCCAACTCCCAGATTCAATGAGAATCTAAGGGGCAAGAATCACATCATATGAATAGGGAAAGAGAGGGATGCTATCTGAACTGGGAGAAAGAACAGTCACACCAATGAACTCATAGATCCATTGTGTACTTCTTATATTACTTGAAGTTCATAAAAATGTAGTTCTAGACCCTGTGCCCCAAGTATGTTAAAGAGAAAATTCTGAATTCAGTTGAGTCAGGTTTCCAAAAAATGTTTTCCAAAATTTTTAAAAAAGTATTTATATACTTTTTAAAAAAAATTGGAAAACTGACTAAACTGAATTCAGAATATATATATTTATTTTTTTTTCCCCCTAACTCAGATGCTGCATGGTGACTTTGATTGAAGTGTATAAATTGTCCATTTCTTTTGGAACCAACACAAGGGAAATTAGTTTCAGGCAGGTAGGTAGATGACTTTCTTTTTTTTTTTTTTGTTCCTTATATTCCATTTTTATTTTCTAGGGGATGGTTTGGCCAAGTACACAAATGTGAAGAGAAGGCCACAGGTCTGAAATTAGCAGCCAAAATCATTAAGACCAGAGGGGTTAAGGAAAAAGTAGGTTCTGAGTACTGTGGAGTTTCCCCCCTCCTCATTTTTGCTACATTTTATTTTATTTTTTTTAAACAAATGCTATATTAATTTCTCTTTTACATCATTCATTTCTGCCAGATTTTGAGTTGCAATCATTTTCCCCCCATTATTCCCCTACCCAACCTCCCAGAATAGCAGTCCCACAAGATATCGCTTCCTCCAATCTGCTCTCTCCCATACCTTCTCCCATACGCCCATCGACTTTTCAATTAGAGGAAGGTGAATCTTTGTGTCCCAATGCCTGCACATCTTATCTCCCAATTATAAGCAAAAGAGTATTAATAATAGTATTTATATATATTTGAAACATTTAATGTTACGACCTCAAATTTCAGATCCATTTCCTTCCTCCCTTGTCACCCATTCCCTCTTGGGAGATAAGTAATACAGTACATGTTGTAAATGTCTGGCTATGTAAAACATTGTCATAGTAGATATATCGTACAAGGCTGCTTATAATTCCCTCCCACTCATCCCACCCCCGCCTGGTCCATTCCCTATATGATCCTTTCCCTCTTCTATAGTGGGTACTTCCAACCTCCCCTCCCCCCAAAGATCCCCTCCCATCCATCATCCCTCCTCCCATCCCCCTTCCCCCTATCCTGCTGCAGGTTGAGATATCCCATTTAGTATGTATGTCATTCTCTCCCTGAACCAAATTCAATGTGAATGTGGTTTTGCCTTTTTAGCCTTCCTTATTCTACCCCTCTTTTGCAATCACTTCCCCTTGCTTCTTCTACTTGGGATAGTTTACCCTACCCTGTCTCTCCCCATCTGCTCTTGCCACTTTCCTCTCTCACCTCATAGTATCATCCCTTGAATATTCTCCCTTCCCAACAAATTCAACCTATGCCATCTCTACATATATAACTGTAACCATATACACACATACTCACATATGTATTCACATAACCACACCCCCTTCTTCCATTATTTTCATAGTGAGAAATATCATCAGTCACGGTTATCGCTTTTCCATATAGGAATGTAAATAGTTCAACTTTGATAAGTTCCTTTTGATTTCTTTTCCCTGATTACCTTCTCAGGCATCTCTTCCTTCTTGTGTTTGGATGTCAAATTTTCTATTCAATTCTGGTTTTCTCCTCAAGAATGCTTGAAAGTCCTCTATTCCACTGAATGACCATATTTTCCCCTGAAACAAAATACTCAGTTTTGCTGGGTAGGTGACTCTTGGGTTCATTCCCAGTTCTTTTGCCCTCTGGAATATCATATTCCATGCCCTTCAATCCCTCAGTGTAGAAGCTGCCAGGTCCTGAGCTATTTTGATTGTGTTTCCACAATATTGAAATTGTTTCTTCCTGGCTGCTTGGAGTATTTTCTCCTTGATCTGGGGATTCTGGAACCTGGCTATAATATTCCTGGGAGTTTCCTTTTTGGGATCTTTTTCAGGAGGTGATCTGTGGATTCTTTCAACCTCTATTTTGCCCTCTGGATCTAAAACATCAGGGCAGTTTCCTTGAGAATTTCTTGAAGGGTGATTTCTAGGTTCTTTCTTTGATCATGGCTTTCAGGTAGTCCAATAATTTTTAAATTGTCTCTCCTGGATCCATTTTCCAGGTCAGTGGTTTTTCCCATGAGATATTTCACATTGCCTTCTAATCTTTCATTTGTTTGGATCTGCTTAACAGCATCTTGATTTCTCATAAAGTCATTAGCTTCCATTTGCTCCAGTCTAACTCTGAAGGAATGAATCTCCTCAGTGAACTTTTGAGATTCTTTTTCCATCTGGCAAATTCGACTTTTTAAGGCATTCTTCTCCTCATTGCCCTTCTGGGCCTCCTTTGCCATTTGAGTTAGTCTATTTTTTAAGGTGTTGTTTTCCTCAGTCAGGCTGTTGACCCTCATTTCATACTTTTCCTGCATCCTTCTCATTTCTCTTTCCAATTTTTCCTCCACTTCTCTTATTTGATTTTTAAAGTCCTTCTTAAGGTCCTCTATGGCCTGCAACCCGCTCATGTTTTCCCCTGGGGCTTTTGGAGCAGGACTTCTGACCTCACAGTCCTTTTCCCGCTCTATGCCCCCAAAATAGGAGTCTAGGGTTGCATTTTTCTGTTTCCTTTGCCTTGGCATGTTGCCACTTAATTTCTTGACTTTGGGGCGTGTTGCCACACTATGGCTTTAAGGCCAGCTAGAGGAATTTTCGTCCTGAAGGTGTGGGGGGCAACTTCCGTTTCTGGCAAGCTGTAAACCCACCCACAACTTCCACCCTAGCTTACAATCCAGATCCAGGGAGGTTAAAGCAAGAGCGATTACCACCCAAGACTGATCGCTGGATCTCCCTACAGTTAACATGCAGACCGGGAGCTGCAGCTGCCTCTGAAAACTACACAATGGGGTGTCTCCTCAGTGGCGTCTAGTCCCCAGGGGAGGAAGCTGACACATTCCCCAAATACAGGTCCCAAAATCCATAGGACACTAACCTCTTACTTTGTCCTAGGCATGTCTATGTTGATAATTCTGGAGTCGCCACAGTTCCTGGTGTTCTGGTGTTCCTCCAGCCAGCTGCTGGCCCTGCTGCCCTGGGGCTAAAACCTCGGCTCAAGGGGACCTGGGCTCAGCTCTGCTCCTGTGCTCTGCGCACTGCGTGCTGCCAGGTCCCAGACTGCTGCACTGGTCCTTCCTGCAGGGATGCTTGGCTGTTCTCAGTGGGAGGTTAGCTTCTCTGTGTCGTTCTGTGGGTGCTGGGTCTCCAGAAGTTGTTCAGAGTCCCCTTTTACATAGTTTGGGGGGAATCTGGGGGCAGAGTGGCTTGGTTGAGCTGTTTCTACTCCGCCATCTTGGCACCGCCCCCTTCTTGCTACATTTTAAGCAGCCATGGTTCTAAGAGCCCTTGCTTGCTTCCTTCCTTCCAGGATGAAGTGATGAATGAAATCAGTGTCATGAACCAGCTGGACCATGTGAATCTCATCCAACTCTATGATGCCTTTGAGTCCAAGAACGACATTGTCCTGGTGATGGAATAGTATGTGTTTTCTTTTCCTTGTTGACTTTCCCTATCTTTCTTCCTTTTCCATTTCCTCTTCAAAGCTTAGATTGCCACAATGATAATATTTTCCATCAGATTTTACCATAATTGCTGTAGTTCAGTAACCCTTTATAAGCTGCAAGATTTGCAGGTTGCTGGTATTGACTTTTGAGAAAATGATTAAGATCTTATAAATAGTTGCTTACTTTTGCAAAGTACTTGGAGGAGTTTTTTGTTTGTTTGTTTGTTTGTTTTTTAAGCAATTGGGGTTAAGTAACTTGCTCAAGGTTACACGGCTAGTCATTATTTATGTGTGGGTGCTCATTTTCTGAGGCCGGATTCAATCCCAGGCTTATCCCAACTCTGAGGCAAGTGCTCTTATGCACTGCACCACCTAGCCACCCCTTACTTGGAGGTTTTTAAAATGCTTTCTTCACAGTGGCCTTGTAAAATAGGTAGCATTATCCTGCCCTCCCTCCCCCCCCCCGCCCTTCTTTTTATTGTTGTAAGGAAACTGAGGCTTTCTTTGAAAGGTAAGTGAAGTGATTTCTCCAGGGTCACACAAGGTATCTGAGGTATTTGAATTCATATCCCCCAACTCTTAAGTCAGGTACTCTTTCCACTACTCTGGAGAAATTGTTCATAAATGCTTCCATATATGATAAATGGAACTATGCTTATCACAGTGCCCAATACATAGTATGTTCTTTTTTTTTTAATTAAACAAATGCTTTATTAACTTCTGGTTTACATCACTCATTTCCACCAGATTATGAGTTACATTTTCCCCCATTTTTTCCCTACCCACCACCCCAGAATAGCAGTCCCACTAGATATCCCCTCCTCCAATCTGCTCTCTCCCATATCTTCTCCCATACCCCCTTCGACTTTGCCATTAGGGCAAGGTGAATCTCTGGGCCCCAATGCCTGGACATCTTATGAAACATTTAATTTTAAAACTTCGATTTTCAGATCCATTCCCTTCCTCCCTTGTCACCCACTCCCTCTGAGAAGATAAGCAATTCAGTATGTGTTGTACATGTATAGCTATGCAAAACATTACCATAGTAGATATATTGTAAAAGACTGCTTATATTTCCCTCCCACCCGTCTCACCTCCCACCTGGTCCATTCCCTACCTTGATCCTGTCCCTCTTTGATAGTGGGTACTTCCAATCTCCCCTCCCCCCAGAATGCCCTCCCCTCCATCATCCCCCCTCTCACCCTCCTTTCCCCTATTCAGGAGAGTGAGTGAGGGTAAGATATTCCATTTAGTATGTATATGATTCTTTCCTTGAGCCAACTTCAATGAGAATATGCTTTTGCCTTTTTGCCTTCCTGTTCTTCCCCTCCCCTGCAACTACTTCCCCATGCCTCTTCTACATGAGATAGTTTACCCTACCCTGTCTCTCTCCATCTCCTCTTGCCACTTTCCTCTCTCACCTCTTGACTTCACCGCTTAAGAATCATCCCTTCCTTGGGGTGGCTAGGTGGCACAGTGAGCAGAGCACTGGGGCTAGAGTCAGAGGGACTCGAGCTCGGATCTGGCCCCAGAAACCGAACACACAAAGAGAAACCCAGCCACACGACCCCGGGCAAGCCACCCAACCCCAATTGCCCTCCAAAAAAAAAAAAAGAATCATCCCTTCCCATCAAATTCAACCTGTGCCCTCTATCCATGTATACCTGTGAACATATGCCATGTACCCTCCTTCAGTTATTTTCATAATGAGAGAGGTATCATCAAACACAGTTATTGTTTTTCCATGTAGGAATGTAAATAGTCCAACTTTGATAAGTTCCTTTTGATTTCTTTTCCTTGATTACCTTCTCAAGCATCTCTTGCTTTTTGTGTCTGAATGTCAAATTTTCTATTCAACTCTGGCTTTTTCATCAAGAATGCTTGAAAATCCTCCATTGCACTGAGTGACCATATTTTCCCCTGAAACAAGATACTCAGTTTTGCTGGGTAGGTGACCCCTGGGTTCAATCCCAGCTCTTTTGCCCTCTGGAATATCATATTCCATGCCCTTTAATCCCGCAGGGTAGAAGCTGCCAGGTCCTGGGCTATTCTGTTTGTGTTTCCACAATATTGAAATTGTTTCTTCCTGGCTGCTTGTAGTATTTTCTCCTTGATCTGGGAGTTCTGGAGCCTGGCCACAATATTCATAGGAGTTTTCTTTTGGGATCATTTTCAGGAGGCAATTGGTGGATTCTTTCAACCTCTATTTCTCCCACTGGGTCTAAAACATCAGGGCAATTTTCCTTGAGAATTTCTTTAAGGATGATTTCTAGGTTCTTTCTTTGATCATGGCTTTCTGGTAGTCCAATAATTTTAAAATTATCTCTCCTGGATCTATTTTCCAGGTCCATGGTTTTTCCCATGAGATATTTCACATTGCCTTCTATTCTTTCATTTGTTTGGATATGTTTAATAGTATCTTGATTTCTCATAAAGTCACTAGATTAAATTTGCTCCAGTCTAACTCTGAAGGAATGAATCTCCTCAGTGAGGTTTTGAGATTTTTTCCATCTGGCAAATTCGACTTTTCAAGGCATTCTTCTCCTCATTGTCTTTCTGGGCCTCTTTTGCCATTTGAGTTACTCTATTTTTTGAGGTGTTATTTTCCTCAGTCAGGCTGTTGACTTTCATTTCATACTTTTCTTGCATCTTTTTCATTTCTCTTCCCAAATTTCCCCCCACTTCTCTTATCTGCTTCTTAAGGTCCCGTATGACCTGTAGCCAGCTTGTATTTTCATTTGGGGCTTTTAGTGCAGGAGTTCTGACCTCACAGTCCTCCTCCATGCTTTGAGCCTCTTTGCCACTAAAATAGGAGTCCAATGTTGAACTTTTCTGTTTATTTTCTTTCATTTGCCTAGGCATGTTGCCACTTAATTACTTGATTTTTTGGGCTTGTTGCCACAGTCGGACTCTGTCTCCAGACAGGGGAGCTTCCGCCCAAACATGGGGTCTTCACAACTACCGCCAGTTCTGTGGCCTCTGTAAAGCCTCCACCCACTCTGGCAAGTTGGATACCCACCCCAAACTTCCCCCCCAGACCACAATCCAGATCCAGGCAGCTTAAAGCAAGAGAGATTAACCCCCAGACTGATTGCTGGATCTTCCTACAGTTCGCGGACTAGGAGCTAGAGCCATTACTGATGTTGCAAAATGGCTTCTGTGCAGCTGTTTCTTCAGCAGCTTTTCGCCCCCATGGCAGGCAGCCGCGCATTCCCCAAATACTGGTCCCAAAGCCCATAGGGCACTAACCTCTCACTTTGTCCTAGGCATATCTGTGCTGATAATTCTGGAATCGCCACAATTGCTGGTGTTCTGGGGTCCCTCCAGCTGGCTGAAGGTCTGGCTGCCCTGGGGCTAAAACCAAGGACCTGGGGTATGCTCTGTGCACTGCACTGTCGGTTCCCAGCTCTCTGTGCTGCCAGCTCTCAGAGCGCTGGGCTGGCTGCTTCCTGCAGGGCTGCTGTGCTGTCCTCAGCAGGAAGTTATCTTCTCTGTGCCATTCTGTGGGTGCTGTGGCTCCAGAAATTGTTTGGAGTCCCCTTTCACATTATTTGAAATTTGTGTGGGGCAGAGCACATTGGAAATGCTGTTTCTACTCTGCCATCTTGGCTCTGCCTCCCCCCCCCACCCCGCAGTAGATGACTTACAATGCTTAAATCTAGAAGAATCTCAAACCTACCCCATTTCTTAGAATTTAGGATAGAAGAAATGAGAAAGATATAAGAAAATGTCTGTATTGACTTGTCAAGGAAAGGCATACTACTTCTCTTACTTGTTTTAATCCTCAATGCCTGAGTGACTTAAAGTGAAGAAACCCCATATTGGAATACATGCTCAAGTAGTTAAGTGACTGATGCTATGCACTAAGACCTCACAAATTAATAATGGAGAGAGAGAAGACCTTTTAGAATTAATGAAAATGCCCAAATGCAGAGCAGACACATTATCTTGAAGAAACTAAGATAAAACTGGTACAAAACAAGTAAAATGAGATGAAAGATTACAATTTGCAAGTGTTTCATGTTGCAATATAAGACATCATAAGCCTTCAGATTCTAAGTTATTTTATTTATTTCTAAGGTTAAATACATGCTATGCATCCACAAAAATTAATACAAATTCCAACCTTGTAGGGCCTAAATTTATAAGGTGCTATTGCATTTAAGAACTACATATCAAAGACGTTCTTTATTTAAAAGAGGTTTATATATTTATTCAACATTTACTCATAGCAACTATGTGCATAGTGTTATACAAATAGAGATAATTAAGACATGCCCCCATCCTTCACTGAAAGCAATTGGACATGGCTGATAGGACATATATATGCAATTACTATAAAATAATGATGTGATATCTACAATGAAGAATATAAAATTTAAAAAGTTAAAGAAACACAAAATACGATGTAAGATCTGAAAAAAAGATTGAATTATATTCAACAAGGATTTTATTAAGAAGAAATTTTGACTAAGACTGGTAATAGGTGCTAGAGACACAAAAACTAAAATGAAAAAGTCTCTCTCCTCAAGGAATTTATATTCTATTAAAAGGAGCCAATATGTACAGCGATAATTAGTTATAAAACATATACAAAATATATTTGCAGCAAGATGGGCATTTCTCTTTTAAGAAAGGGTTTTGTTTGTTTTTATATACTTGAAGAGGTGAAAGACAAATTTGGTTTCCATATTTCCATGCTTCTCCCAGGCAAGTTGTTTGGCAAGCTGTAACTCTATGACTTAAATTATCCTGGCTTCTCTTCTTTCTCAAAATATGTAAATGAAAAACACATGAAGCTCTGTATTTATGTTAGAGTGTCATGGATATGTGTATGTGCATGTATGTATGTGTGTATGTGTATGTATATGTATATGGGCATGGGTATGTGTATGTATATGTGTACTTGTATGTATATCAAAGGCCCTGGCCTCTTACTGCCACCTCAGAGGGAAGCCTATTGATAACTACTTTTCCTCTCAGGGCTAAACTTGAAGAATTTGGTGGTGGTCTTCTAGTACTATCACTTTTTTTTTCTTTTTGGAGGGGGAGAAGGCAGGGCAATTGGGGTTAAGTGACTTGCCCAGCTAGTAAGTATTAAGTGTCTGAGGCCGGATTTGAACTGTCTCCAGGGTTGGTGCTCTATTCACTGTGCCACCTAACAGTCCCAAGTACTATCACTTATGAGGTCCATTACTGCATTCCCATTGATTATTAACTAGCCAATCATAAATAATTAGCTTTTACTTAGGCATAGTTGCTGCAGATGTATAATTAAAAACAGCTTGAATGCCTCCTCCATCCCAGTCTAGAACACTCTGCCAAAAGAATACACAGAGTCCAGAGAAAAGTGGGCTCAGGCTTAAGGAATTGGTGTGACAAAAGCTTAACTAACAGTTCCTAGTTGCATATAATTTTCTCCCCTTTGTAGAGTTCTCATGAAGTCTTTCTTAGGTTTAATTTTGTTCAGAGTTCTTTGTAGAGTCTTAAAGTTATCTTTCCACAGTGTCTTATTTGTCCTCAGCTTCTGATTTAAATGCTTCTTACTATCAGCCACTGCTATTCAGGAGACACTCTGGTACAGTGATCAGAAGTCTAAATCTTGACTATTCAAAGTTCAGAAGATCATCCTTTTATCAGCATGTTGGTGGGGAAGGAGATGAGGAAGAAAGCTCTCTTCTTCTCTTTCCCATCTACCTCCTACAGTTTCCCAATCAGAGGCTGGCCTGATATTCCTGGGCTCTGAACTGAATTGTTATTTTTAATCTAAAACCCATAGGACATACTACTCTCCTTGACCAACTATAAACATTTGCTGTGTCATTTATTTTCATTCAATGGCCCCAAAATATTTTACTCCTTTGATTGATAATTCACATCTAACTTATTATGCTTTTGATTCATCTTAGAAATCTGCATCCTCTCTAAATATTAAGGTTGGAGTATGGAGCAGCTTTTATACCTATACCTTGTTCTCTTGTACTGCAAATATGCTAGTTTGTGCCCTTTTCATGTCATTTCTGGATTACTATAATAACCTTCAGAAGAGCCTACTAACCTCTCAAGCTGTTATCCTAAATCTCTCCTGCCTAAGTCATACTCATTGAAAAATGTATTTGTAATTTTTGTTTATACTACCTCTCCTCACTCATCAGCCCATGAGAGAGAGTGTGGTGTGATGGAAGAGTGTTGTGTTTAGAGGAAAGAAGACTTGATTTTCAATTCTGCCTCTGACATTCACTGTGGGAGCCTGAACAAGTCAGGGTCACAAGGTGAATTTAGCTTCACCCTTCCAATTTCTCCAAATCAAATATCCCTTTCACTTCATTCTTCCTTTTGTAAAGAGAACTTTATTCAGAGTTCAGATGCAAACATGCCATTGGAGCAGTCTCTTCAGTCTAGTATTTAATGTCCTTCAAAACCTAGTTTCACTGTACTTTGGCCCTTTACACTCTACTTTCCTTCCCTTAACAACTTATGCACATTTTATGTTCTAATGGTATTCAACTGCTTTTCAACTCCAACAAGATATCTTTCTATATAATCATAGTCATATTCCAACCACAAAATGAATTCTCCTCATTTGCACCTTTCAGAAATTTCTTCACATAAGGCTCGGCTTAGGAACCATCTCCTCCTCATAGCCTTTTAGAAATAGAAGAAAATATGTCATCCTTTTTCAACTTTTCTTAAAGCACTGTGCATGGTGTGAAGAAATATTAGAGTTAATGAGGTGTCATAGTAAATAGAGCACAGGACCTGGAGTCAAGAAAACCTTATTTTGAGACCAACATTAAACTTTTACTAGCTGTATGAACCTAAGCAAGTCACTTAACGTCAGCCTCAGTATTCTTACCTGTAAATCAGGATAATAATAGTACCTACCTCACAGAGTTAGTTCTAAGATCAAATGACATAACATAAGTAAAGTGTTTTAAAAATCTTAAAGTTCTATATAAAATGGTAGCCATATTAACTACATTAATCTATTTTGTATTTCAAATTATTTATGTATTATATGTTGTATTATCTTACCAAATTGTTCTTGATTTTCTACTCCCTTGTATAGAATATAAGTTTGTTGGGAGCAGGATCTTGGTCACTTATTACCTTATCTTTCCATTCAGCATAGTGAAAGGCTTAATAAATATTTTGAATTCATTTGAATTATCTAATTATACCTTTAAAGCATGATGGCAAAAGGTGACATTTTATGCTATTTATAACAAATCCATTGAGCTATATGGTGACCACATCTTCAATACCAAATTTTGGGTTTATACAAAAGTTTAGTATTAATGTTCTGACGCTGAATATTCTTTTTTGTAAAACTTCTTTAAAAGTACAGTATGTTTTATTGTATATGTGACAAATGAAAGTCTGAGGGGTGTAGTTTCTGGGTAGATAATAAATAATCAATAAACTTTGGTTAGTGGCCCTATCTGAAACCAGAGGAAACTCGGGGCCAACTAAATGCTTAAATACTCTTAGAAGAATGAATGTTCCTGATAGGCAGAAATCAACTCTGATTGGTTATCAATTAATGAAAGAATGAATATTATAATGAAAGGTGTGCTTATTCTAATAAGGGGCTAAGGAAGGTGACTCTGATCCCTTCACTCTTTTTTTTTTTTTTTGCTTTTTTTTGGAGGGGGGAAGGTAAGGCAATTGGGGGTAAGTGACTGGCCCAAAGTGTTAAGTGTCTGAGGCTGGATTTGAACTCAGGTCTTCCTGACTCCAGAACTGGTGTTCTATTCACTGTGCCACTGATCCCTTCATTCTTGGATAAAGAAAGTTATCTCTATGCAGACCACACCCAACTTGGTGCATTCTAGACAAAAGGGTCTATTCTCTATCCTGTCAATGCATGAGGAGTAAAGGTAGGGTAAGAATTCCACCTAGAACTTTTTTCTCCCCTCCCTTCCTTTCCCTTTCTCTCCCAACCCTCCCTTCCCCTCTCCTTCCCTTCCCTTGCCTCTCCTCTCCCTCTCATCTCCTATCCTCATCTTTTCCTCCATCCTTTCTTCTTCCTCTCTTCCATGGCCTAGAAGATGTCATGGAACAGATATTTAAGGAAGAAATTGTAGGGCTGTGCCAGGACATATTCTCCAAAATGGTCACATACTTGACAGGTGAGCTAAAAGTCACCAGTGAAGACTATAGACATCTAGTAATATGAATACATTGACTAACTTGAAGTATCTAGAAATGAAAGCTGTTGCAGTAAACATAAGTAGAAACCTAAAGGACTTAAACCAGAAATCTGCAGCACTTCAGCCTTATATGGATTAAATCACTTTAACTGATGAGCAAATAGCAGCTACAAGTTGGATGCATATTCAAAGAAATTAGAAGGAAAGTATAAGAAGTTAGAGAGGAGATGAAAGACTTCTTTAGCACAAAGATTTTACAAGAATGTTTCATAAAAGCTGAAATGCATGGGACAGAAGCTATCAAATATCTACGCTTCAATTCCATAAAAGGAAGTGGTATTGCTGATCCAAGAAGAATCCCAGCCTCCATCTTTGGTTGGATGTGTAACTTTGGCCACTCCTTGATGTTCTCCTAAAACCATACCCCCTGGAACTTTGGCTTATCTTGTGCTTCCTTGTGTACCCTAGGGCAAGGCTCAGAAGTCCAGGATCAATCCTGTCTTGTCTAGAGCATAAACAGATGAGAGGTTCTGGTCTCCCTGTTTCTTCCCTCCTCCTCTCCCCCAGGGTTCCATCTTTCATTCTTTGTTATGAATGTGCCCCTATAACCTGTTCTTGAACTTAAATAATAGATGCTCATTTATGACCAAAAAAATGAATTCCACCTAGATAAGATGGTCTTTAACCTTTAACCTTTTTTCCGAATGAAGTTCTCCCAACTGGGTAGGGGGTCCTGCTCATGAATGAGGAGAATATCTCATTGTCAGCTCTGTCCTCCACAAGTCCTGGCTTTTGAATGAGGAAATAAGAAAGGGAAAAAAAAAACACTGCATTTCTCCCACCCTGATATTAATTGTTTATTAATTTCTCTCTCATATATGTACTATGAGCACATTTCCTATTATTCTAGTTCAAAACAAAACAAATATAGAATAGGATCATACCCAAATGTAAATTTGGACTCAACTATCACCTATAGTGATAGTTGGAAGGGAGCCTTTTGTCCTCTTCTTTTATCTAACTTCTTTGTCTCTCCAGGTTTACCTACCCTTCCTTCTCTTTCTCCCCTTTTATGTCTCTCCCCTCCTTTTTTCTTTCTGTTTCCCTCTGTCCCTTCTCATAATACACAGAGATTTTTTTTTTTTCTGTTTTCAAACTTTCTTGGGGATGGACAATCCAAAATGTGTAGTGATAACTATGTGTGCTCAGTGTATCTTGCTTTCTTTTTATTTGTCTCTTTTTTTTCTCTCTCTCCCTCTTTTTCTTCCCTTATACTTTCCTTTTTTCTTCTGGTTAACTCTATCTTCTTTAATGGGTCACAATATGGAGATAAAGTACATATTTTAATACATTCAATACAAAACATATTTGGATAGTTTATGTCACTTTTCTAAGATATGTATTACATAGTATGTATAGCATATATTATACTAATAAAGATTTAGCATATTTAATACATTTTATACATACTGTGCTTGTAGAATATGTTTTAAAAATTCTTAATTTTAGAAAGTGAATTAAGTGATTTAAAACATTTCTCTAAGAGTAAAAAAGAAAATTAAAAGTGTTATTTTTCTTTTTCCTCACCTTCAATTAGAATAACATTGTTTCTATGGGAAAATTATTTCAGAATTCTAAACAATTGACTTATAAATTAACTTTTGAAATGAACCCTATTCATTAGTTGAGGATGGAGGGCTGCCTGTATGAGCAGCCTCTTTTGTGAAATATTTTCTACTTTTATCAATTTAAAAAAAAAAGAAAATTAATTTTCATCACAATTGGCTTTATTTAATATGTCCTATTGTGCCATTTGTGGAACCATGTATAAATACTGAATAGGATTAATACCAAATGAAAAATATAAGAATATAAACCCCATTAGTAAAATTTATTCTGTCAGCTATTAAAATATAAAAGCAATTCTTTCAGAATTTGTCCAATTATTTAAATTATACTGCCTCTTTGTAATAAGCCTATAATGATTTTGACTTTTGTAACATCATTTTGGGGCTCCCATTACAAAAAGAAAAAAAAAACAATTACTTCATTTCTCAGCTACTGCTAGGGAACTGGAGAAAGTTGCATGCCTAAGCAAAGAAAACCAGGCAGACATCATTCTACATCCCACATATTTATAATTCTTTTTCACTTAAATAAATATCATTTAATGTACTAAGCTTTCTGTGAACCATTTTTAGTAATAGAATAATGGAGATATCCAAGTAAGGCATTGAATCCTAGCTGGGCACTAAGAAAAAGAAATATTTTAAAAAGTCCTCACGTTTGGCTTTTCTATCAAGGGGAAGCTCTCCAGAACTAACCCCTCCTTGCCATGGGATGCTCTTGGCTTAACTTGTCAACCACAGGTGTGGAAATGACATCGGCAGCTGTTTGGACCATCTGGTGAGGGAATCCAATGCCATACGCTGAGACTTGGGGTACAAGCTCGTTCTTTTGGTTGTCTATATTCATAACCATCTGCTTTGTTGGGGCATTTTGCCGATTTGCAACAAAGGATGCCAATTTCAAGCAAGTGCCAACTGAAATGGATTTTTCTGAAAATGCCTTTCTTCCTACAGAATGTGACCATCTGTGTAGGGGATGTGAAATGTCCTGGCTTCCCACAGCCCAACTTAGTGAAAAGTGACACTGGATTTTGGCTTCTTTTTCACCAAGAAATCTCATTAGATAAATTGAGATGCAGCACATTCAATCTCTCTTAATGTTTTGATGTTTCAGAATGTGTGCCTCAGGAAGAGGTCCATATGTATCAAATTAACAGTCATAGTTGTGTTATGTGTCATCTAAACTTGGGTCCTGGTACCTGACCAGGTATCTCCTGGAGGCCTTTTTATTCATAATCTATGTTTCCTCTATAATCTTCTGACATTCAGTGCTCTATAGACAGCTTATATTACTGAATGGAAGTTAACGGCTGATACTCCCTATTTGAGTCAGGAGAGAACACAGCCCAAATTTCATACCTAGTATTATAGAGCATGGAATGTCAGAGTTGGAAGGGACATTGCTTAGTTAAATTCTCTTATTTTGCAGATAGAGAGACAATTTTTAGACAGGTTATATGATTTTCCTAAAATCACATGGCTAGTTATGCACACCAGTAGAGGACAATCAAGTCACAAGTAACATCAAATTCTGAAAATAATTTAAGCTTCCTTTTAAAAAATTTAGATTTGCAATGAATTATGTGGACTTTGTTTTTACCTCTTTTTTTCTTTTAATTTTTTTGATACTTCAGGTAGTGCCATGTTAATTTTTAATAATAATATTTTTAAAATTGCTAAATTTTAAAATTATAAAAATTAAATAAATGATTTTAATATTTTAATACTGTAAGTAGTACTCCTCTACAGTTGCCAAGAAGTCAAGGGTATTTGAGGTAGGCCCACAGTATTGTGGGAGGAATTTCTGTGTCTAGCTTAGTGGAATGCATTCAGAAGATATAACCTGCATTGTGGGAGGCATTATCTGCCTTGAAAAGGTCACAGATTCTTTGGAATATTTAAGTCTAAATTAATTTATTCATTTAAAGATAATGTAGTCTACAAGTGGAGACTAGTCCATTCAAAAAACCTTAGGTTGAATGAGACTCCAAAGGCCATCTAGCTCAACCTATACCTAAAAAAGAATTCCTCTGTAACATCCCTGACAAATGTACTTGTAAGCTTTGTTCAAAGACATACAGTGGATGGAATCATTGCTACCAAGCATTCCATTCCATTTTTGAACAACTCTGATTTTTTAAGAAGTTTTTACTCATTGAGCTAAAATCTACCTCCTTGCATCTCCCACCCATTGCCTCAACTTTTGCCCTCTAAGGACTGCCAGTGCAAGCCCAATCCGTACAGCATATAATGCTCTTCAAGTTATTAAAAGACCATGATCAATTCCTGCCTCTCCAATTACTCAGGATCCTCCCATAGCATATATGCAATGAAAATATAGGAAACCGTGATCTCTGCTCAGTTTCTAGGAAATCTATGTTTCTAAGAAATGTCCGAAGAACAAGTATCTTAGAAAATAATTAGGTTATATCCTTCATAAGAAAATGGTCTTGGCTTGGACTTGTTATCACTCTCCATGTAAATATTTTCCTCAGATATCTGAAAATTAAGTCCAGGTCTGTTCCCTATTGAATAGAGATTTTAGTGGATTATAAGCCCAATGTGAGACTGAAATGCCAACTATAGAAGGTCATGCCTCTGGACTACATTAAGAGAGACAGAGTCTTTAATAATAATGAGGTAATAGCCCTCTAATACCCTGCCCTAGTCAGACTCCATCTGATATATTGTGTCCACTTCTGACCACCATAGGTTTTGGACAATACTGATAAACTGAAAACCAACCCAAAGAAGGCAATCAGGATGGTGAAGGACCTCAAGTTCATTTTATTTTTTTCAATTAAACAAATGCTTTATTAACTTCTGGTTTACATCATTCATTATCACCAGATTATCAGTTACATTTTCCCCATTTTTTCCCTACCCAGCACCCCAGAATAACAGTCCCACTAGATATTCCCTCATCCAATCTGCTCTCCCCAATATCTTCTCCCATACCCCCTCCAACTTTGCCATTAGGGCAAGGTGAATCTCTGAGCCCCACTGCCTGGACATCTTATGAAACATTTAATTTTAAAACTTCGATTTTCAGATCCATTCCCTTCCTCCCTTGTCACCCACTCCCTCTGAGAAGATAAGCAATTCAGTATGCGTTGTACATGTATAGCTATGCAAAACATTACCATAGTAGATATATTGTAAAAGACTGCTTATATTTCCCTCCCACCTGTCTCACCTCCCACCTGGTCCATTCCCTACTTTGATCCTGTCCCTTTGATACTGGGTACTTCTAACCTCCCCTCTCCCCAGAATGCCCTTCCCTCCATCATCCCCCCTCTCATCCCCCTTTCCCCTACTCAGGAGAGTGAGTGAGGGTAAGATATTCCATTTAGTATGTATATGATTCTCTCCTTGAGCCAACTTCAATGAGAATATGCTTTTGCCTTTTTGCCTTCCTGTTCTTCCCCTCCCCTGCAACTACTTCCCCATGCCTCTTCTACATGAGATAGTTTACCCTACCCTGTCTCTCTCCATCTCCTCTTGCCACTTTCCTCTCTCACCTCTTGACTTCACCCCTTAAGAATCATCCCTTCCTTGGGGCAGCTAGGTGGCAAATAGAACAGAGCTCTGGACCCGGAGCCAGAAGGACCCGAGCCCGGATCCGGCCCCAGACACCCAACAAACAAACAAAAACCCAGCCTCATGACCCCGGGCAAGTCACCCAACCCCAACTGCCCTCCAAAAAAAAAAAGAATCATCCCTTCCCATCAAATTCAACCTGTGCCCTCTATCCATGTATACCTGTGAACATATGCCATGTACCCTCCTTCAATTATTTTCATAATGAGAAAGGTTTCATCAAAAACAATTATTGTTTTTCCATGTAGGAATGTAAATAGCCCAACTTTGGTAAGTTCCTTTTGATTTCTTTTCCTTGATTACCTTCTCAAGCATCTCTTGCTTCTTGCATCTGAATGTCAAATTTTCTATTCAACTCTGTTTTTTTTTCCTCAAGAATGCTTGAAAGTCCTCTATTCCACTGAGTGACCATATTTTCCCCTGAAACAAGATACTCAGTTTTGCTGGGTAGGTGACCCCTGGGTTCAATCCCAGCTCTTTTGCCCTCTGGAATATCATATTCCATGCCCTTTGATCCCGCAGGGTAGAACCTGCCAGGTCCTGGGCTATTCTGATTTTGTTTCCACAATATTGAAATTGTTTCTTCCTGGCTGCTTGTAGTATTTTCTCCTTGATCTGGGAGTTCTGGAGCCTGGCCATAATATTCATAGTTTTCTTTTTGGGATCATTTTCAGGAGGCAATTGGTGGATTCTTTCAACCTCTATTTCTCCCACTGGGTCTAAAACATCAGGGCAATTTTCCTTGAGAATTTCTTTAAGGATGATTTCTAGGTTCTTTCTTTGATCATGGCTTTCAGGTAGTCCAATAATTTTTAAATTATCTCTCCTGGATCTATTTTCCAGGTCAATGGTTTTTCCCATGAGATATTTCACATTGCCTTCTATTCTTTCATTTGTTTGGATATGTTTAATAGTATCTTGATTTCTCATAAAGTCACTAGATTAAATTTGCTCCAGTCTAACTCTGAAGGAATGAATCTCCTCAGTGAGCTTTTGAGATTCTTTTTCCATCTGGCAAATTCGACTTTTTAAGACATTCTTCTCCTCATTGCCTTTCTGGGCCTCTTTTGTCATTTGAGTTAGTCTATTTTTTTAAGGTGTTATTTTCCTCAGTCAAGCTGTTGACTGTCATTTCATACTTTTCTTGCATCTTTTTCATTTCTCTTCCCAAATTTCCCCCCACTTCTCTTATCTGCTTCTTAAGGTCCTGTATGGCCTGTAGCCAGCTTGTATTTTCATTTGGGACTTTTGGTGAAGGAGTTTTGACCTCACAGTCCTCCTACATGCTTTGAGCCTCTTTGCCCCTAAAATAGGAGTCCAATGTTGAACTTTTCTGTTTATTTTCTTTCATTTGCCTAGGCATGTTGCCACTTAATTACTTGATTTTTGGGCTTGTTGCCACAGTAGGCCTCTGCCACCAGACAGGGGAGCTTCCGCCCAAACATGGGGTCTTCACAACTTCTGCCAGTTGGATGGCCTCTGTAAAGCCTCCACCCACTCTGGCAAGTTGGATACCCACCCCAAACTTTCCCCGCCCCCCCAGACCACAATCCAGATCCAGGCAGTTTAAAGCAAGAGCGATTAACCCCCAGACTGATTGCTGGATCTCCCTACAGTTAGCAGACCAGGAGCTAGAGCCACTAGTGATGCTGCAAAATGGCTTCTTTGCAGATGTTTCTTCAGCAGTTTTTCTCCCGAAGGGGAGGAAACCACGTGTTCCTCAAATACTGGTACCAAAGTCCATAGGGCACTAACCTCTCACTTTGTCCTGAGCATATCTGTGCTGATTATTCTGGAATCGCCAGAATTGCTGGTGTTCTGGGGTCCCTCCAGCCGGCTGAAGGCCTGGCTGCCCTGGGGCTAAAACCGAGCACCTGGGGTAGGCTCTGTGTGCTGTGCTGTTGGTTCCCAGCTCGCTGTGCTGCCTGCTCTCAGAGTGCTGAGCTGGCCACTCCCTGCAGGGCTGCTGGGCTGTCCTCAGCAGGAGGTTAGCTTCTCTGTGCCGTTCTGTGGGTGCTGTGGCTCCAGAAGTTGTTCGGAGCCCCATTTCACATTGTTTGAAATTTGTGTGGGGCAGAGCACATTGGAAATGCTGTTTCTACTCTGCCATCTTGGCTCTGCCCTCAAGTTCATTTTAGAGGAAGAACATTTAAAACAACTGAGGATGTTTACAGGAAGAAGAGAAGACTCAGTAGGTCATGATAGGTGTTGTCAAGTAGCTGAAAGGATATTAGGTTGGGGAGGCTTTAACATTCTGGTCCTGCTTAGCCACAGAAAGGAGAAGCCGTAACAAAGGAAGAAAAGAACAAATAAGCAAATTCATGATTAATGCAAGGATAAAATATACTAACAATGAAATATATATCTATGTATGTGTCTATGTGAATACACAAATATATGTGTATACATACATACATACATACATACATACATATAAATAAATGTCAGAGACAATTGAAATTAATTCTATAATGACAGGTTTTGAATTTTTAAAATATTTCAAAGACTAATTATTTTGAGGTTGAAATGCAGGGGAAAAGTGGGCTATCCCTGGAGACCATTCAGGCAGAAGTGCCAATTAGGAAAAGGTATGTCTTGTCCAAATTGAAAAATTCATATTCTTCACCATCCCCTTCAAGAAAAATTTTCTGAAAATTGTCCAAAATTTTAGTCTCAAATCAAGTGAAAATAATACCTCTTCCATGGCTTCCCCCATCAAATTAACTAGATAGATAAGGATTGGAAAGCATTTATCAATTCTGATGATGGGCTGTGGACTAGGTAACTTGGAGGAATGAAAAAAGAGATGATAGAATCTCTTGCTTTGAAGAGGGTTATGACTACAGTGTTCTAATAAGAGTGAGAAAGGATCCCCAGAAGGATTGGGTCTTGAACCAAGGATATTTCTAAACCTCTTCTGGTACCATATGAACATGTATCAATCCCTTCCTGTTATCATTGCATACTGGTAGGTATCAAGTTTTCCAGAATATTATCAATTAATTATTTATAATTAATTAATATTTCTAAAATATTAAAAAAGAGTTTTGCTTAAAAAAATTAAAGATCTTCTAAGAATGGTATTTCAATATGAGAAAAGATATTTAGTAATCACAGTGGGGGTCCTTGAACTTGACCTTCAAACATTTGAAAAAACATAGGGTTTTGACTTGTTATAATGGTAATGGAATTTGAAGATCTTCCCTGCTCTTTGTATTGGCTAGCAAACAATTACTTAACACCTTGTTTCAAGTCCATGATTATGTCAAGTATTAAGATCCAGAACTTGTGAATCCCCTAGTGGTATGACCTTGCTGATGTAATAGGAAGGGGTGGAACAGGGAGAAGCTAATACCATTTATAAGGAAAATCCCAAGCTAGAGGGCCAGAACTTCTTCTGAGGACTTCTGAGAGCCAGCCAGAACTGTGGGAATGAAAACTGCTGGGAGCAAATAGTGTGGAGGCTGAGCAGCTACTATTAATGAGGAGAGGAGGATCCTTGCTTGAAGGAACCTGTTTTGTTTTGAAGGCTTGGGAATGTGGGTATTTGCAGCATTGACTATGTGTACCAACATCAAGGTTACTGTAATGACTTTGACTTTCTGATTTTAGGACTCAGTTTTCTGGTATTTGAATAAATGCTTTGGCCCTGTCCTCCATGTGGAGAGCCCATTACATTTTGTGATTCACAACTACACCAGCGTATTCATAGCCACTGTGGGCACTGTGAATATAGCATTACTAGTACACTTGTTCTGCCTGGTCCTATAAGATAGAACTTGGGAATTGATGGGCAGAAGTTGCAGGGAGGCAGAATTCAGTTCCATAAGGAAAATCTACCTAACAATTGGAATTGGACAGAAATGGAATGGGAAACTTTGAGCAGCAGTGAGTTTCCATCACTTGCAGTTTTCAAACAGAGGCCATATGGCCATTTGTCAAAAATGATAGATTAGTTCCTATTCAGGAATTGGATTGACTAGATCACTACAGTGGGGCTATTGGTTATTATGAGTGTACCAAATAGAAAGGGTGTTATATATAGAATCAGTGTTTAGGTGTATATTTCCACTTAATTTTACATTTAAGACTAGTTGAGTACTCGTTATACATTTTTCTAGGATGCATTGAAGATATAGAAGACACAGGAATTTGAAATAGCACCTTGGCCATTCAAAGCTATATAAAGAAGCAAGAGAGGTAAAGACTTTAAGTAAAATTGGTCATTTCTCAGTGAAGGCAAGATAAAGTCATTCACATGTGAATCAGCATCATCAAAGTTCCAGGAAATGCTGGTTGCCCAAGGCCAATGGGACTATTTTAATAAGCTTCCCTTCTAAAGAGAGAAAAAAAAAGTCAATTGAAGCAAAAAATTGATTGCAAAATTTCAAATTAGCAATTAACTTCCTGGCAACTCTCTCCTTCTGGGAGTAGAAGGTGCCAAAGAGAGTTGTGGCTTCCTTGTAGATTCCTGTGCAGCATTTAATTATGTGGCTGTCACATATGTTGATGCAAAAAAAAAATCACCACTCCACACTATCACTGGAGGAGGAGAGAGGAATTGCAAAATAAGGGAATCAGGGAGAAGATCACCTGCTCAGACACTGAGGGTATTTGGAGATTCTGTCAGCTGCCTCTATTCATATTTGAAGATTAAAGATCTACTTAGGTCCAAAGTCACTTTCCCTGTACATCAGCTTCACATTGTTCCATGCTATAGAGAGAGTGACTTTCTGCATAGCTTTTTATTCATATATTCTGAATATACCCAATAGACCAAAGGGCAAAAAAAAAAAAAATAAAGTGGACACAATCTTATCATTCAAGTTAAAGGGTAAGGATTAGGGGAGAGGGTGTATTCTGAGGTTCTGCAGATCTTGTTCCTTTTTTACCATGGCAGAAAATAAAAGCATGAGATCTCCCCTCCCCTCCCCAACCCCAGTCTCAAGTCTACTGTAACTTCAACAGAAGTGATTAGCAACAGATCAAACAATATCTGTTTATGAAAAACAATGTTGGACAGCTCACTGAATAACTCACTGGGCAGACAGTTCCAGAGAAGCAGTAAGTTTCAGTTGTGATTTACAGCTTCTGCAAAATGTTCATACTGCATTAATCTTTGCTTGGTACTGAGTCACTGCAGAAAGTGACAGAAGATATAAGTGGCTTCAGTCAGGGACTGGTATAGAGCTGTGTCAGACAACTTCCAGGGGCTACAATGAATCATCCCACTCCTTATTTTCAGCAAAACCAGAAAAACAACAGAAGGTGAAAAAGCAATTCACTGCCAGGGTGGCAGGCTTTTGGACTGATTTAGAGTTTTCTCTTCTCCACCTGTTTACCTGCTACTCTGTGAATAAGGAGAGTCAAGGAAGATTGGAAGATAAGTGGGATACCTGATGGGTTGTCCTGAGGCTGGAAGGTAAAAGTTTAGCCCTCTGAACCAGCCTCTAGAGAATTCTCTGGGCTAAAACATATTATGATTCAGAGAAGCTAAAACCAACTTGCATGCTTGGATACAATAAGCCTTGTTGGAACCATTGTTACACATACATTTCCACTGAAGCGTCTAACAGAATACCATGTACATATACCCATACACATATGCACTCTAGTAACATATATAGCATGAGTACCATTGGCCAAATGTGGATTACTGTACTGTAACTCCTATGAATTATTTCGGAGGAAGTCCTTTGTAAATTTTACTTTACAGGACAATACAAATTCAAGTCAGGTTAGCAAACATTAAAAAGCAACATGGCGGTCTTTGCTATTATTTTGGGCTCCAGGCTTTCTTTGGATCTCTGGGAACCTAGAGGAGACAGGTCCCAGAGATCATGCCTCAACTAGGATGGGGGTTGCTGTTCCTGAGCCTCATGGCCATGGCCCATGGGGTTCGGAAGGGTAATGATCTGCTCAATGTCTGCATGGATGCTAAACACCACAAGGCAGAGCCTGGTCCAGAAGATGGCCTTCATCAGCAGTGTAGCCCATGGAAGAAAAATGCCTGCTGCACTGTAAAAACAAGCCATGGCGCCCATGAAGACACTTCTTACCTGTACCACTTCAACTATAACCACTGTGGAAATATGACCGAAGCCTGCAAACGCCACTTTATCCAGGACACTTGTCTCTATGAGTGCTCTCCCAACCTGGGACCCTGGATCCAGCCGGTGTCCTCAAGCTGGCGGAGGGAACGGATCCTGAATGTTCCCCTGTGCAAGGAGGACTGTAACCAGTGGTGGGAGGACTGCCGATCCTCTTATACCTGCAAAGAGAACTGGCACAAAGGCTGGAACTGGACTTCAGGGATTAACAAGTGCCCAGCTGAGGCTGCCTGCCACTCTTTCACATTTTACTTCCCCACACCAGCCTCCCTCTGTGAGAACATTTGGAGTCACTCTTATAAAGCAAGCTCTTTTGGCCGGGGCAGCGGCAAATGCATCCACATGTGGTTCGACCCAGCCCAGGGAAACCCCAATGAAGCTGTGGCTAAATATTATGCTTTTGGCTCTGCCCCAGGCATCTTCAGGTGGGGGGCCAGTTTCCCCTTGTTGACTTTGACACTGCTGTTGCTTCTCTGGGGTTAACCCTCATCAGGCATAAAATCTAACCAATCTACATGCAAAACCATAGCCAAGATTTACTCCCAGTCTGACACCCCTGGACCCCAGCATCCTGCCTGACACAGTCTGGCTCTGCTGAAACCCTGGCTTCCCAAGTTGAATTCTTCCCCCTCAAACCTGAGCTGTCTGCTTGGAAACCTACACCCCCACACACTTTGGATTTCACATTCCCCACCCCACTACTGAGGGAGCCAAGGAGGGAGTGCCTTCCTTTCTCCCCACTTTTAAGTAGCTCCAACCTCTTCTACTGCAAAGCCAAGTCCACTCACCCCCCTTCTCTTCTTTAGGGGAAATTAGATATGATTACTTCCCTCTCTAAAGTAAAACCCTCCTTACTCCTTTCCAGTAAGGATCATTTCATTGATTATATTTGTATCCCTAGTACCTGGTCCATATATAAATAGGTGCTTAATAAATGTTGATTGATACAAAAAAAAAAAGCAACATGGCATAGTGGCTAGGGCACAGGATTTAGAGTCAGGAGGACCTGGCTTCAGACATTTACCATCTATGTGATCTTGGGCTAAATGACCACTTGGACTCATAAAATTCATCATATTAGTTGCAGATAATAATAGATAAAAAAAGAAAAATATCAGGAGACAGAGGGCCCTAGAAAGGAGCAGAATATTGCATTGAGGGATATTTTAGGAAAAATATAATTAAGAGGGAAAAGAAGTAGAAATAGGGTCATCCTTATACATCATGATAGAACTGAGTCAAAAGATAATCTTAAAAACTGTGCTCTCTTTGAGTGCCTCTGCATGTTTTCCCATGCTATATGACTCTTGTCCATAAGCTCCCTCCCATAAATCCTGCACCACAGGGCCATCTGATGCAGAGAAACCTCTCTGTAGGTCTTATAACATTGGTTGCATGCCAATGGAGATAGCTGTTCATTACTTATCTCTCATTTTTGCTACAAAACTGGCCTATGTTGTTTTCCAGTCATGTATCTCTCTGATGGCATCCTTTTCAATGTCTCTCCTGCACAGTTTTTCATTGGTAGTATGTTGCCACCTACTCACGCCCACCATCTCCATTGCCCTTTGAGTGACCTACTCTAAGTCAGAGAAGGGAGTTTAGCATTTAATAAAGGAGAAACTATTTACAGGCTCTGAGGTTAACATTAACAAGTAGGCTTTTGATGAGAACTATATTAAATAGACTCAGAGAAGGCATTTGCAAAGGTTTTCAGGATAAGGGAAGCACATACACACACATACACACACACACACCTTAATGCCAAGTGAATTAATAGAACTATGTTTATCTGTCAATTCAAAAGCCTTTCATTATTTGATCTAACTATACCCCATCTTAGCTATATATTGTAGAGTAATGGTTTCTAACTCTATTTCTATCATTGTTGTTGTTCCCTGAACCCTTTTCAACAACAACAAGAACAATAGAATAAATGTGTTGTGACCCCTTAGGGAAAATTGATATGCTACTCATAATAGTTTTAAAAATTATTTATTGTTTCAAGCATGTAAGTAAGCAGAATTTTGTCATCCTTTCTGGAGTTTAGTTTCTTAGGATCCATGGTCATGGCAATATCTAATTTCCCGGTGTTAGATAATAACTCCCAGAATAACCCCAAGGATCCTAGATAGTAATTCCAAGAATCAGAGTGATAGGCAGTCCTACTGAGGCTGTGCTGAGAGACATGAGGTGACATAATGTGTTATTTGCTACACCTGTATAGAATGATGATATTGCTAAAGTTAACCCGTGAGCTTAATGTTGACAAGATGCCTTCTTTGTTGCCCCATAAAGAAAGTGGGCACTGGTCAGCTAATGGGGAATCAAAAAGGGGAATCCTTAGGGGAATCCATGGGGAGACTTATGGGGGAACTCATTTTGGATTTGGGTAATTCATAGAGGAATGCATATACCTGCTTCAGCTGGTCCTCATTGAGGCTTGAGGGGATTTAGAGAAGCACACAAGCTGTGCCTCTCTCTACTGACTCCATTGAGATGTAGGGGTAATTGCCCCCTGCCCCTTCATGCCAGCCTCTGCAAGAAGGATGATTAGGGAATGCTGTAGGAGCTGGTGTTCCCATTATCAGCAACTCCCTCTTAAGAATACTACACTAGAATAAAGTCTAGAATAAAATTAATCCCCTCTGAAGCTGTCTTCCTGTCCTTCCTGTCAGACCAGATCAAGAATGGACCTATTAGGGGTGGCTAGGTGGCGCAGTGAGTAGAGCACCGGCCCTGGAGTCAGAAGGACTTGAGTTTGGATCCGGCCATGGACACTTAACACAAACAAACAAACAAACAAACAAACAAAAACCTAGCCCTGTGACCTTGGGCAAGTTACTTAACCCCAATTGCCCTAAAAAAAAAAAAAAAAGAAATCACCTATTAGAGGCTGGAGTCCCAAACTCCCTCCCATGTGTTATCTGTGAAACAAAGCACCATTCAAGAATTTTTAGCATTGGACCACTGTTGCACTGTTACTAAATGGGAACCACCTGCTGTAGAGGAAATAATGATGATCTGGTAGTCAGAAAACCTGACCTTGAACCCGAGTTTAATAAGTATTAGCCTTGGGGTTGTGTACTACTCACTTCACCATCTTGAGTTTCAGTTTTCTCATTTGTAAAATTTGTAAAACAGTATTTTCACTCCCTAATCCATAGGGCGGTTGCAAAGAAAGGATTTTGAAAATTGTAAAGTACTTTATAAATATACAGTTTTTACTATTATCAGTGTGTCCACCTCAACTTTCTCTTGGCCTATTCCTCCTGACCCTTTACTATAAAGGAATAGAGTGGTAGACACATTGGATTTATTTTGGAGAATGCATAGAAAGAAAAAATATGTTGTAGCTGGTGTAAGATTATTAGAAGAATTTTATGGCAGTTCTACTTAGAACAGAAAGGTGAAAGAATCAGCTATCTTTATAGGAAGAAAGAGCATTAAACTCTAAGTCAGCTCTGATTCTAATCTTAGCTCCACCACTGCAGAAGCTTGGGCAAGTTGCTTAACTTAACGTCATTTCCCTCATCTGTTAAATATAGTTTTACTACACACAGTATGTCCAGAAGTTATTGTTAATTTGGTAAATAGGTGAACACAACAGAGACATGGAAGTTAATGGGAAATATAAAATTATTTTTCACATAAAATTTCATCATTTATAATTTATAGAGGCAGTATTTAGCTCAAAAGACACACAAGAAAAAAAAAACAAAATGGATAAAAAAGAAGTACTGTCTAGATTATGGTTTACCAGTCATGTTGTCTTGCCATTCCATTGAGGAAGCCAAATACTACATAAATCTGGAATGGATACTATAGCTGGACAAGGAGTTAGACCTAGAATTTAAAAGAATGAAGAAATTAGGCAGAATTACATTAAACGTATTATGCTTTCCTTTTAATGACTTCAAGCTCTTCCCTGCCTCTAATACTTTTCTTTTATTGCAATTATTTCTTCAATAATGCTGTATGGCTATGGATAATAACGTATGGCAATGAATTTTGGAATATCACAATCTCTAGAGCATCAAAGTTATGAGTGACCCAAAGGTCAATGGAAAACATTATTAAGTATATCTGTAGGCTGTAGTATGTTTCTGATGATAAAATATACACAAGGCATAAAATAAGGGATATCAGAGAGGAAATATGTGATCAAGAAAGGAAGCAGGTCAATTATGTCGTAAGAAAGAACAAGAACAGATGTGGCACCTACAAAATGTACAAAGCCCTAGACAAAAGCCTCCATCAAGTTTGCTGGATCCTCTTTTGAGTATCTATAGAAGAGCAAGGTCTGTAGAAGAACAGTAATCACACAGAATGAATATGGAAATAGAGAGATTGCAATGTATTCTGATAAAATGAAAGCCCAAAGAATGAGATCCCAGGTCCACTGAAGGACTGAAGTATTTGAAAATAAAAGGTAGGGAATTGTTAGTGTCATTTGGACATAAAATTTGGGATTGCAGGAAGAAACAAAGATGGTAGTACTCTTGGACTGGAAGAAGTACAATCACAATCTGTCCAGTAGCATTTATTAAACACATTCTGTGTGCCAAGAACTGTTCTGGGTATTGAGTATACAGAAACAAAATTGCAATATTTCCTGTCTTCAAGGAATTTAAATTCTTTTGGGGTATATGACATGCTTACAGATATATAAATATAAGATATGTACAAGGTAAATGCACAGTGATTATTTTAGGGGAATCTGATGGTCATGAGAGAATTATTCATTAAAATTAGGAGGAGATGTGTACATACTCTAATCTTAGTGTAATTAAAAAATGCAGTGTTGGCCATTTACTCTGTGCCAAGCACTGTCCTAAGAACTAGGAGTAAAAAAAAAAAACAACTAAACAATTTTATAGTTTGTAGAGACAGGGAAACATATATACATATATACACATGTATACATGCATACACATGTGTGGATATGTGTGTGCACACATGCATAATAGAATGGTGGAAAGGGAAAATTGCTTTGATTTGGGAAATAACAGAAATGGCGATTAGAGCTGTAGTGGAATGAGTTGACTTGATGATGCACCCTTTCTCCAAAAGCAATCACAGGTTTGATCTGGTTACTTCTCTCTCTCTCTCTCTCTCTCTCTCTCTCTCTCTCTCTCTCTCTCTCTCTGTTTGTTTAATTTACTTGTGGGATGAGGTAGGTAACACGCTGCACCAATGCTGGAGATCCATACATACAGGACATTCCTGTATGTGTGGACAAATGGAATGATAGGATCTGAAGTATAATTGGAAGAAGAATTGGTATAGGGCTGGCATGATAAACTCCAACATATGCTTTTGTACTGGCTTACTCAGAAGTTCAGACCACAGGGGTTGGTGTAGTGGTTCTAGAAAATAAGCAAATTGTCACCTAGGACATGGTCTCTGGAAATCTGGTGACCCAGAACCTTAAGAAAAAATCCACACACAAACAAAAAAAAAATCCAACAAAACAAAACCAAAAAGTACTCTGAAAAACTGGTCATCTTTAGTTACTGGGAGGAATATGTGTGTGCATACATATGTATGTATATTGTATGTATACATGTGTATATGTATTATGCTGTATATGTGTATATGTATATACATACATAAGAGAATCCTATAGAATTGAGAAAAAGAAGGAAGTAATTGAAGTTACTAAAAGTTACTTAATGGAGTTATTGTTAAAATTGTATCACCAATTACAGAGTTACAAGTGTAATTTTTAGTTATGGCATGTCAAAAAACAAGAACACCAGTAGATTTAAGATTTATCTCAATACTGTAGTTGCTGGGCAGATTGGGATTTTCAGTGATAAAAGAACTGATCTACATTAACCTTCAGTGATTAGAAAAGGACACAGCTGCAGCTCTGTGCAAGAACCAGTGTCTCCTACTTTTGTAAGTATTGTGTATATGTATGTGTATATTTTTAATCATGTGTGCATGCTCCACCAATGGGCTGTTACTCTGGAAAGACAGACAGAAGTGAGAGTGGGAAAAACAATTGCATTGTATCTATTTTGCCCATTTGCACTTTTTTTTTGTATTGTGATAGAGGGGAGAGGAGTTCAGAAGAATTTACCACCATATGACATGATAATATGGAAATATAGATTCAGCCTAGACAATATATAAAATTATAGGATTGTTTGATCATAGATTTAGACATGGAAGTTATATTAGAGGTCAATGAGTCCAGTCCCTTTATGTTATGAATGAGGAAGTCAAGGCCCAGGGAGAGAAAGTGATTTGTCCTGGTTCATATGAGTAGTAAACATCTGATTCAGGATTTGAACCTAGGTCTTCCTGACTCAATCCCCAGCACACAGTCCACTACACCAGAAATGTCAAATTCAAAACTCCCAAGTGTGGCTTAAACTAAATTAATATGTAATTAAGAAATGTTTAAAATGTTTGACAAAATATATAAAAATACAACATCAATCATATTAATTTGGGGTTTCCTAAATCAATATATGGACTACAGAGATTCCTTTCTATTTGAGTTTGACACCATTATATTTCACCATGCTGGCTCTCCACTGATAGTAATGTTTGAGAGTGCCCCGGATGTAAGGAGAGTGAATCACCTTGATGGGTTCACAGTGTATGAACCTGTTTTGGGGTCGCCTATTAGAGTCCTCTCCGTGGCATGGCAAGGCATATCCATTGGCACTTCAGTGAGGAAGAAAGGTGTTTTCTGATGGGGTTTCAGTAACTGGGATTGCTTCAAGGTAATTGAATAGCCAAAACTCTGAGCTGGTGCTGAAGATACTATTCC
The DNA here is from genome assembly GCA_011680675.1 of Gymnobelideus leadbeateri. Lineage (NCBI taxonomy): Eukaryota > Metazoa > Chordata > Mammalia > Diprotodontia > Petauridae > Gymnobelideus > Gymnobelideus leadbeateri. The sequence goes on from WOXC01010196.1 coordinate 66,387, forward strand.
TTTTGTTGAAGATAACAAAAGAGAGAAAACAATTGTTCTCAGTTTTTTGTTGGTTTTTTTTTTTTTTAATTTCCCCTTCCTACCTTTCTTACTTGAACAGACAAACTATGATATAGCAAAGGTGAAATGTGTAATAATGGGTAATGGCTAGTTTGGGGTAGAAGTACATAAGGAGTATTTGTGATTACTCATAGCCTTTCACACTTGACCTAAGAATAGTTCTTCAGAGTGGACTTTCCCTGTAGAAGAGCTAGTAGCCATCAGAAGCACATGGCAGAGAGAATAGTTCTTGGACAATATCTTTAAATCTTAACTTCCTGTTTAGAGAATGGTAAAATACTAGGTAGTTTGATGCTAGAATCATTTCTTCTGGCTAGAGAAGCAAGATTTCTTGGACAGTGATGGTCTTAGAATATTTCCTTGAGAATCACCCCAAATTCAAAAAATTGGGACCTGGTTTCCAGACAGGTCATAGTTCCTTAGCAATATGACTTTTGGGGAACGACAAGGATTGCTCACAGGGCCCTTAAAGCCAGATCAGTATTGTGTTAAAACCATAACAAATGTTAGAGAAGATGTGGAAAAATGGGACACCAATTCATTGTTGGTAGAATTGTGAAATGATCTAGCCATTTTGGAGAACAATCCAGAATTATGTCCAAAGATATATTTAACTACATATATCTTTTGCCTAGCAATACCAATAATTGGTCTATTGCTGTAGACAGCACAACTGTCATGGTCTGGCCACATTGCTTGAATGCCAAATGTATGCTTGTCAAAAATACTGTACTATGGAGAACACACACAGGGCAAGTGCTCACATGGTGGTCAGGAGAAGCAATATAAGAACACTCTTAAGGTCCCTTTTAAGAGCTTTGGAGTTGAATGTTTGAGATGGGAGACACTGGCATAGGACTGCCTAGCATGGTGTGCCCTCATCAGAGAAGGTGCTGTGCTCTATGAACAAAGCAGAATTGAAACAACTCTAAAGAGACAGAGTATGCACAAATTTAGAGAATGCACCTCAAATTTTCACTTGGACTATCTGTACCCAATCTGTGGTAGAGCATTCTGAGTTCATATTGGTCTGATCAGTCACAGTCAGACATACTTTTTTTTTTTAAGCAATTGGGGTTAAGTAACTTGCTCAAGGTTACACAGCTAGTCATTATTTATGTGTGGGTGCTCATTCTCTGAGGCCGGATTCGATCCCGGGTCATCCCAACTCCAAGAGCGGCGCTCTTACTCACTGCACCTCCTAGCCAACCCACAGTCAAACATACTTAAACTTGACTCTGGCATAGGGATGTCATTTTGGTCCTCTTCGAGAACAAAGGACACCAACCAACCAACCACTAGTTGCTCTATTTCCAACAATGAATAGGGGAAAAGGAGGACATATATGCTGTGGAATGTTTATGACAGTTCTCTTTGTGGTAGCAAGGACCTGGATATTTCAGGGAAGCCCATCAATTGGGGAATGGTTGAAAAAGTTGTGGTATATGATAATGATGGAATGCCATTTTGCTATAATAAATGATGAGCTCAATTATTTTAGAAAAACAATGAAAGATGTGAACGAAACAATGAAGAGTGAAATGAGAAGAACCAAGAGATCATTGTATACAATAGCAACAGTATTGTTTTTAATTAGTCTATTATAAATATAAATAAATATCCACATTAGTTATCAAGAACATGTTAGGAAAAACACTATCTGCATCTGGAGAAAGAACTGATAAATAGAAGCATGTATAAAATATTTATACACATATATGTGTACATATATGTACACATACATACATATGTGTTTGTATGTGTGTATATTTGTACCTAATTGTATCTAATGGTAGTTACCTCTAGGCAAGGAGGGAAGAAAAATAGAAATTTTTATTATAATTTTGTTGTATATTTGGAAGGAATAGCAAGTTGTGTATAGTGGAATTGCTGTTTCATGTACAATCAATTTTTTTTTATACTGTGTATGGCAATGCCTGCTTTATTCTACAAATTAAAAATAAAAAGCTTAACATAGGGAGATAAAGGAATAAAAGAAATGTTATAGTTATTCTTAAAAAAACATAAAACCTCAATACTTAGTACCTCCCTGTCTGGCATCAGAGGTGGGATACCAATGGGGTACATATGGATAAGATTCTCCTATGTCTCACTTTACCCCTATTCTCTCCCCAACACCTGCATTGCTGAACTATATTGTTGGGTGGGTTGGAATTCAGATGCACATTAACTAGGAATGTTAAGTGTGTCATATTTGAAGCTCCATGTTTAGAAGCTGCTTCTCACAGGGTTATCAATCACTTTTCTCTTCCTAGTGAGGCTCAAAAATCATTTCACTTGAAACCCTTTTTCTCTGGTGGAGTCATGGGTATATTTTGTCTCCTCCAGAGATCTGTCTCTATTTTTCTTTGTCTAGAAGACTTATGTTCCAGATGCATCCTTGTCCCCTTTTCTCAGAATCCCTTCCTGTGCCTCTTCCTTCTTCACCCTGGATGATTCATTTCAGGTCTTCTGTCTTTCTTTACATATGTTTAGATGTACCCATAATAAATATCTATCATTCTCAAAATTCATTGGTTGGTTGGCTTCTTTAGTGGTAATTTCTAAACCCCAGATGTAATGAAAATAGAAAGATAGATCCGCTGCAAATGGTAACCAAGTCTTCAATGAAAAAGAATAGATGGGGGAAGGAAGTATCTATCTTGAAAGAATCTGGAAGTGGTAGAAAGATTAAAGGGGAAGCAGAACTACAGAAATTCAAAGGAAACACTCCAGAATGATTAAAATCACAGGATTATTAAAATCACAGAATTAGAAGTAAGGCACAAGTTAAAGCAAATACATTTCATACAAATATGCAGAAAGCTGAAGATACAACACATGGAGCCCCAAGAGAAGAACAAAATTCAATTTTAATGCAAAAAAAGGCTAAAAATGGACATATATTACACATGGAATGAATCTGGTGAACAACAGAAGAAGAGAGTCTTATGGGAAGTCATTCAATTTTTCTTTAATGTAAATGGGGATGTTTGAAAGACACAAGAACTGGTTGGGAAGAAATGTTACCTTACATAGGAAGTTGGGAGAGGAATGATTTGGGATTCTATATTTCTCCAAATGAAAGTAAAAAGAAGGAGTATGGTAGGCAGTTGAATCTTTGGGCTCCTTCTGGCATACAAAGGTGGTTCTCTGAAGGAATTTTCAACTGCTATTGGTAAAAAGGGTTAGTCCTACATGTAACCAAAGTATAATGGGTGTGTATTGCCCCTGAAGGTTATGTGTATATCTACATGGACTACTAAAAGTGGCTTATTGGGAGATGAATATATTTGTAATTTTACTAGGGGCTATATGAAGATGACTTGAATTCTTGCCATATGGGACATGAATACTGAAGTCACAAGAGTGCCTACTCCTCAAAGGAGTACCAATTTAGAATTATATTTACCTGCCTTCCCTAAATATTGCTAGTGTAGGGGAAATGATCCCCTTGCCCCCACTCCTTATTTTCAAGCTGTTTCCTTGGTTGCTATCTCTTAAAGGGGGAAGGCATTACTATAAGCTTATACCTTCACCCCTTCCTACAAAATTCTTATTGCAGGAAGGACCATAACAGATAGAGAATAGAAAATAAACCCATTGTCTTATCAGATAGCAAAGAAAAATGAGGAAAAATTACATAGATTAGCCATGTATATGCTAGAGCCAGCTTGAATCATTTCATGAGAACCTGTTCCTAATTTTCAGTATGAGCATTTATTCCTAGAAAATACATAAAATATTACAAACCAGGGTTTTATTTATTACCTATGCTTTAGAAAGTGATAGAAAATGTTAATAATGAAGATTAAATATGAGTTTGTTGTACTTTTTTTGAGAGCTGCTTGTTAAATAATCTACCATCATAACCCTGAACATACCAGGCAATGTGCTGAGTGAATGAGCTCTCCCACTGGGAGTGGAATATTTTGGCTCAAGCAAGAGAAAATCACAAATTTCACTTAAGGGGAAATTCCCGGATGTCTTTGGGAAGGCAAGCTGGAAATCTGGGTTAGATTGATTAGTTAGCTTTCTTCTATATATTTGCCTTCCGAAGTCATATTGTCTACCAAAAAAAGTATCTGCAACTTCATGTATTCTTTCAAAGCAGGAGGGAAAAATATCCCTCTTCTCCAAAAGTTCTCAATATAACTTCATCCCCCTTCCCCTTCACACAGTCATGTAGTATTGAGTCACTATCCTCTTCAACACTGAAGAGTGTCTTATGCAAGTGACCCCAATTTAAACCTTGGTTACAAAAGTAACCATCAAAAATGACATAAACAAGGTTATAAGACAACTCCAAATGACTCATGATAGAAAGAGATGTTTACATTCAGAGAAAGAACTAGAAAGAACAGAGTTTGAATGCAGATTGAAGCAAACTACCTGCTCTTATTCTTTTTCTTTCATTCCATTAGTTACAGTCCTTCTTTACAACCTACCTAGTATCTAATGTGAAAGTATTTGCAAATACTATACTTGATTGCATGCCATGCCATGGCGGGACCTGGGAGAGAAGGAAAGAGAAGAGGAGAAAATTTGAAATTCAAGGGATTGTGGCAGTGAATCTTGTAAACAAAAAGTAAACAAACAAATTAATAAAGACAAAAAATTAAAATGACATAAAAAACCAAATTATTTAAATTAACATTTTAGTATTCATAAGATTAAGGGATACTTAGTTTTATACTAAATGAGATAATATATAGACTCATTTATAAATCTTAAACACTTAATAAGTGCTAGTTTTAACGTCATCATCATAATCATCATCATCATCATGTGACTGCAGTTGTATGAAACTCCTAGATATGCATAGTACGGAACTCTTGGATAAGGAAACTCCTTCTACCTAAGAAAGACTATAATAGACTTTCTTTGCTTTATTTGCTTAGGGCACTAAGAGGTTAGATAACTTACTCTGGATCACATAGTCAATACGAGGCATATCAAAGAGAGGACTTGAACCCAGGCCTCTGTAATGCCCAGATCAGTTCTCTTTCTACTATAGCACTTTTATTTGGTGGCATATAAACACATACATACACACCACACACACATACATGCATACACATACATACATATACATGTGAAAATCTAGAATAAACTTTTTTAAGGAAAAAAAAGTTTCAATAGAGTTGACTTGATTTATATGCAAGAAGAGAACAGTAGGACTTTGATAAATGAAGATTCAGGAACTGCATTCCACCCAGAGGGGATGACATGAAAAAGCTAGAGATTGGAAAGTACAGTGTGTGTTTAGGGGACAAGCAAGTATTTAGTTCAGTTTGATTAGAGAGTAGAGTAGGTCTAGGGGATTCACTAATGGACTAGAAAGTCAAGAAAGGTAGATTATGTGTAAATAAAGGACAAACTTGAATTCTAAATGAAGGAAAATCCCAAGCTTCCACCCCTCCCAGCTCCAAGTAAGTTGGACTACTTTTTCCATATATCTTTATCTGTGTATGTGTATCTGTCTATGCATGCATAAATACATATATATGCATACCTTCACATACCTATACCATACATGTGTGTATATACATATATATGTACATGCATGTGTGTTTCAATTGAGATCTGATTGCCTCAAAGAATTGTCTCAGGCCATTTAAAGAGTTCCTTAGATACTTTTGTCCAAAACACCCAGAGACACATAGATTTTATATGTATGTGTATGTGGTATGCATGTGTGCATGTGTGTACACACATAAATACCCACTGTGTGTACACACACATGTATTCATATAAGTATATGCACATACCTAGATAGATAGATGGATAGATAGATAGATGGATGATGGATGGATCGATGGATAGATATAGACATTGCTATTGAGATTTGGTTGCCTGTGAGATCCGTCTCAGATCATTGACACAGTTCCTTGGATACTTGTGTCCAAAACATCCCTGACACAGCTGTGTATGTCAAATGCACATACATGTATGCAGACATACTTACATGTGTGAATATGGACACAAACACCACAATGTGTGTATGTATGTGTATATTAGGTATACATATTAGTTATACATTAGGTATGCATATAGATATACACACATATCTAGATAGATAGATAGATAGATAGATAGATAGATAGATAGATAGATCTAAAAGTTTCTATTGAGATTTTTTTGACCTAGGGTACTCTCTCAGGCCATTGACATAGCTTTTTGGATACTTATGTCTAAAACATCCAGGACACACACACACACACACACACACACACACACACACACACACACACGTTGCTATGGAGATTTGATTTCCCTAGGAATTATCTCAGGCTACTCACACAATTTATTTGATACTTTTGTCCAAAAACATACAGGACACAAGAGACTGAAGCTCCTCTTTCAGTTTTCATATCTAAGACTAACAGCGCGAAGAAGACTCCAAAAACTATGCTTTACTGAGTCAATGCTTTATCCTGAATAGACATCCATTCCTGACACTGAACATACTTTCTCTGCTATGGTTAAGTAAAACTTTTGTCAACTGTGAGATGGAGTGTCTAATTTCTTTCCACTTTGGGAACTAAATTACTAGGAGAATGAGCTAGTCACACACAGCCTGTTACAGAAGCATCAAAAGTTTCTGAGTAAGAAATGATCTGATTTGAGACTCGTGCTTTAGATACTTTGCTGTGGTGTACTAGATGAATTGATGAGGAAGTTCAAAGTGGAAGTTTAAAAGGCAGAATATCATTTTGGAAGTGATTAAAATAGTTCAAGTGAAAGGACATGATAGTATGCATTAGGCTTGTAGAAGAGAGATGAGGAATGAAATAAAGGATATTAGAAATACTGTAGGGAATGCTAAGTGGTTTGGTGAATAGAGCACTGGCCCTGGAGTCAGGAGGACCTGAGCTAAATCCAACCTCAGACACTTGACACTTACTAGCCTTGTGACCTTGGGCAAGTCACTTAACCCCAATTGCCCTCCAAAAAGCAGAAAGAAAAAGAGAGAAAGAGAGGAAGGAAGGAAGGAAGGAAGGAAGGAAGGAAGGAAGGAAGGAAGAAATGAAGAAATACTAGAAAAATTAACAGGACAGTATTGTATGGGAAATGAGGAAGAAAGGGAAGGAGATGCAATGGAAAGAACATTGATCTTCAAGATAGAAGAGAAAAGGCAGGGACTCACTTGAGCTCTTCCAAATCCCCCTCTCCCAAATTCCCCTAGGTCAAAACAAATATTACAGGTTTAGAACACCCAAAATTATGGAGTGAAAACATTTTCCAGCACAAGACAATTTAAGAGATCAGTAAGAAAGATCTACCACACAGGGGTGAGAATGGAATTCAGTCCAGTGCTGACTGCACCCCAGCAAACCAGAAGTAGACATTGGAGGCAAATGAATCAGTACTACCAGCAGAAACTTCTGGTAAGATAATAAGGGGGTAGGATAATTAGTCTGAAGGAGATTATATAGATTACTTTGATGGCTCTGAGCACAGAACTCCATTGCATTGCCCATATGTAGACAAGAGTTTCAGTCCTGGGTCACAGTACCAGTCCAAGCAAGAGCACTAGAACATCAGAGGACTATAGAGGACCTTGGTCACAGTTCCAGAAAAGTTTGCTTCTGGTCACTCACAGACTAGTGCACAGCACAGGAAAGTAGTAAAGACACCTCTCATCCAATCTTGGAAGAACTGAAAATTTACAGATCCCCAGAACTAGCTCTGGAAAAAGCTGCAAAAACTTTGAAGTTTGAGACAATGCACCCTTCACCTGGGAGCAGAACCTATTTTACTTATTCATTCATTCATTCATTCATTCATTCATTCATTCATTCATGCATTTATGCATTCATTCATTCATTCATTCATTTATGTGTTTGTTTACCTATCTATCCATCCATCCATCTATCTATCTATCTATCTATCTATCTATCTATCTATCTATCTATCTATTCATTCATTTATTTATTGCTATTTTTGGAGGGGGAAAGGCAGGGCAATTGGGGTTAAGTGACACAACTAGTAATTGTTAAGTGTCTAAGGCTACATTTTAACTCAGGCCCTCCTGACTCTAGGGCCAGTGTTCTATTCACCACCTAGCCACTCCTCACAGGGCCCAAATTTAACATAAAATTAAATACCAAGAATTTGGCTGGGAAAGTTAACAATGATAACAACGAAAGATTTTGACCATGGAAAGCTGCTATGATGACAGGAAATATCAAAACACAAACCCAGAAGAAGGTAACAAAGTCAAAATTGCTACACCAAAGACTCAAAGAAAAATGTGAATTGGTTTCAGGCCCAAAAGGATTTCTGGAAAAGCAAAAAAAGTATTTTAAAAATCAAGTAAGAGAGGTAGAGGAAATTTGGGAAAAGAAATGACAGGGAGGGGGTGGGGGCTCACTTTGAGTAATGTTGTGTGAATTCACCAGATGAGACTCTGGGTAATCATTGTTGAGTGCCCCCCCCCCCCCAGCTTTGAAAACCCAGATGTTGATGCTTCCCTCTCTGGCAATTGTGATTTGGTATTATTGTAATGGTTGGACAGTTTGGAAGCCTGTCTTCTTGATCTGTTTATTTCTCTGTTTTGAAACTACTGCCTGTATACTCTGAAGTTTGGGGTGCTGGCCTTTGTTCCCCTGAACTAGGTAAATGATAGGTGTTTGTTTGATTAAAGTAAGCTTGTTAACTGATTTTGAGTTGCTTTCCTTTACACAAGCAGATCTAAGAACCTGTGTTGGCAGCCACCCTGGGGATGCTGGGGTGCTTGATGCTACAAAATGGCAATGATGGATGGGATCTGCTGAGTAAAAGGAAAGTATGGGGGCTGGGATAATTGTTTGTTTCCCAGTTGTGGTAGCTGTGATTCTGTGGAGCCATGGAGCAGGAGAGAACAGCCTGCATGCTGACTTCACTGAGCTGAGAGCAGGAATGGTGAGCTGCCTGCATGGAGACCTGTGGAGAAGCCAGTAGTTGCTGCCTTCTGCTGGAAGGAACCCAGGAGTTTGGAATTCAGCCACAGGACAAGATAAGGACTGTGAGGCAAAGCAGGGGCACTGAATGTGTTTCCTTGCTGCATCCCGCAGTTTGGGACCCAGGGGGAGGATGGACTTGTGACTATGGTGGGTGGGGTGAAGTGCCATGGACCCCCAAGGACCCCACCTTTGGTTTTGTTGCCTAGCTCCCTCTCTGGACTTGGATGCAGAGGCTGGAGCAGTGTTATGGGAAGGACAACCCCCTCTTCCCAAGAGAACATTATTTGGACTCTTGTTTTGAATTGATGTGATAATGCATTGTACTTTGTGTTTAAGGCCCAGTGGCCACTTTGGTAACTTTAGATGTACCTTGAAAATATGAAATAAGAAAGGTTAGTGCTAATTGAAATGTAAATTGTATATACTATGGGCATACTTAGTAAGACTTTATGGAAAAAAGTGACTTTGATTGTTACTGATAAGAGACTAATTGAGTTAATCAAGACTTTGCCTCATGAGTGGAAGACTTTGACCTTGTACTTTGAAACTACCTATAAGTGACTAATTGAGTTAATCAAGATTTTGCCCCATGAGTGGAAGACTTTGACCATGTATTTTGAAAACTGATGTGACTGATTGAATTAACTTAAGAGTGACTATTTTTTGATTTTACCCATAAGTGACTGAGTTAACATTTGCCCCATGAGTGGAAGACTTGGGCTTTTGTACTTTGAGATTATATTGTGATTTTCTTATGTACCTGGAAAATGTGACCTAAGAGATGTTTTAGTGCTAATTCAAATGTAAATTGTGTATGCTATGAGCATGAAAGATCTTGGGGCTGAATGTAATGGGAATGCAGATTTGAAAATCTTCCCTGCCCCTAAACCCTTTGATTGGCTTAATTGAATCTAAGAACCTTCCTTGATTTGAAAATATACTCTGCCCTCTAATAGGCTGAATGTAGTCACATGGAGCCTGTGGTAGGAGGCTTGGTTTTCAGGAATGACCACACCTTGATGCTGTGTGATTGGGCAGTGGGTCAAGAGGGTGGTTACATTCTCTGAGCCAGGAGAAGAATAATATAATCCCTGATTTGAGGCTTTGCTTTGAGGCTCATTTTGAGTAGTGTTGTGTAATTTGACCAGATGAAACTCTGGGCAGCCGTTGTTGAGAGCCCGCCAGCTTTGAAAACCCAAATGTTGATGCTTCCCTATCTGGTAACTGTGATTTGGTATTGTTGTAATGGTTGGACAGTTTGGAAGCCTGTCTGCTTGATCTATTTGTTTTTCTGTTTTGAAACTACTGTCTGTATACTCTGAAGTTTGGGGTGCTGACCTTTTTTCCCCTGAAATAGGTAAATGATATATGCTTGTTTGATTAAAGTAAGCTTGTTAACTGAAAAAAAAAAGAAATGACAGGGATGCAAGAAAATAATGAAAAAAGTGTCAACATCTTGCTAAAGGAGGCATCAAAAATACTGAAGAAAACACCACCTTAAAAAACAAAATACACCAAAACGTAAAAGAGGCACAAAAATCCTATGAAGAAAAGAATGCCTTAAAAAGCAAAATTGGTTAAATAGAAAAAGATGTGTAAAAAGTTACTGAAGATAATTTCTTTTTTTTTTTTTTGCTTTTTGGAGGGCAATTGGGGTTAAGTAACTTGCCCAAGGTCACACAGCTAGGTTTTTGTTTGTGTGTGTTAAATGTCTGAGGCCGGATCCGAACTCAGGTACTTCTGACTCCAGGGCCAACGCTCTACTCACTGCGCCACCTAGCCACCCCTGAAGATAATTTCTTAAGAATAGAATTCACTACAAGGGAAAGAAGGTACAAAAACTCATGGAAGAAAATAATTCCTTAAAAAGTTTAATTGTGTAACTGGAAATTAATGATTCCATAAGAAATCAAAAAGCAATCAAACAAAATCAAAAGAATGAAAAAATAAAGTAGACAAAAATATGAAATATCTCATTGTAAAAATAATTGACTGTAAAATAGATCCAGGAGAGATCATTTTAAAATTATTGGACTACCTGAAAGGTATGATTAAAAAAAGAGCCTAGGCATCGTCTTTCAAAAAGAGCCTAGGCATCAAAGAAAACTGCCCTGATATTCTAAAATCAGAGGGTAAATTAAAAAAAAAAAAAAAAAAGAATCCACCAGTCACCTTCTGAAAGAGATTCCAAAATGGAAACTCTCAGGAATATTAAAACCAAATTCCAGAACTTTCAGGTTAAGGGGAAAATATTGAAATCAGCATGAAATAATTTTAGAATTTTGAAGCCAAAATGAAGATAGCACACGATTTAGCAGTTTCTATGTTAAAGGATTAGAGGGTTTGGAATATAATATTTTGGAGGTCAAAGGAGTTCATTTTACAACCAAGAATCATTTACTCAGCAAAACTAAGTATAATCCTATAGGGCAAAATGGATATTGAATGAAATAGAGAACTTTCAAGCATTGCTGTTGAAAAGGCCAGAAAATGTTGATTTTCAAATGCAACACTCAAAAGGAACAAAAAAGGTAAACAAGAGAAATCATAATGAATTTTTTTAAATGCCACCAATAAAAGGTTTTGTTTTTTTTTTTTTTTGGTTTTTATTTTTGTTGTTGTTGTTGTTGTTTTGTTTTCCACATGCTTTATTAACTTCTGGTTTACATCATTCATTTCCATCAGATTTTGAGTTACAATTTTTCCCCATTTTTCCCCTACCAACCACCCCAGAATAAGAGTCATACAGGATGTCCCCTCAACCAATCTGCTCTCTCCCATCTCTTCTCCCATACCCCCTTCGACTTTTCCAGTAGGGTGAGGAGAATCCTTTGTTTTCTTTGCCTAGGCATGTTGCCACTGAGTTACTTGACTTTTGGACTTGTTGCCACGGTAGGACTTTGCCACCAGCCAGGGGAGCTTCTGTCCCAAATGTTGGGGTTTTCTCAACTTCCAGAGGTATTAGTTGGGAGCCCTCTGTGAAGCCTCCACACACTCTGGCAAGCTGGACACACGCCCCAGATCTCCACCCCAGACAGCAATCCAGATCCAAAAAGGGTAAAGCAAGAGCTCTTATCCCCCAGACTGATCGCTGGATCCCCCTACAGTTCACGACCAAGAGCTGAAGCTGCAATGCTGAGATGTGGTGAAAGCTGCACAGTCTCCTCAGCAGCTTCTCACCCCCAGGGGAAGATACTGATGCATTCTCCCAACCAGTCCCAAAGTCCATAGGGCACTAACCTCTCACTTTGTCCTAGGCATCTATGTGTTGATACTTCTGGAAATGCCACAGCTCCTTGTGTTCTGGGGTCCCTTCAGCCTGCTGCTGGTCTGTCCACCCTGGGGCTAAAACTGCAACTCACGTGGGCTTGAGCTCAGCTCCCAGAGTGCTGGGCTGGCTGCTCCTTGCCAGGCTGCTGGGCTGTCCTTAGCAGGAGGTTAGCTTCTCTGTGTCATTTTGTGGGTTCTGGAGCTCCAGAGTTTGTTCATAATCCCCTTTTACATGATTTTGAAGTGGTGTGGGCTGGAGCTCTGAGGAAGTGCTGTTTCTACTCTGCCATCTTGACTCCACCCCAATCTTAAGGGATTTAATAAGGTTAAACTGTTTATATTATTATATGGGAAGAGGATACATGTAACTCCTAATAACTTTATTCTTAATAAAGCAGTTAGAAGGAGTACATATAGACACAGGGCATGAAGAGATGTCTTAAAAAACATGAAATTTAGGGGTGAGAAAGGAATGTATTATTAGAAAAGTAAAGGGAGAGATAGAATGGAGTAAACTGTCTCACATAAAAGAGGAACTATAGTTTTTGTAGTGGAGGGGAATATAGGAAGGATGTGGAATATGAGAAGGTACATGTGAACCTTGATCTCATTAGAATTGGCTCAAAGAAGGAATAGCATATACACTAATTTGGGTTTAGAAATCTATCATACCTTATAAGATATTCTGAGGGGAACAGAATAAGAGAAGGGGGTCTGACAGAAATGAAGGTGAATTGGGAGGAGATAGTAGTCAGAAGCAAACACTTTTGAGGATTCACAGGGTGAAATGAGGCAGAGAATATGATAAACAGGGCAAGAATCAAATGGAGGGAAATACACAGTAATCATAACTGTGAAACAATATTTACAATAAATTTCTCTGATAAAGGTCTGATTTCTCAATTATACCAAGAACTGAGTCAAATTTATAAAAATAAGAGCCATTTTCCAATTGATGAATGGTCAAATGATATGAACAACCAGTTTTCAAAGTAGTCAATATCAATAGTCATATGAAAAGTGCTCTAGTGATTAATGAAATGCAAATGAAAATTTTGAACTACTACCCCACATGTAACAGTTTGCCTGATATGACAGAAAAGGAAAATAATGAATGTTGGAGGGGATATATGAAATTTGATACATTAATGCATTGTTGATGGAGTTCTATGAACTGATTCAACCATTCTGTAGAGAAATTTGGAACAATGTTCACAAGACTATAAAACCATACATAGCCTTTGATCTAGTAATGCCACTACTAAATCTGTAGCAAAAAGAAATAGTTAAAAAAGAAAAAGGACATGCATATAAATATACATATATATATATATATATATACATACACAAACATACACACATACATACATAAACAAAAATATTTATTATAGATATTTTTGTGGTTCCAAAGAATTAAAAATTGAGGGGATGCCCATCAATTGGGGAATGACTGAACAAGTTGTGGTATGTGATTGTGATGGAGAAATGATGAGCACTATACTCTCAGAAAAAACCTGAAAAGACTTGAATGTACTGATGCAAAGTGAAATGGACAGAACTGGGAGAATACTGTGCACAGTTGCACCAATATTTTATGATAATTAACTGTGAATGATGTAGCCATTCTCAACAATATAATAACCCAAGATAATTCTGAATGACACCCAGAGGGGAGTGTGTGTGTGTGTGTGTGTGTGTGTGTGTGTGTGTGTGTGTAAACTGATGAAGTGGGAATGAAGAGCCAAGAATTGAAAAACAAACCAAAACCAAAATATTTTTCTTTTGTCTGTGTTTGTACATGTTGACTGTCTTTATTTCATTTCCATGACTAACATGGAAATATGTTTTGCATGGCTGCACATACATAACCCATATCAAATTGTTTGTCTTCTTAATGAAGAGGGAGAGGAGACAGGCAGGGAGACAATTTGTAATTCAAAATTTAAAAAATGTAAATATACAACCTCTATCAGATTGTTTACTGTTACAGAGAAGAAGGAGAAAGAGCATTTGTGACTCGAAATTAAAAAAAAATTAAAATTTATTTTTACTTGTAGTTAGTGAGAAAATAAATATTTAAAGGAAACAAAAAGTGGTTCTTTCTAGTTCCAATCTTACAAAAAAGGAGCAATAGTTCTGAAATCAGAGGACCCAGATTACATTTTGCTTCTATAATTTAATATATATATATATATATATATATATATATGTGACATTGAACAAATCACTTTATTTATCTGGGCTTCATTTTCTTTTTTTTGTAAAAATAGATGTTGTATTAGAAGATCTCTGTGGTCCCTTTCACTTCTAATTGTATAATCCTATCACTCAGAGGTCATGAATTAAATGACTAAGAAGATGGTACTGTTAATAGAATTGGGAAATCTGAAGAAACTCTGATATAAAGATGGTATAGCCATATTTGATAATACTGAAATTATTAAGTGATAATAGATGCTACGTTTTTTGAAACTATTAGTACGATAGCTTCTTCCTTCATAGTTTGGCTCCAGTCAGAATACTTGGTTGTAAGAAATAAATAATGTAGCTAGAATAAGTAGACAGTTATCTGCTGTGCCCAGGGAATGGACTTTATTCAACACTAGTTTGATCCTTTGAAAAAGAGGTATATACGGGGTGGCTAGGTGGCTCAGTGAGTAGAGCATTGGCCCTGGAGTCAGAAGGACCTGAGTTCAGATCCGGCCTCAGACACTTAATGCACACACAAACAAAAACCTAGCCATGTGGCCTTGGGCAAGTTACCCCCAATTGCCCTCCAAAAAGAAAAAAAAAAGAGAAAGAAAAAAAGAAAAAGAGGTATATGCTTACTGACCCTTTTATATGGTCCCAAGAACTTAGAATGGAGAATAACTTGGAATTTAGGTAATAATGTTACCTACAAATAGCAGAGATAAAGCCAGAGTAGGTCTGGTAACTCTATTCTCTTACCTAACTAAACTGGAAATTTCAGGTGGAGCTTAAAATTACTTGCTGTGAACTCTAATGTCTTCCTCTTTTATTATTTTTGTGGGCAAAGACAAAAAAGGACTATTGTTTTCTTTTCTATTTTCCTTTCCATAGAAGGCAAAATATTAGCCTTCAGCAAGGTTCACAACTTCTTTCTTAAAGCATTGTAACCCTCCCTCAGTTTAGAGCCCATATTGATTAAAGATCTATTTTAATCCTTTTTTAAAATCTTTCTATGTTTTGTATCATTTGAGTTGTTATAAAGAACTATATATTTCGTTTATTGAAGTAATTTTGATGGATTTCTGTTCCTGATTCAATGAGACATTTTCCTGAAATCCATATGCTTATGTGTTTTTATTAAATGCTTCTTTCTGCATGTAAAAAAAAATCAATTTAAGTCAGTACGGTTCAGTTTGCCAGGAATCCTTTCATCTGTAGCTAAAAAGATGCCTTAAATATTTTGGGGCTAGCCAGGTTCTTAAACACTTCTTAATGTAAGAACATGGTCCACATTTTCCTGAACGTACACCTGTTCATGGTGTATTATTGAGTCACTAACGATGGTAAATAAGAACAGAGAAAATCATGGGAAAATATAGCAAATGACACAAAGTGAAGTAAGCAGAACTAGGAAAACAAAATACTTAATAACTATAACAATATAAATTAGAATAAATTGGATAAATAGGAAATAATTAACAGAGAGAAGGCACTAGACATGAGGTATTGGTAAAGGTTTCCTGTAGAATGTGGGATTTTAGTTGGGATTCCAGAAGAACTGTGGAAGTGAAGAGGCAGAGCTGAGAATGGAGAATATTTCATGTATGGGAGATGAGTGTAAATGATAGCAGGGACAGAGTAGGAAAAAAGGAATGCGCATTTATATGGCCCTGCTTATATGTCAAGTACTCTGCTAAGCCCTCTACAAACATCCCCATTTCATTCTCACAACAACCTTACAAGGTGGGTACCATTATTATACCCATTTTGCAGTTGAGAAAACTGAGGCAAACCAATGTAAAGTTACTTGCCCAGGATTCCATAGCCAGAAAGTATCTGAGGCTGGATTTGACCTTGGATCTTCCTTATGTCCAGGTCTAGCTCTGTTCTTATCGCACCACCTAGCTTCCCTATGTGGTGTATAAGAAAACTGGAAAGGTACAGGGCAGCCATATTGTAAAGGTTTTTGAACACCAAACAGCATTTCATATTTGATTCTGGAGGTGATAAGTGTAGTAATTATGGCTTAAACCCTGGCAGAATCCCCTTATGTGCAATAACTGCTTGGCGATCAAATAGGTTATATACCTATGGTTAGGTGGCACGCATGCACACGTGCACATACATATACACACATACACAAGCACACACACACAGAGATAAACTTAATTAGGCTTATTTGAAGGTTCTATCTCTACTTGACCAGTTTTTCTAGTTTTGTTTTGTTTTGTTTTATTTCAGATGCCCATTTTTCATGGCCTCTCTGGGGCTTCCTCTTATTTCTGAAATAGGAAACAAGAGGTTCATTCCTTCCAGCAGGAATTCTTTTTGCTACCACATGTGGCTCCCATTGTTCTGTTGCTCCCGCCATTGGAATCCTGGCTATAGGTATGAACATGAATTACCTCTGATTGCAGTTTTTCAGGGGCCCATGGGAATAAGGTGAAATAGTCAGTGAAAAGAGTCGAAGAATATTAACAACCCTTTTTAAAAGAGAAAGAGCATTATAAATTACAGACCATTTTGATGACTAGATATTGAAAAAATTATTTATAGCAGGATTCTTCAATAAAGATTGGTAACATCTGGTTTATGAATGTATTATACTGAAAGGTATTTGGAATGAGTGGCTACCATTTAGATAGCAGAGTAGGAAAGCTATGGCAACAATAAACAAATTTATGGGGTCTTGTTAAAGGGAAAGAGGAAAAATAGAGCATCACAATCTAAGAGAGAACAAATGCCCAAGTCTATAAATGTGGCAAAGACTCAGAACAGTTAGCTAGATGGATGAAACACTTAGAATGAAGAGTAAGAAATAAAAAGAGAAATCAAGGGAAATTTGATTGCACTGTGTATTAGAATTTAGAAAGAACTGTTTATATACTTTTGTTTGATAGGAAAAAATATAAATACAAATACATACATTATATACACATATATACATACAACAGTTACCCCTTCTACATTGTGACTTTCCTCATTGTGGTTTTGATATATCACAAGTTGGCATAAGAAATTAAATGGTAATTTTGCAGATGTGTGAAGGCCAGCAGGTGACACGGAGCCTATGAACAAATACTTAACCCGAATTTTAAAATAAGGTCTTGTAAAAAATCCCACAAAGAAAAGAAATAAGACCACCTCTGGTATGAAGGGAAGGCCAAAAATGGGGTGGGGGGAGGAAGGGAGAGGAGGATGGGGCGGGCAGTATGGTGCCTCTAACCCCCTTGATGTGGAAGGGATAACTGTATACACACACACACACACACACATACACACACACTTTCACACTTTGTTGGTCCAAATGTTTGGCTGCATCTGTAAAGGAAGTTCCTGGTGAATCCCTCTTTACTGAAGCAGATCATCACTTATTTTCAAATTGTAGTTTATGAGAGTTGCCTGAGGGCAAAGAAATATTAAGCAAGTTGCTCAGAGTCACCCATCTATTAGAGGCAATACTTGAACCCAAGCTAACCTGGGCCCTTGCCTATTTCTCTATCATCAATTATATTGTCCTCTGAAAGAATTATGGCTATATATATATAATTGGACTTAAAATATTATTCCAATGTCACATTATGCTATAGAGGTGACCTTGGGTCCTTGAAGAATATTCAAGTAGTCTTAAACTCCCTCTGGTTTTATCAAGTCTGCAAGACTTGAAGAGTGGGAGGAATAGAAGAGTGGTCCTCTGGTGCTTACTATTTGTGTGAAAGACTGTTTCCTATCTTAGGACTAGTCCAGCTGATCACTGTCAGAGTTATCACCAATAAATTGGCCATGAGGTGATTAATTCTTTGTCCATGGAAACCGACAAACCAAAGTAACATACAAACTGATCTTCAGGTAAAGAGATGTCATCTGCAGTGGGAGAGCAGTAGAGAAGTGGAAAAGATTACAAAAAACCATGTCTTTTAATTTTGAAAGATTTATTTTTTGTATTCATTTAGTATTTATTTTTTCCTGTTACCTGTAAACAATTTTAACATTTGTTTCTAAAACTTTGAGTTCCAAATTCTCTCCCTTTCTTTCTCCCCACTTACCCTCATTGAGAAGGCAAGCAATTCAATATAGGTTATAATGTGTAATCATGCAATGTAATATACATGTAATCATGCCTCCATAATAGTCATGTTGTTTCCTTTCACCCTGTCCCTCATCTGTTTACCCCCTTCTCCAATATGCCTACCTTCTATCATCCCCACACCTCTTTCCCCACTACTTTCCTGAAAGGTAAAATAAATTTCCATACCCACTTTAGTGTGTAAGTTATTCCCTCCTTAAGCCAATTCCAATGAGAGAAAGGTTCACTCTTTCCCTCTCACCTCCCCCCCCTTCCACTCCAGGGTAAAAGCTTTATCCTGTTTCTTTTACATGAGATAATTCACCTCATTCTACCTCTCCCTTTCTCCTTCTCCCAGTACATACCTCTCTCATCCCTTGATTTTATTTTTTAGATATCATCCCATCATATTCAGCTCACCCTGTGACCTCATACATATATACATACATATATGTATGTATGTATGTATGTATATTCCCTCCAAGTACCCTAATAATGAGAAAGGTCTCATGAGTTAGAAATATCATCTTTCCATGTAGGAATGTAAACAGTTCAACTTTAATAAGTCCCTTATGATTTATCTTTCCTGCTTACTTTTTCATGCTTCTCTTGAGTCTTATTTTTGAAAGTCAAATTTCCTATTTAGTTCTGTTTTTCTTCTTCTTCTCAATAATGCATTAAATTAATCCATATCATTGAATACCAGTTCCACCTCCCCCCCTTAGGTATTACACTCAATTTTACTGAGTAGGTGATTCTTGGTTTTAAAATCCTAGTTCCTTTTGACCTCTGAAATAAAATTTTCTAAGCCCTCTGATCCCTTAGTTTAGAAGCTACTAAATCTTGTGTTATCCTGGTTGTGTTTCCACAATACTTAAATTGTTCCTTTATGGATGCTTGTAATATTTTCTCCTTGACCTGGGGACTCTGGAATTTGGCTATACTCTTCTGGAGTCTTTTCCTTTTAGGATCACTTTCAGGAGGTGATTGGCAGATTCGTTCAATTTCTATTTTCCCTTCTGGTTCTAGAATATCAGGGCAGTTTTCCTTGATAATTTCTTGAATAATGATGTCTAGGTAGGCTTTTTTTTTATCATGACTTTCAGTTAGTCCAATAATTTTTAAAATTATCACTCCTGGATCTATTTTCCAGGTTAATGGCATTTCCAATGAGATATTTCATGTTGTCTTATATTTCTTCATTCTTTTGCTATGTTTTATAATTTCTTGATTTATCATAATATCATTAGCTTCTATTTCCTCCATTCTAAATTTTAAGGAATTATTTTCTTCAGTGAGCTTTTGGACCTCCCCTTCAATCTGGTCAATTCAGCTTTATAAAGCATTCTTCTCATTGACTTTTTGGACCCCTTTTACCATTTGAGTTAGTTTATTTTTAAAGGTGTTTTTTTCTTCAGTATATTTGGGTCTCCTTTAGCAAGCTGTTGACTTGTTTTTCATGATTTTCTTGCATCATTCTAATTTCTTTTATCAGTTTTTCCCCTACTTCTCTTACTTGATTTTTCAAGATCCTTTTTGACCTCCTCTATGACCTGTGACCAATTCATATTTTACTTGGAGACTTTTGATGCAGGGGTTTTACTTTGTTGTCTTCTGGTTGTATGATTTGTTCTTCTTTGTCACCAAAGAAAGACTGTATAGTCTGATTTTTTTCCCTCTGTTTGCTCATTTCCCAGCCAATTACTTGACTTTTGAGCTCTTTATCAAGGTAGGACTCTGCTTCCAGATTGGAGAGTGCTCTATCCTAGATTTCTGGGGTTTTGTGCAGCTATTGTCAGAATTTCGTCTAGGCACCTATTAATTTTAAGCTCTTCCAAGGTGATATGATCAGCCTCTCCTGGACTGTTGTCTGGTCTGTGAGTAACCACAGGTACTATTTTCTGCCTCCGAACTGCGAGGAGGATTCCCTCTCCAAAGCAGCCATAAATTCTGTCATGCCAGCACTTCCCCTCACCCCAGGTCCATCATCCAAGCCTGTAACCCAGGTCCTACCAGGGCAAAGCAAAGGCATCCTGCCTCAGCACCAGCAAAGAGATCCCTGCAATTGCCCTTTGATCAGCTTCTTGATCCCTCTACCATTTGTGGGCCTGAATCCGGAAGCAATCACTGCTACTGCCACTGCCACCACTCTGCCTTCCCAGGGCTGGGGCTTGACCAGATTCTTCTCTCACCTAGGTCCAATACAGTTTCCCCATTGACCTTTTACTTTGTCTTTGGTGTTTGTGGGTTGAGAAATCTGGAAATCATCACAGCTGCCAGTGATTCAGTCCCCTGAGGTGTGCTCCAGTCCAGTCTGTTCAAGCTCGGCACACATGGGACTGCTCTCCACTCCCAGCGAGGTGTGATAGACCCTTCCTGTCAGCCTTCCAGGCTGTCTTCTGCTGGAGGTGTGTTTCACTCTGTCATTTTGCGGGTTTTGTGGCTCTAAAATTTGTGGAGTCACTTTTATAGGTATTTGGGAATGACTGGGGGATAAGCTCAAGTAAGTTCCTCTTTTACTCCCTCATCATGGATCTGTCCCCCAAATTGATTTTTTTCTAACACATCTTTACTCAACTTAATATTTGCTTCCCTAACCTTTTTTGCAATCTGGCTCAAGACTTCTTTCATCTTAGTCTTATTTATATAGGCAGAATTCTGATTGTAAAAAAAGCAAGAGTCACACTTAATGAAGAAGCTTCTTTTGCCCAGAGATCTGTAAGTAAAGTTTTCTGACATACCTGACATACCCTGACATACCCCAGTAGCTCCACAAAGGCAAGAATTACACAATAGAGCATAAAGAGGCCCTAAGGTTACATGCAAATCAGTGACAGAAATGTGAAAATACCACTATTCCCTGAAGCCAGCCTTTAGACAGCTAGACAAATTGGTCTGAACTTTATGAGTGTGTCCTTCAACCTACAAACAAAGCAAAAATTCAACTAAAAATCCTTCCCTTTGTGTCTGTCTTTGACTATAGTCACAGGGGAAATGAAAAAAGTTTAGTAGGCATTTAAAACCCTTCTGTTCCTAAGTAGTTCATTGATTGACTGACAATTTGCCTCTAATTTGAGCCAAAGAGTGGTGGTGGTTGTGTGGAGTCCAAAATTTTCTGTCTAGGACTATAATAACAACGTGTCTGACTTTTCGAGAAATATACCAGGAATTATGCACCTATGTAAATGTTGTCACCTGCAAAGTAGTTACCCCAGATACTTTTATTCCAGTGTTGGAAAAGACACTAAAATAGAAGTCAGCATTCTAGATTTCAGAACCTTGTGCTACCAATCCATAATTCTAAGGACTTTTTCAACTCTTTGAGACTCAGTTTTCCCATTTGTAAGAGAAAATTGGCATAGATGATCTGTGTTATTGTTGTTCAATCTTTTCAGTCATGTCAACTCTTTGTGACCCCATTTGATGTTTTTGTTTTTGCTTTTTGCAAAGATGCTAGAATGGTTTGCCATTTACTTTTGTAGCTCATTTTACAGATGAAGAAACTGAGGGCAACAGAATCAAGTGACTTGCTCAGGGTCACACAGCTAGTAAGTGTCTGAAGCTGGATTTGAACTCAGGAAGATGAGTCTTTCTGACTCCAGGCTTGGCACTCTATCCGCTATTCCATCCATGTAATGGAAATGCAGATTTTTGAAGATCTTCCCTTCCCTTAGGCCCTTTGATTGGCTTAAGAGACTTTGATTGACTTAAGTGACTCTGAGAACCTTCTTTAATTTGAAAGTATACTCTGCCCCCTAATAGGCTGAATGTGGTCACATGGAGCCTGTGGTAGGAGGCTTGGTTTTCAGAAATGACCACACCTTGATGCTGTGTGATTGGGCAGTGGGTCAAGAGGGTGGTCACATTCTCTGAGCCAGGAGAAGACTATATAATCCCTGATTTGAGGCTTTGCTTTGGGGCTCACTTTGAGAAGTGTTGTGTGATTTGACCAGATGAGACTCTGGGAAGCCTTTGTTGAGAGCCCCCTGGCTTTGAAAACCCAGATGTTGATGCTTCCCTCTCTGGTAACTGTGATTTGGTATTGATGTAATGGACAGTTTGGAAGCCTGTCTGTTTGATCTATCTGCATACTCTGAAGTTTGGGGTGCTGGCATTTTTTCCCTGAACTAGGTAAATGATCTATGATCTATGTTTCATTGATTAAAGTAAGCTTGTTAACCCATTTTGAGTTGCTTTCCTTTTGAAAAGCAGATCTAAGAACCTGTGTTGGCAGCTACCCTGGGGATGTTGGGGTGCTTGCTGCTACAAACCATCAGCCCCAGGTGATCTTTGGTCCCCTCTTATCACTGAATTTCTGTGCTTTGCTTTTAATCTTTGATTTAGAATTAAAAGGGATCTTAGATGTCACTTAGTCTGAGTACCTCATTTGATAAGAACCATAAAGCTAAGTTAGGCAAAGTGACTTACTTGCCCAAGGACAGATTGGTATTAAAATGGCTGAGCCATTTTGCCTTGACTTGGAGCATATTAAAACTTCACTCTAAAATAAATTCAAAATCCAATACAATTTCATTGTATTGAAATTTTCAATAACAGTGAGTTTTGGACCTTTAAAGATGAGTTGAAATTTTGGAAACACCAAAATATTATTTAGTTTAATCTAATGGAAAAGGTGGATAATATCATTTAGGGGTATCTCACTAGGTGGCATGATGGATAGATTTAGAAATTATCCACCTCTTAACTTGGAGTCATGAAGATCAGAATTCAAATCCTTTCTCATATACTTAATAAGATGTATGACTCTGGGCAAGTCACTTCTTTAACCTGAGTTAGCTTATCTGTAAAATTGGGATAATAATGGTTCCTATCAGAGTTGGTTTGAGGATCAAAGTAGGTAACATATGGAACAGACTTAGCAAAACTCAAAGCCCTTTGTAATGATTAACTATTTTTGTTGTGGTTATTATAACTGTTTGTTTTTACTTTTGTTATTTTCAAAATTGCTGCCTCACCAGGCTTAATACTTAATTGGTGAGATTCCAATCTTAGCCTTATCTATAGATGTCCCAGTCCTGCTCCTACATCCTCTTTCTAGTACTTTTAAGTTTTATCGTCCTCTATCATGAGACCTCCCTTGTTCTCTTACTTTCGTTTATCTAGTATTTAGCACAGTTATTAACACACACTTTAGTAATACTTACTAAATTATCTGCTATCTGAAGAGGTTACCCATAAAGAGGGTTAAGGTTGCTCTGGAGACCCCAAAATACCAACACCATGAGTCTGGCTGAGTGAATCCAAATCAAATCTTCTCTAAGCCAAAGAAAAGTAAAATTTATTAGAAGTCTGCTTGTATTGGACACAAAGTAAGCCAGTGCTAGATCATTCTATGGCACTCTCATAGATATGGAGACAAGATGGGATCTTATATACAGAAGGGTATGGGAGGAATCTAGGGGTGGTCTAGAGGACTAGTTCAGGGAAGGTCTTCAAGAAGTGTTAATGATGTTAATGAGTGATTAAGGGTGGGAAGTTCCTGGAGCCTATCTGGAGCTTACAGACAATGGTGGGCCAGACCGGTTAAAGGGTAGATTGATATTTTGATAGGCTAAAGGGTAGGAAGTCTAGTAACAGAGGTTTACAGCCACAATATAAGGCTTCTGGCCTAATACAAATGCCTCACCAAATAGGACAATTTAATCAGAGTTCAATGGGGTTCCCCAGATCCTATACCTACAAGATTCAAAGAGAGCTCAAGGGTGGTCCCAGAGACCATACCTCATCACTATATTTCCTTCTTTTCTCCTTTTCTCTCCTTTCTCTTCTCTCTCTTCTCTCTCCCCCTTCTCTTTCCTTCCTTCCTTCCTTCCTTCCTTCCTTCCTTCCTTCCTTCCTTCCTTCCTTCCTTCCTTCTTTCTTTTCCCTGGATCTCTATTTTTTACTTTTATTTGCTTAGCATTATGCCTGGCACATAGTAAGTGGAAAATAAATTTGTGTTCCCTACCTGCTTGTGCTGTTATCAATGTGAATATTCCTTCTGTCCAGGCAAATTGCAACCCAGCTACACACACTTTGTCATGTGATTATTTCCTGCATTCTTCTGAAGACCCTTTTTAGAATACCTACACATCTAAGTATTCATTGCATTTATTTTCTATCTTCTTACATAGTATGTGTTTTCTCTCCTGTATGAATGTCTCCCCTGACTGAAGCTCCTTGGGTCCAAAGACTATTTATTGTTGCTTTTGTATCCTCAAGGCCTAACCTAGTACCAGGCATACAGAAGGTGCTTAAATATGCTTATTTCATGTGTAGGTCAATATTTAGTGTTGATTCCAGGAGCTGCAGGGTAGAAAGTAAATCTTTGTCCTGGGCTCTTTCATATCTAAGGGATATCTTGCTTCCTGCTAATTTGCTTTGTCCAAGACTGTGCTGGGAGATGAGACAATAAAGCAATAAAACTCCTATTGAGGTCATGTGGATAGTGATGATACTTTTCCATCCAAACCTCCTGGATGGTACTAGAAGTCAGTGAGAAGGATGGGTCACTCAGTGTGAGTTATTTATGTGCTAATGGTGTTCTTCATTTCATTCTGTGTTTTGCTAAGAGGGCTGCTGACCAAAGTGTCAACCATAATCTATGAGGAGGCTGCTGAAGGCCTGAATTACAGGGATCCTGTCACCTCTAACCCCCACTACATAACCTTTAGTGACTTCCTATTAACTCCATGTTAAAAAAAAAACCCAAAAAATAAAACCCTTTGTTTGGCAATTAAAGTCTTTTACAAGTAGACGTCTTCTCACCTCTCTAGTTTTATTACAGTTTATCTCCTCTAAACTTTCTATAATCAAAATACTTGCTGTTCCCCAAGCACTCTATCTCCTGATTCTGTGCATTGGTACTGACTGTTTCACATCCCTCTTCCTCTATACCTCCTTCTTAGCCACCCTACCTTTTGTCAAGACTTAACTCAAATGTCATCTTCTGTAGGACAAGCCTTCCCACTGAGATTATCTTCCTCTTATAATATATATATATATATATATATATATATATATATATATATATATATATATATATATATATATATATATATATATATATATATATATATATATATATACAAACATACATACAGTTATTTACATGCTTTTTTGCTCATTAGCATGTGACTCTTTGGGCACAGAGACCATGATTTTTTCCCATCTTTTTATCCCCATCACTCAGTCTGAACCTTGTACATAGTAGATGCTTAAGAAATTTGTCTTGGTGGACTGACCTCAATGCATGTATCCTATTTAACCGTGACTTTGTCTTCCTTTCAGATAGAAATCAAACTCAATTATCCCTGCTGAGGTGGTCACATGCTAAAACATTTACAAACAACATTCCCCTCCCCTTTTGCAAATTATCCAGCAGACTTCTAACAAAGGACTTTATGAGTATAGGTTTCTAGAAGTGATACAGTTTAATTTTGGAATCAGTTTTTTTCAAGGGTCAAACTTACTCCTAAAATATTAATGATGAGGAAGAGGACAGAAAATTCCCAAGTGACTTGTTGAGCTTTGGGGACAATGGGAGATAGTGAAATGAGCATTTTAATTGTTTTGATTTAATTAATTGGACAATTCTCCTGCAATGAATTACCTTTGAAAAAGAGCTGAGTGAATATTAAATTTTATGTTAACTATTAAAACATAATAGCTGCATTAGATTTAGACTTCCCATAAATAAGGAACTCAATATATATTTGACCAAACTATTTAGCTCTGTGGCCAGTGTGGGGAGGAAAGTTGCTTGCCTGTTAATAAGCTCATCCTAGGCAACACTTTGAAGGAGATAAAGTTTGTCTTCAGGCTTTTCTCTCTTTCTTCCTTCTGAAAGCCCCTTTCAGATACCTTTGTTCTCTCTCTTCTACTGTCTCTCAAATCTGCCAACAAGATAATGTCATATATTAATTATTCATATAGTTAAATGGAAATTTGTGTTCTTTCAGTAAATAGGTATTTTATGCTTTTACTCTCATTGAATAGTACCTTTTACTTCTGTTAATGGAAATTCGGATATAAACTAACAGGATGAGGGAGTATTTGGTGGATGGTACACTACCTGAACTCATACTTTATGGGGAAGGTAGGAAAGACAGTTTCAGAATTTCAGAGAGAGAAAACCCAATGAGAGTTGAGAACAGTTCGAATTAACCAATTTCCAAAGGAAATCTATAAATCAATAAAAATCAGACGATAATCACCAGAATTCTCCACTGTGATGCTGCCTTCATATGGTTATGTAATTTTTTAAGCATGGTTGCTCTCTCAACTACTGCATATTGAAACCTATCTCTCCACACCTTCTCTTGTCTAACCCTAGTCTACGATTTTCTCTAAAAAAATAATTAGTCTTATTGTACCTTATCTTTTTTTTTAATTGCCTTCTTTAGAATTTATGGAGTCTCAGTGAATATTGAAGAATACTTTAAAAAAAGAAACTTTTTTTGTTCTTTTTTTTTTGGCGCATGCTTTCTTTTGTAACACATGGAAATATGTTTGGCACAACTGTACCTGTGTGATCTATATTAAAGTCCTTGCCTTCTCAAGGAGAGGAATGGGGAGACAGAAAAGCATTTTGGGAAGATGGCAGAAAGGAAGCAGTAACTTCTCTAAGCTCCTCCGTGAATCCTGTCACTAAACCGTGAAAAGTGAATCTGAACAGATTCTGGAGTGACACAATCCACTTGGAGACAGAGAGTGGCAGAATCCAGCTCAGGAAAGTGCCCAGTGTGTCTGGACAGGGCGACCCAAGAGCATGTGGGGTCTGCACAGATCAAACTTAAGAGCAGACAAGCAGACTACACCAGGGAGAGAAGAAGCCTCAGCCTGCAGACTTAACAATGATGAATAGCAGGCATCTTGCTGTCATATCACAAGGGAATAGGACAGATCATTGGAGCCAGGTAGGAGAGTGCTTGGGCACCCAGCAGAGACAGCAGCTTCTCCTGCAGCTATGAGCCCCCAGCCTGGAAGATTAGGAATTGCCTGCCTTTATAATGCAGGGGCTAGAATGGCAAAGTAAATTCTAATTGTTCAGATACCCCCATCCGTCCTTCATGAAGTAGAAAACCCAAAGATAAGTCTCCCACCCATATTGAAATCCTAAATTAGTGGAAACAGCCTCAGGCTTGGGAGTCTTCAAGAAGGGGTGTAATTGAGATAGCCAGGAGTCTGAAGAGAAGAGAGGGAGGGGTCCCAACAAGCCCCACCTCACCTGACCAACAAAAGCCTACCTGAGCTATAGCCCAGGGGTATAGAGGCAGAAATCTGAAGGGGCCTGATCACCCTACCTCCACAGACTACTCAGGGTGCACCTGCATACCTCTCTGAGACTCTGCCTTAGGCACAAACTAGACACCAAGAAGCTACAGCATTCAAAATCAACTACCAGGCCCTTAGCTCATAGCCTGAGAAATTAAGAAATAAGAAATCACAATCGGAAGGAAGGAAGCTGAGAAGGAGAAGGGGAAGGCAAGAAAATTGATCCGAGCTTATTATGTAGGTCAAGAACAACCAAATACACAGGGCAACTTGGACTCTTTATTCACACCTGAGACCAGAGAAGGAAATATGAACTGGTCTCAAGCCCAAATACCATTCTTGGAGGAGCTTAAGAAAGATTTTAAAGACCAAATCAGGGAGGCAGTGACCAACTTGGAAAAATAAAAGTTTCAGCAAAGAAAACAAATCCTTAAAAAGTAAAATTAGTGAAGTAATTGGAGAAAATACCTCCCTAAAAAAGGACCTTCAAAAACTAACTGAAGGCTATAACTTGCTAAAAATTAGAATCAATCAAATTGATACTCATAACTCTATGATGCACCAAGAGTCAATCAAACTAGATGATTGAAAAATTGGAAGAAAGCAATTTGGAACTCATTTTTTTTTAATTAATGTTAAAGGGGAGGAGCCAAGATGGTGGAGTAGAAACAGCTCGTCCAAGCCTCTCTGCCCCCAGATTCCTCCCAAACTATGTAAAAGGGGACTCTGAACAACTTCTGGAGCCCCAGCACCCACAGAACAACACAGAGAAGCTAACCTCCCGCTGAGGACAGCCCAGCAGCCTTGAAGGAAGGACCAGCGCAGTGGTCTGGGACCTGGAAGTGTGCAGAGCGCAGGAGCTGAGCCGAGCCCAGGTCTGCATGAGCCGAGGTTTTAGCCCCAGGGCGGCAGGGCCATCAGCTGGCTGGAGGAACCGCAGAACACCAGGAGCTGTGGCGACTCCAGAATTATCAACATAGACATGCCTAGGACAAAGTAAGAGGTTAGTGTCCTATGGACTTTGGGACCTGTATTTGGGGAATGCATCAGCTCCCTCCCCTGGGGGCTAGAAGCCTCTGAGGAGACACGCCATTTTGTAGTTGTCAGAGGCAGCTCGGGCTCCCAGCCTACAAATCGTGGGGAGATCCAGCGATCAGTCTTGGGGGGTAATCGCTCTTGCTTTAACCTCCCTGGATCTGGATTGTGATCTAGGGTGGAAGTTGTGGGTGGGTTTACAGCTTGCCAGAAACGGAAGTTGCCCCCCACACGTTTGGGACGAAAATTCCTCTATCTGGCCTTAAAGCCATAGTGTGGCAACAAGCCTAAAAGTCAAGCAATTAAGTGGCAACATGCCAAGGCAAAGGAAACAGAAAAATGCAACCCTAGACTCCTATTTTGGGGGCATAGAGCGGGAAAAGGACTGTGAGGTCAGAAGTCCTGCTCCAAAAGCCCCAGGGGAAAACATGAGCGGGTTGCAGGCCATAGAGGACCTTAAGAAGGACTTTAAAAATCAAATAAGAGAAGTGGAGGAAAAATTAGAAAGAGAAATGAGAAGGATGCAGGAGAAGTATGAAATGAGGGTCAATAGCCTGACTGAGGAAAACAACACCTTAAAAACTAGACTAGCTCAAATGGCAAAGGAGGCCCAAAAGGGCAATGAGGAGAAGAATGCCTTAAAAAGTCGAATTTGCCAGATGGAAAAAGAATCTCAAAAGTTCACTGAGGAGATTCATTCCTTCAGAGTTAGACTGGAGCAAATGGAAGCTAGTGACGTTATGAGAAATCAAGATGCTGTTAAGCAGATCCAAACAAATGAAAGATTAGAAGGCAATGTGAAATATCTCATGGGAAAAACCACTGACCTGGAAAATAGATCCAGGAGAGACAATTTAAAAATTATTGGACTACCTGAAAGCCATGATCAAAGAAAGAACCTAGAAATCACCCTTCAAGAAATTCTCAAGGAAAACTGCCCTGATGTTTTAGATCCAGAGGGCAAGATAGAGGTTGAAAGAATCCACCGAGCACCTCCTGAAAAAGATCCCAAAAAGAAAACTCCCAGAAATATTATAGCCAGGTTCCAGAATCCCCAGATCAAGGAGAAAATACTACAAGCAGCCAGGAAGAAACAATTTCAATATTGTGGAAACACAATCAGAATAGCCCAGGACCTGGCAGCTTCTACACTGAGGGATCGAAGGGCATGGAATATGATATTCCAGAGGGCAAAAGAACTGGGGATGAACCCAAGGGTCACCTACCCAGCAAAACTGAGTATTTTGTTTCAGGGGAAAATATGGTCATTCAGTGGAATAGAGGACTTTCAAGCATTCTTGAGGAAAAAACCAGAATTGAATAGAAAATTTGACATCCAGACACAAGAAGGAAGAGATGCCTGAGAAGGTAATCAGGGAAAAGAAATCAAAAGGAACTTATCAAAGTTGAACTATTTGCATTCCTATATGGAAAAGCAATAACTGTGACTGATGATATCTTTCTCACTATGAAAATAATGGAAGAAGGGGGTGTGGTCATATGAATACATATGTGAATGTGTGTGTATATGGTTGCAGTTATATATGGATAGAGGGCATAGGTTGAATTTGTTGGGAAGGGAGAATACTCAAGGGATGAAATTATGAGGTGAGAGAGGAAAGTGGCAAGAGGAGATGGGGAGAGACAGGGTAGGGTAAACTATCTCATGTAGGGGAAGTGGTTGCAAAGGAGGGGGAGAATAAGGAAGGCTAAAAAGGCAAAACCACATTCACATTGAATTTGGTTCAGGGAGAAAATGACATACATACTAAATGGGATATCTCAACCTGCAGCAGGATAGGGGGAAGGGGGATGAGAGGGGGGATGATGGATGGGAGGGCATCCTTGGGGTGAGGGGAGGTTGGAAGTACCCACTATAGAAGAGGGACAGGATCATGTAGGGAATGGACCAGGTGGGGGGTGGGATGAGTGGGAGGGAATTATAAGCAGCCTTGTACAATGTATCTACCATGATAATGTTTTGCATAGCTAGACATGTACAACATATACTGAATTACTTATCTCCCAAGAAGGAATGGGTGACAAGGGAGGAAGGAAATGGATCTGAAATTCGAGGTCGTAACATTAAATGTTTCAAATATATATGAAAAGAAATAAAATTAATGTTAAAGTTGTTTTTTACACATAATTGAGAAAAATATTCTTTTAAAAAATCACTTTCATTACCAAATATGTTTCTCTCCCTTCCTGTTCAATAAAGCCATCTCTTGTAGAAAAGAGTAAAAAAATGAGGGGAAAGCAGTTTAGCAAAATAAAATGAATGAACACAAAACCCCAAACTTTGACATATATGCAATGTTCCAATTTAGTTCTTCCTCAGAAGAGAAGAAAGGAGATGTATTTTCTCATTTCTTTTACAGGGGCATGTTGTTCATGTCATTTTCTATTATGCTATTGTAGTCACCTTGTCTATTATTTTCTTGATGCCATTTCTTTCACTGTGCATCAGTTCATACAAATCTTCCTATTCTACTCTGAATTTTTCATATTAGTGATTTCCTATGGCATGGTAACTTTCCATTATATTCATACACATAAATTTCTTCTGCTGTTCCCAAATCAGTAAGCATTTATTTTGTTGCCAATGCTTTGCTATAATGAAAAATGCTGCTATGAATGTTTTGGTTAACTCTGTCTCAGGAATATGCTGGATCAACTTAATTTAAAGACAGTTTGTGAACACTTATTGCTAAGTTTTCAGTATAGGAATTTATAGCTCAATAACTGAACAACAGTACCAAAGAACGGCTTGATTTAAGGTTTTGTTTATTGTTTAGGCTTAAAAATGTTATGGGGAAGTGATAATGATAGATTAAACATGTGTGCCATTTACACTTCTTTTCAATCAGCTGATTGTTAAACACTTATCACCAACCCCCAGTACACACCTATGCTGGGGTCCCCTACCAGCTTAAAGGAAATAGAACTGGGGCAGTTAGGTGGTGCAGTGAGTAGAGTACTGGCTCTGGTGTCAGAATGACCTCAGTTCTAACCTGACCTCAGATTTCAACAAGTACTAGCTATCTGTAAAGCCAAGCAAGAGCAGCTTTCCAGAAGACTGCTTCTATGAAGAGCTTCAGGGTTCTGATTACACACTATAGTGGACTCTCTATTCAGTAACAAACTAAGACAAAACTTTCACAGAAATCAAAGTAGAGCACTCACAATATTATAGATTAACTTGTTATCACTAAAGTGGCAACATAGTTTTCACCAAAGTTGTCACCTAGTTTTAAACAAAAGATATCATTCAGTAAGAACTTAACTCAATCATCCTTAAAGAGGCAAGCCTCCTTTATAGACACAAGTACAAAGGTCAAAGTTCTCCTCCCCTAGGTCACATTGTCTTAATCTCTCAGTCAAAAAGTATTCTTTCTTTTCAAATGGAGATTAGTTTCCAATCGTCCTTAATTCAGTCATCCTGAAGAGATACATGATATTGAGTACAAAGTCCTCCAACCTTAGGACACAATAAATCATAATCTTCTCAGTTTGCATTAAATACCCAAGGAGAGGTCTTTTCATCTTGACTCAAGGCTGGCTCTCAGATTCCATGGTTCCTCATCCATGGGTAGAGCTCATACTTGAATCCACCTGTTACCTGGGTTCAAAGGCAGGCATCTCCCAACTCCTTGTCCAGCTCCTCATCCCGTTCCTTATCCAGTTACTCATCCAGTTCCTGTTCCATACTGAAGCTCACAGTGTCCAGTCCACCTCAAGTCCTTCACAGTTTCTGTTCTTGGAAAGACAAAGCTTAAGAGAGCCACAATAACATTTATGAACATTGCCAGCACCATCATCAATTCACTCTCTGCCTGTGGAATCAACATAGACTCACAAACAAGGTGTGAGAAATCAACACAAATCATCAGTATAGTTCCAGGACCTCTGAAAACATCAGTAAGACCCTCCTCCAGCACTCTGTAAACATACAACAAGAAAATTCTCTTTCACTGGCACCACAATCATTCTTCCTCCCAGTTTCTGTTCTCTTTCACCTTCAGCTTCTTCTTATATATATATATATATATGATCATTAAGCTCCTCCCTGTTCCTCCCCTTCCTGTTGCATCAGCAACAGGGATTTAAAGTTCTATTTCTTAACAAAAACTTGATATAATCTTGGGCAAGAAACATGAACTCAAACAAGGTGCTAAATAATTAAATGGCTGAAATAAGGTGTTAAATACTTCTTTGCTTGCAGTTCCACTATGTGACCTTGGATAAATCACTTAGCTCTAATTGCCCTGCTTATCCACCACCAAAAAGACCAAGAAACAAAAAGAAGTAGAGTTCCCCAAAGAAATCATCAAAAAGGGGAAAAGATACACATGTACAAAAATATTTATGGTAGTTTTTTTTTTTGTGGTGCAAAGAATTGCAAATTGAGAGCATGTTCATCAGTTGGTGAATGGCTGAAAAACCTGTGGTATATTAATGTAATGGAATACTACTGTGCTATAAGAAATTATGAGCAGATAGATTTCAGAAAAAACCTGGAAAGACTTACATGAACTTATGCTGGGTGAAGTGAGCAAGAGCAGGAGAACATTGTACACAGTAACAGCCACATTGTGCAATGTCCAGCTTTAATAGACTTAGCTCTTCTCAGCCTTACAAGGATCTAAGACAGTTTCAAAAGTCATGATGGAAAATGCTATACACATATAGAGAAAGAATTGCAGAGTCTGAATGCAGATTGTATCATATTATTATTATTATTATTATTATTATTATTATTATTATTATTATTATTTTGCTTCTTGGAGGGCAATTGGTGTAAAGTAACTTGCCCAAGGTGACTTGGCTAGGTTTTTGTTTGTGTGTTAAGTGTCTAAGGCCTTATCTGAACTCATGTCCTTCTGACTCCAGGAACGGCACTCTACTCACTGCGCCACCTAGCTGCCTCTGTATCATATTATTATTTTTTTTCTCACGATTATTCCTTTTTGTTCTGATTCTTCTATCACATGATCCAAATGGAAATATATCTAATAGGACTATACATGTATAACCTATATTCACTTGCCATCTTGGTGAGGGGGAGGTGGAAGGAAGGGATAAAAAATTTTAGAGCTCAAATTCTTATCAAAATAAATATGGAAAATTATCTTTACATGTGAATGGGAAAATATTAATTGGGATAAAAACAGAATTAGAGTTATTACTGTAATGATGAAAAGGGGATGTCCTCTTTTGTTAAAAGCAATAACTGGGAACTTGATCTGTGAATTTATTTGTGTCAACAATTCATAGATCAGGGAACTCCTCCCTCTACTACTGCAGGTCAGCCCTCATCTATAAATTAGAGTCTTATAAAGTTACTCTACTCTCTCTCTCTATGGATATATATTGAGCAATGAAATTTATCCACATATCCATTCACAAATCCTCCAAAGACATTCTACCTGAATAATTTTCTTTATAATATAAGAAACAGGCTAAATTTTCCCTACATATACTACAACTTTGTGAGAAGGAAAAATGCTTGTTTGTTTAGTAAGAGGGAAAGGTTAAACATTTAATTTTTTGAATTTATAATTTTATATTTCTTCTTACCTGCTGGGTACCTTCTGAAAGGCAGCTTGTATTCATGCAATGATAAAGACTTTATCAATTTTAAGTTAGTGGCAACGAAATCTTAAAAATTGAACTTGTACTCATATGTTTCCTGAATTTATTAACAACAGTTCACATTCCAGTGTCATCTTTCTCTGATGTTTTATCTTATTACAGAAATGATCCTGGTTTTTCAAAATCTAGGCTTATAGAAATAAAGTTCTGGTAGGTCTCAAGAAGCTACAAATGCCTCACAGAAGCCTGGAAGTGAACATTTGTCATTCAAAAACCATACTAAAGAAGTGCAAGGAAAATCTTTATCAAAAGCTTAGACAAAGTGTGAGGATTTATTTTGTTAAGCCACAACTCATGAAGAACTACCAAGTCATGGAGATGTGATCTGCAATATTGAAAAGATTACCAAACCAATGGAAGAATGTATGCATGAAGAACTACCAAGTCATGGAGATGTGATCTGCAATAGTGAAAAGCTTACCAAACCAATGGAAGAATGTATCCATGAAAACTTTAAGTATTAACCAGAGTAAGAAAAGACCTCACAGTCATTCTCTCAGGAGGTGAAAAGTACTTTTAAAAGAGGTCAGGAAACAAAGTTTGGAAGAGAAAATGAAGTTTACAGGGGACCTCTGAATCTTTGGCCTTACCATTAAGAAAACAGTACATATTGCTGTGTTTAGATTCATATATTTAGAGGGAGAAGATTTTTAGAAACAATTCTATTCCTTAATTTTATAAATATAGAAAAAAGGCTTATGGAAATGTTTAATCATAATTTGAATTCCTGCCATCACAATTGAAATTTTCAAAATCCAAAATAGTCAATCAAATATGTATTAAATATGTACTATGTGCCAGGAATTGTGCTAAACATCAGTATATTGATTTTCTAGGCTCTCCTTATTTTTTCATAGAACATCTCTACATTACAAATTGCAATATGTAAGAGAAGAAAATGAAGAGGTAAATGAAGTGAATAAAATGGATAGACAGCCATCTTTGGAGCCAGAAAGAGTTGAGTTCAAAACTTGATTGTGAAACATGCTGACTGCATGACCCTAGGTTAATAACTTAGACTCTTAGAGACCTAGGTTATTCTTTTTAGACTCCAAGTGACAAGTAAGGTGCTGACCTGGAGCGGTAGAGGGAATTTCCTCATCTGGAAGTTTCTGAGATCAATAAAATCACAAGTCCAGGTCCTAGTTGTTGGTCTTAAGAAGAGGACTTTTCCTCTCCTTTCCTTCAGTGCAGCCATTTATGCTCCTGGAAAGGAATTCCAGTAAAAGATTTTATTAGAGTTGCATAAGTGCATGCTTGGGTGAATGTGTGTGTGTGTGTGTGTGTGTGTGTGTGTGTGTGTGTGTTTGTATCAGAGAAAAGAATAGGCCATATTTAAGGAACATTTTTACTTGCTTCTTCTCAAACTAGAATGCAGAGACAACCAAAAAGATAGGGGTGTGTGTGTGTGTGTGTGTGTGTGTGTGTGTGTGTGTGCAGTTGTTGTTGTTGTTGTTGTCCTTTTGCAAGGTGTAAGAGAGCTAGTCTGCCTTCTCTTTTACCTAATCGAAAGTTCTGGCTCAGGCACAGGTCTTATATCCATCATATCCTATTTTACTCATTTCTGTTTTTCTTTTTTCTGGCTGATGATCTTTTCCATGTCATGGCTTCTTTCATTCAGCCATTGGTTCTTAGGCAAGAGGGAGATACTGAATTCTTTTTAAGAAAGCAGTAAGAGGGGAAACAGTGGGGAAATTGTGATAAGGAAGGAGAGAAAATGAGTAGCAGAGCTGTAACTTAAAATTCTAGCATCCTGGACAGATTCAGGGATGGGCTATGGCTTGGAGGATAATCTAATTCCTGATAGAGGCAAGCTATGAGACAGGGCAGCCAATTTTCCCAAAGAGTCCAGCCATAAACCTTGTTGGCATTATAAGAAAAAGGAAGACACAGAATGGGTTACTACAGCAATAGGACTCTAAGTGTGACAATCTGGGGACAAGTGCTCAATGTGGTGCTATAGGCCAGTGGAGATTCCTGATGCAAACTGCATGATAGCATCAATTGCTTTTGGAAGGAATTCTTCCCCTGCACATATGTAATGCCAAGGACAAGCAGCTTCCAAGGTTCAGATTAAGAGCATAATAAACTCCCCATTTATACAGTAACAAATTAAGGCAAAAAATTTACAGGAAATCAAAATACAGAGTAACTCAATCATTTAGTAAGTCCTCAGTTGAATCACAAAGTACAAAGGTTAAAGTACTCCACTCTTGGGTAGCACATTAATTTACTCAATCACAAAGTCTTCTCTCTTCTCAATTAGAGATTAGTTACCAATCATAAACAAAGCACATTCATTTGGTCAGTCACAAAGTACAAAGGTTAAAAGTTTTCCACCCCTGGATCACAACTGAATTATGATATCATCAGTCACCACCAAGCATCCTCTCAAGGGGCAGTGGAAAGCACAAAGGCCATTCACCCCTAGTTCACAACTAGATTACAATATCATCACAGCATTCAATACCCAAGGAGAGGTCTTTTCTTAATCTTGACCCTAGGCAAGTTCTCAGCAGTTTCTGTTCCAAGGAAGACAAAACTAAACAAAGACACTATAACATTCAGGCACATTGCTGGCATCGTCTTTAATTCACTTTCTGTCTGTGAAATCAACCTAGGCCCAACAAGGTCTAAGGCCTCTATCAACAAACAAGTCTTACAAAGTAACATCAAAACAATATCACCACAGTCATGGGTCCTCAGTTCTGCGCAGCTCTGGGTGGCAGTTCTCAGAAGTCCTGGGTAGCTCCAAATAGCAGTTTCTCTCTCTCTCTCTCTCTCTCTCTCTCTCTCTCTCTCTCTCTCTCTCTCTCTCCTCTCTCTCTCTCTCTCTCTCTCTCTCTCTCTCTCTCTCTCTCTCTCTCTCTCTCTCTCTCTCTCTCTTTCTCTCTGCCTCCACTCTCCACTGTGCTGTTCCCAGATGTTCTTCTGGCCTCTCGGCTTGGGCCTCTCTCTATATATGGCAACAGTTCCTCCCAGTTCAACCCCCTTTTTTCCAGGTCAACTAGTCCATCCCACTGTGGGGTTCAAATTCCATTACCATTCCAATATATTAACATTCTTAATAAATCCCCATTTACCCCATGTTACTGATGATTCTGGGGAGGGACTACATATGGGATAGAAAGAAAGAAAAGTAAGCATGAAGGGGTTTCTGGAACTGAGAGCAATGTTCACACAGATTCCTTCTCCCATTCATTTCACATCATGCCTTGTTCCCACTGAGATTAGAGAGAACAGAAAATCTCTAGTGAGGTTGCAATGTAGATGCACTTGTACATACTTTTGCTCCAAGGCCCTACTTTAAGGGTGATTAGAAAGGCTTTAAAGCCTCTTGTCTGTTGATCAGTTTAAGATACTTCCTTAGAAATGTAAGCTTAGGGACTTGGGGCTTATTGAAACTGAAAGCCTGTCTGGGTATGAACTGTGTTACAGCAGAAACAGGCTTGTACTCGATGTAAAAGGGTTCCAACTCTCTCCCAGCTCTGCCACTAATTCACAGTTATAACTTTTGTCCTCTCTGAACCTGTTTATTTTTTTTTAAATGAAGAGTTTGGATCAAATGATTGCTGAATTTTCCTTCTTTTTTTTTTTTTGCTTTTTTAGAGGGCAATTGGAGTTAAGTGACTTGCCCAAGGTCACACAGCTAGTATTTGTGTTAAGTGACTGAAGCCGGATTTGAACTCGAGTCCTGATGACTCCAGGGCCGGTGCTCTATTCACTGTGCCACCTAGCTGCCCTATGAATTTTCCTTCTAAGTAATAAATTCAACACAATTTTTTCAGAGATAAATAATTTGGAGTGGAATTGGAGTGGAATAATATAATAACCTTTGACTTTTCCACTTAGTATCCCAAAATCTTTTTCTTTTCCACCAAAATTTTTGAAGTTTTAGAGGGAATAAACTCTACAATCCCTGAAGACACACCTATGTTTCTTCTCAAAAATAAGTGCAATAAAACATGTATATTGATATTTTAATCTCAATTGAAATTATTTATATTCTGCTAAATTCTTTTTCTTGGTACTTGTATGGCCTTAAACAATTTACTGTGATTCTTTGACCTTCTATGTCCTCCTCTGTAAAATGAGATTGAATTATCACTAAGATCCCTACTGCCTTTAAGATCATCTTGTTTCATAGAGTAAAAGCAGATCTTTAACCTAACCTATGAAGAGAAGGATGTGTTAGATTATCTCATGAAATCATCTTCCAGTCCTTGAAGTCATTAGGGTTCAAGAAAGTAGATCATAGATCACATATTTGGAGCTGGAAGAGACATCAAAGTTCATTTAGTCCAACATTTTCAGTAGGCAGATAATGAAACTGAGTCACAGAGAGATTAAATGATATGCTTAATGTCACTCAGGTGGAGAGGAAGCTCCCTGCCTTGGAAAGAAATCAGGAAGGTAGTGTAGGGGTCATAATCCAGTTTCTGTCACTAATTAACTCTGTGACTTGGGACACATTTCTTCTGCTTTCTGAACCTTAGTTTCTTTCTTAGTAAAATTGAGGGGGGGGTTTCTATATCCTCACTTTCATTCTATGTATGTCTTCTATTTCTCAAAAGACTTTGTTCTGACCAAACACATAGGAAAGAACAAATGGAAAAAAATGCGCCCCCCCCCCAAGATTATCACAAGATAGCTAAAGTTTAGATTGTATTCATTAATATGTATATATGAGATGTACAAATAGATAAATAGTTGGGTATAGAAATGAACACAGTAGTGGTTGGATTTTTATTTTTTTTTTGCAAAATTCAATTAACCATGCTAAGTTTCTCTAAGAAATAAAGTCTCTTGACATCCCCTCCTTCCCCTTGTAATAATAACTTTCTTCTGGTATTGCTGTATGACTATAAAGACATAGAACACAACAATATCCAAAAAATGAAAAAGGACACAGAAAACAACAAAGAAAAATGAGCATGGACAGATTGCAACATATCACCAATGGAAAATTCAAAGAAGAATTGGAGTTAACTATGTCATCAGGGAATATATGATAAATATATGATAGAAATATGATAAAAGACTGACTATTCTGGTCACATGACAAGGTCAAGGGATAATTCGTGGAGAGTCATAATACTCCAGCTGTATTCTCAAGTATCACCAGAAAAAGAGGAAGGCCTCCTGTACACTGGAAGGCATCCGGCAGCAAATTTATTGAAGGACATGAGCAGAAGAAGTAAAGGATGGACAAGAATGGATAGATTATAATCTTCATTATGGGAAAGGAAAAAATGAGATCATAAAACCATTTAAATAGTTGTGTACAAAGCTTTATATTTATATTTAAAGTTTTTTTCTTGTAAGCAGAAAATTGTAGAATTTTCTTTTTCTTATTTTATTTGCAGTTATTTATTGCAGAGCTGAATGAATTTATATTTAAAGTTAAAATTTTTATATCTACAATTTCATCCATTTATTTATTTTGTAATAATTTTCCTTTTTTAAGTCATCATTTTGTCATTATGACTTGTTTTGTTTCCACTAATATAATCCAGACTTTTACCACAGGCTTACTCTACTTCTCTGCCATGCACCAAACCCATTACCAAATTCTTTGATTTTTTTCTGTGTCTGTCTCTCCTATGAAAAAGGGTTATGGCAAGGGAGCTGAAAAATATCATGTAGATGACCTGGAAAGATCTGTACTAGTTAAGTTGGTCAGAGGTAACATTCAGGGAGGGATAATTTGGGAGAAATTGCCAAAAATCTGATGTTAAAGAAAAAAATTCTAATAATCAGTTATCCAAAAGTGAAATATGCTTCTGTGGGACTAAGTATCTTAACTTTCCCCTTACTAGAAATATGGCATTGAGAGCTACTTCCAGCTTCTGTGAGAGGTTGTAGGGAAAAAATAGAGGGAAAAGAGAAAGAGACTTGAAAAAATATGGAGCAGGAAAACATGTTGGTAACTTGGAAGGTAACCTAATGAAATAGGTCAGAGGCTGAATCTGGACAGTAAAAATTTAAGGGAAATTGAGTAAAATTGGAAGAAGACTTTTTAGACCAAGTTACTGTTCCAGGTCATCCTGAATAGATTAGAATCAGACACAATCAAAGAGGATTGAGGGAAATTGAGGAAGATAATGGAATATCTACGAGAAATATCAAAGATAGTAGAACCTAAAGAGACAAATCAGTAATGAAAAGAGAAAGGTAATTGGCAAGACATAGAACAGTAAGAGTTTTTTAAAGTAAGGAAATAGAGGCAAATTGATAGCATAAGTAGGTTGTGAGGACAAATTGGTGAAACGAGGGATTTTTTTTTAAGGCTAGAATGAATGTGTTTGAACAATTACTGAGAACAAGTAAATTTGAATAGAACTGTCAATGTATCAGGTGTAAGAATTGGCTATAAAATTTAAATAGGTGATGAAAGTTGAGGTGTAAACCCTAACATTTGGTTTGTAAAAATTTGACTGAAAAATTTTCATCATCAGGGTGTACGGTAAAAATAGTTCAGTGACTTGTGTTGAATGTCATATTTGTTTTCCTACTGCACCTGAATGACTATTGTCTATGTTTTAAGCACAAGGTGATCTTCCTCATGGAAAAGGCAAAAGAACTCAAATAATAGCCCTCCACTCTCCAAGTTGTAAGGGATAATAACATTCCAGAAGGAAATGAAAATAATATTGCAAGGGGAAAAGTGGGAGAGGGGGATATGAAGTAAAGGAAAGGATATGTGAGAATGGACATGTGTTATACAGAGGAGAAATAGAAGGGAATGGACAACTATAAAATTAGAACTTAGCAGATTTGACACTCCTACTGAAAAGAAAGGAACTGGGCACTCTGAGGAAGAAGCTGATTGTCCAGAACTACATAAATTAGCAGGTGAGAATCCTCCAATAGAGGTCAGAAGCAGAAAAGTAGTAGTGGTAGTTGGTGATTGCTGGCTCTGGTTATTTGTGAAGCGAACAGCAGAGAGGTCTGTTTTTTTTCATAGGATATTTATTTCAGACATAGCAGAAAACCACCAAAGACTCCTCAAATTAGATGACTACTATCACTTCTGATGATTCATTTTTGCAGAAATGATACTGCCATAAGGTACCAAAAAAGTATTGTCAATAACTATAATGCTTTTTGGCAACAAATGGGAGCACAGATTACATTTTCCCCCAATTGCCCATTGATGGCAAGGGATACAGAAAATAGAAAAATTAGTAAGCAAACTGAGTGCTAAGTTGGTGCAACATGAGAAGTAGATTCCATCACTGAGCATCAATCAATTTTCCTTAATTTTATGCCGGGATTAAAATATCTAGTGGGTACCTGTCTCATCTCCCACTGCACCAGCTTAGTCACCTATTTGCTTACTAAATTAGTTACCATGGAGAGTAGATACAAACAACTATTAGGAACAGGAGTTGAAACATCTAAAGGGTCACATGAGACAACATCCAAGAAAGGAGACATCAGTAAAATTCGGCCTCATATGTTTACAAATAAGTGTCTGATTTTAAATCTATGAACAAGAGTAAGTAGAGATTTTAAAGCAAGGAGATGAATGTGACCTCACAGGTAATAGGTATTTGGTGGAATAATATCCATGACTACAGCAAGGCTTAATAGAGTTCAGTCAAAAAAAACTGGACAGATAAAAGAAGTCTGGTGGTATTCTATGTTAAGAAGTTTTACTCATAGCAGAAACACAAAGAATCAGAGGGGAGATTGAAGCAGGAGGTAATGCAGAAGTTATTTCAGTGAAGGTTAAAAAAGAATCAGTTGTGTCAATAGAATATTTTCCAGACTTCTTGTTATTGTTTGTCCTTGCTTCTCTTAGAGGACCATGACATCAGGCAAATGATGCCACGACATGCAAAGGAATTGGATTTAAGTGAGGCAGAACTGTGTGAAGTCACCAGCCACTTTCTCCTCCAGAGCCGTCTGGATCCAGAGACAAGATATAGATCAGGACAACTGGAGATGGCCTAGGATGCAGTGGGAGACCTTGGCCTTTTTAAGCTAAGATCTTTAAGAGGTTTCATCTGAGGTAACACCCATTCAGTGATTAAAGGGTAGGCAAGAACAAGGCAAAAGATGGCCTAGTTTGTCTATCCAAAAAATTGATCTGAGAGGGGAAGACCCTCAGGGCTTCTGCCAGAACAGAAACAATTGTTTTTTAACACTCACCCTGAACCATCCAAACTCAAACAATGAGCAAGTGAAGCTTTAGTTGGGAATTATTATTGGCCAAGCAACAAGAGTCACAGTAATTGGGTTTAAAGGCATAGTCAAGTAGCTATTTTAGATCTGATTCTCAATTACATGGAGAACTGACCGCTGAAGTAGAAATCAGGGTAACCCTGGTGGGAAGTCACTATTCATTCCTAGATAATTTACTCGAGAAGAAAAGGAAATACAACTGGATTCTAACATGGACCCTAGACTTGGGGGAAGAAGATTTCAAGGGTTCCAGAAGAAAGACAGATAGGATCTTATGCATGACAATGTTTCAGAAGCCAAGCATGCAGGCACACACTGATCATTTTTACTATGAGGGAGATTGATACTAATGAGTAGCTGAAACATGGAAGTTCTGAATTGCAGGGGACTAAAGCCAGTTTGGTGTCTGCACTAAGTCTGTCACCAATATGGTGTGTTCCCTTTCCCCATGGAGTAATGGGTTACTAGGCTGCTTAAGAAGACAAACCGTTGTGCAAAGAATAAGAGCAAGCTGAGACTTGGGTTCAAGGTAAATTTAGGTGTGGATTTATTGATTAAGCATGAGATTGCCTAGAGTGTGAAGTCAATTCAGGCAGCCCCTAATTGGGGTACATACAATGCTTATAAAGGTTAAAACCACAGAAACCACAATTGGGGAGGGGAACTAGCATAAGCAATGATCTACAGAAGCTAAGAATTGCCATTGTTTAAATCTATAGCTCAGGGCTAATTTGGGAAGATGGTGTAAGGCTACAAGGGTGTCCCTTTCCTGGAAAGGGGGTCACTCCCAGAATAGAGTGGAGGGTACAGGGTGATGTACAGGCTAGGGGTTATGTTCTGGGTACAAGGTGAAGGGTGTTGGGTGATGGGGACAGTCTAAGGGTCATATTCTGGGTACAGGGTGGAGAGACATTGGGTAATGGGTAGAGGCTAGGGTCATGTTCTGAGTACAGTGTGGTCTTTTCTTAAGATAAACTTTAGATAAACTTGTACCATAACCCCAGGACTACACCTTGGGCAATATCCAAGTCTATGCCTTAAGCTTTTTCAAGCTATTACACAGTATAGGATAGAGACAAAAACAAACATGTAAAGGGGATTAATGGTGGCCTTCAAATCAGGATATGGGTAATTTGGGTTTGGGCACAACAAAACCAGCCCATGTCAGAAAAAGAACAGGTCAAGTCTCCCATATTAATGAATAGTCTTTTCAGGCCCATGAGAAATAAACCAGACTTCCAGGCTATGCAAGGGAGACCTAGGAAGGCAAGAGAGTGAGGAAGGAAGGAAGGAAGGAAGGAAGGAAGGAAGGAAGGAAGGAAGGAAGGAAGGAAGGAAGGAAGGAAGGAAAAAAAAAAAAAAAAGGAAGGAAAGAAGGAAGGAAGGAAGGAAGGAAGGAAGGAAGGAAGGAAGGAAGGAAGGAAAGAAGGAAGGAAGAAAGGAAGGAAGGAAGGAAGGAAAGAAGGAAGGAAGGAAGGAAGGAAGGAAGGAAGGAAGGAAGGAAGGAAGGAAGAAAAAATTATATAGAGAAAACCATTCCAGAAGAGATATGATATGCTCAGGAAAGATGCTATGAAGATATAAGGGAAGCATCTCCAATGTGGAGGAAAAATGGGTTTTGTCTGAACATATAGATACTGATGAGCAGAGAACTCTCCAACGAACTTAGATTTTAAAACTAAGAGAAAAAAGATTATATTAAAGCAAGACCAGGTAAGAGAATTTTATATTGTACTATAAGAACTCTTTAAAAAATGTTAATCACTTGCTATTCACCTCTAGAGAGAGAATTGATGAATTGAGTGCAGATTGAAACATTGTTTTTTCACTTCCTTCCTTTTTCTTACCCCCTTT
The DNA here is from genome assembly GCA_011680675.1 of Gymnobelideus leadbeateri. Classification (NCBI taxonomy): domain Eukaryota; kingdom Metazoa; phylum Chordata; class Mammalia; order Diprotodontia; family Petauridae; genus Gymnobelideus; species Gymnobelideus leadbeateri. The sequence continues at coordinate 110,931 of WOXC01010196.1, forward strand.
TTTGCAGCATGACTAACATGGAAATTTGTTTAGCATGTCTTCATGTGTATAATGGGTATCGTATGATTTGCCTTCTCAATGAGTAAGGGAGCGGATGGAGGAAGAGAAATAATTTGGATCAATAAAATGAACATTAAAAGATAAATTAAGAAATACATGCAAAAGGGTTGATCTCAGAATGAGTTGAAACTGGAGAAGGAAATATAAAAGGAATTTTGATGTGTGTGTGTGTGTGTGTGTGTGTGTGTGTGTGTGTGCACGTGCGCGCGCGCATGTGCCTGTGCACATTTTATAGTAAAAAAAAGGGGGATCAATGTAGGGATAAGACCTTTGTCTGGAGGTGATATGATGTTGCTCAATGAAAAATGAGAGAAGGCAGAGCTTCTCAATTCATAGTTTGTTTTTATTTTTGTTTTCTCTGACAAGAGAATGACCTTTGCACTGAAAATAAAATAGAGACTTGACTTGGTAATTTAATAGGTGAAGTTTCCTCTTCAAGAGCAAGTAGGTACCTTCTCTGCAAAGAACTTAGAGAGTTGCCTAGAGTATAGAGACCTTAAGTGCATTGTTCAGGTTCACACAGCCAGTGTGTGAGAACTCAGGTTTTTCTGACTCCAAAGCTAGCTGTTGCTCTACTATTGCATAGCTCTGCTCCACAATGTAAATACCTGAACAAACATAACTGGAAGTTGAATTCTTCCCCTCATTCCCATCATCCCTTATAAGTAACCTTTTACAGTATCTTGCTGGGTCCCAGACCTCTACCCTCCTTCCCTTTCATCTCCTTATAATGTCCTCTCCATGAAAACCATGGTCTCTACCCCCTTTCTAGTGGAACCATGAACTCTCTCTCTAGATCTTTCTGATATGAAAGCTTTTGGCTCATCATTTTAGGGCCAAGTCCTTTACTGCTTTACTGGGTCATACCTTGCCTTATACCATCACCTCTACCTTCTCCTCAAAGTAGTAGAGAACTCTCCCTTTGGACTCTCTAGTTGTCAAGCTTTTTTTTTTCTTTATTTTACCATGATTCAGGTCTCTGAAGCTCTTCTAGGCTGTTTACATACTATTCTTTCTCCACTTGGACTATTCAGTCAGTAAACACTTATTAAGTACTTATTAGGTGCTATGTGCTGCACTGATGGGAATTCAAAGAAAAGTAAACCACAATTCTTTTTCTCAAGGAGCTCACAGTCCAATGGGAGAGGACAGCAACATAGAACCAACTATATAAAGCAAAAATATATATTTCTATTTCATTATATATATATATGTATATATACACACACATACATATATATATATACTTACATATGTATATGCATATATTATTCTCAGACTCAATCTCTTTTTCTTCTACTTCTTCTCTAACAAAATCTTGTCAACTAGGTGACACAGTGTATAGAGTGATAGGCCTGAAGTCAAGAAGACAGGAGTTCAAATCTGACACCAAATACTTATTAGATGTGTGGGACAGAAGCTCCCTTATCTGGTGGCAGAGTCATACTGTGGCAACAAGCCCCAAAATCAAGTAATTAAGTGACAAAATACCTAGGCAAAGGAAACAAAGTAAACAGAAAAATTCAACATTACACTCCTATTTTGGAGGCAAAGAGAATAAAAGCATGGAACAGGAGGAGGACTGGGAGGTCAGAACTCCTGCACCAAAAGTCCCAAATGAAAATACAAGCAGGTTACAGACCATAGAGGACCTTAAGAAGGCTTTTAAAAACCAAATAAGAGAAGTAGAGGAAAAATTGGGAAGAGAAATGAGAAGGATGAAGGAAAAGTATTAAATGAGAGTAAACAACCTGACTGAGGAAAATAACATAAAAAATAGACTAACTCAAATGGCAAAAGAGGCTCAAAAAGGCAATGAGGAGAAGAATGCCTTAAAAAGCCAACATTGCCAGATGGAAACAGAATCTCAAAAGTTCACTGAGGAGATTCATTCCTTCAGAATTAGACTGGAGCAAATGGAAGCTAATGATTTTATGAGAAATCAAGATGCTGTTAAAAAGATCCAAGCAATTGAAAGAATAGAAGGCAATGTGTAATATCTCATGGGAAAAACCACTGACCTGGAAAATAGATCCAGGAGAGATAATTTAAAAATTATTGCACTACTTGAAAGCATGATCAAAGAAATAACCTAGAAATTATCCTTCAAGAAATTCTCAAGGAAAATTGCCCTGATGTTTTAGACCCAGAAGGCAAAATAGAGGTTGAAAGAATCCACCAATCACCTCCTGAAAAAGATCCCAAAAAGAAAACTCCTAGGAATAATTTGGTGGGAAGGGATGATACTTAAGGGGTGAAGTTAAGGGGTGAGACAGGAATGTGGCAAGAGGAGATGGGGAGAGACAGGGTGGGGTAAACTATCTCACTTAGAAGAGGCAAGGGGAAGTAATGGCAGGGGAGGGGAAGAACAGGAAGGCAAAAAGGCAAAAATGATATTCTCATTGAATTTGGCTCAGGGAGAGAATGATGTACATACTAAACGGGATATCTCACCCTGCAGGAGAGTAGGGGGGAGGGGTATAAGAGGGGGGATGATTGAGGCAAGGGCATGCTGCTCGGAGGGGAAGTTGGAGGAACCCACTTTTGAAGAGGGACAGGATCAAAGTAGGAAATGGACCAGATGGGAGGTGGGATGGGTGGGAGGGAAATATAGTCAGTCTTTTACAATATATCTACTATGGTAATGTTTTGCATAGCTATACATATACAACGTATACTGAATTATTTATCTTCCCAGCGGGAATGGGTGACAAGGGAGGAAGGGAATGGATCTGGAATTCGAAGTTTTAAAATTAAATATTTCAAATATATATAAATACTACTATTAATACTATTTTGCATGTAATTTTCCATGTACGGGTATTGGGGCACTGAGATTCACCTTGCCCTAATGGAAAAGTTTAAGGCTTTATGGGAGAAGATAATGGGAGAGAGCATATTGGATGAGGGCATATCCTGTGGGACTGCTATTCTGGAGTGCTGGGTAGGGGAAAAATGGGGGAAAATGTAACTCAAAATCTGACGGAAATGAATGATGTAAACCAGAAATTAATAAAGCATTTGGAAAAAAAGAAACATGGGAGTCATTGGCACTGGACAGTTTGTCATGGTGTACCCTATCAAAGAAGACTCTGTTCTACAAGCATTGTAGAATCTCAGTAGCACAAAGGAAACATGAGCTGTGCAAATACAGAGAGATTTCTATCCCAAATGTACAAATATACTATTTGTGCCTGACCTATACTAGAGCCTTCCAAACTCATAATGTACTACTGATCACTTATAGTCAAACACACTGCACCTTGACCCCAACTTCATATCATTGGTTTTCTTTGAGTACAAAGGATGACTAATTGCCTCAGTTTCCTCAAATAAAAAAATATGCATAATAATAAAGGCTTACCTTGATAGTATTCGTAAATTATGTGATAAGCACAGAGTAGGCATCATATAAATGCTTAAATATCCTCTTTCCATCTCTTGGCTCGCCTTGTTCAGATAAGTGAGCTTTATCTTACATTGCTGGTGCCTAGGACTCCACTTCTCTTTCTGGTGATGTTTTCTTTAACTCCAAATTTCCTTCAAATTAGAACCCTGAATTCTACTACTCGAAATTTCCTGGTATCTGATAGGAAAAGTTTTGCCTTCTTTTTTATGAACCAAGGCTCTATTTCAATCGCTAAAAATCTCTATACTTTATCTTTTCCTCTCAAACCATCACATCACCTATTCTGTACTAAAACCTCACACTTTGACCCACTCTCCTTTCTCTATGGAAATGCACACACACACACATACACAAACACACGTGTGCATGCATGTGTACATATGTATATATGTACATATATGCATATGCATTTATGTGTATATATGTGTACATACATACACACATATAGGTATATTTGTATAGACACACACATATATACACAGGTGTGGATGGATGGATAGATGGATGGATGATGCTTGTATGCATGTATTTATATTTTCCTTATCTTTCTTAGACCCAGGTTTCTATCATATTTTTCTACCATCTCCATATCTTGCAGCTGTAGATGTGGCATCAGTTCCTCAGTTTCCCATTATGTGTTATTTTTACTCATTAGAATACAAGCTCTTTGGTTTTGATTTTAATATCCCCAGCATTTATCAGAGTGCCCAGCCAGTAATATATGTTCAAGGAATGTTGGCCCAATGGATAGTGTACCAGGCCTGGAATCAGGAAGACTCAATTTCTTGAATTCAAAACTAGCACTAAGCACTTAGTAGCTGTGTGACCTGGGCAAATCAGTTAGCCTTGTTTACCTCAGGTTCCTCATCTGTAGAGTGGACTGGAGAATGAAATGGCAACCATTCTACTATCTTTACCAAGAAAACCCCAAATGGGGTCACAAAAAGTTGGACACAAGAAGATGGCAGAGTAGAAACAGCTCATCCAAGCCACTCTGCCCCCAGATTTCCTCCAAACTATGTAAAAGGGGACTCTGAACAACTTTTGGAGCCCCAGCACCCACAGAACAACACAGAGAAGCTAACCTCCCACTGAGGACAGCCCAGCAGCACTGCAGGAAGGATGAGAGCAGCAGTCTAGGAGCTGGCAGCTCACAGCATGCAGAGTGTGGGGAGCTGAGAAGAGAGGAGCCCAGGTCCCCATGAGATGAGGTTTTAGCTCCAGGACCTCAGGGCCAGCAGCTGGCTGGAGAGACCCCAGAACACCAGCAGCTGTGGCGATTCCAGAATTATCAACATAAACATGCCTAGGACAAAGTGAGAGGTTAGTGCCCTATGGACTTTGGGATCAGTATTTGGGGAATGTCTTGGCCTCCTCCCCTGGGGGCTAGAAGCCACTGAGGAGCCACCCCATTGTGTAGTTTTCAGAGGCAGCTCCAGCTCCCGGCCTGTGAACTGTAGGGAGATCCAGCGATCAGTTTTGGGGGTAATCGTTCTTGCTTTAACCTCCCTGGATCTGGATTGTGATCTGGGGTGGAGGTTGTGGGTGGGTTTCCAGCTTCCAGAAATAGAAGTTGTCCCCCACACATTCGGGACAAAAATTCCCATCTGGCATCAGAGCCATAGTGTGGCAACAAGCCCAAAATTCAAGTAATTAAGTGGCAACATGCCAAGGCAAAGGAAAGAAATTAAACAGAAAAATGCAAGCCTAGACTCCTATTTTGGGGGCATAGAGCGGGAAAAGGACTGTGAGGTCAGAAGTCCTGCTCCAAAAGCCCCAGGGGAAAACATGAGCAGGTTGCAGGCCATAGAGGACCTTAAGAAGGACTTTAAAAATCAAATAAGAGAAGTGGAGGAAAAATTAGAAAGAGAAATAAGAAAGATGCAGAAAAAGTATGAAATGAGGGTTAACAGCCTGACTGAAGAAAACAACACCTTAAAAATAGACTAACTCAAATGGCAAAGGAGGCCCAAAAGGGCAATAAGGAGAAGAATGCCTTAAAAAACGAATTTGCCAGTTGGAAAAAGAATCTCAAAAGTTCACTGAGGAGATTCATTCCTTCAGAGTTAGACTGGAGCAAATGGAAGCTAATGACTTTATGAGAAATCAAGATGCTGTTAAGCAGATCCAAACAAATGAAAGATTAGAAGGCAATGTGAAATATCTTATGGAAAAAACCACTGACCTGGAAAATAGTTTCAGGAGAGACAATTTAAAAAATATTGGACTAGCTGAAAGCCATGATCAAAGAAAGAACCTAGAAATCACCCTTCAAGAAATTCTCAAGGAAAATTGCCCTGATGTTTTAGATCCAGAGAGCAAAATAGAGGTTGAAAGAATCCACCAATCACCTCCTGAAAAAGATGCCAAAAAGAAAACTCCCAGGAATATTATAGTCAGGTTCCAGAATCCCCAGATCAAGGAGAAAATACTACAAGCAGCCAGGATGAAACAATTTCAATATTGTGGAAACACAATCAGAATAGCACAGGACCTGGCAGCTTCTACTCTGAGGGATTGAAGGGCATGGAACACCATATTCCAGAGGGCAAAAGAGCTGTGCATGAGCCCAAGGGTCACCTACCCAGCAAAACTGAGTATTGTGTTTCAGGGGAAAATATGGTTGTTCAGTGGAATAGAAGACTTTCAAGCATTCTTGAGGAAAAAAACCAGAATTGAATAGAAAATTTGACATCCAGACAGAAGAAGCAAGGGATGCCTGAGAAGGTAATCAGGGAAAAGAAATCAAAAGGAACTTATCAAAGTTGAACTATTTACATACCTATATGGAAAAGCAATTACTGTGACTGATGATATCTTTCTCACTATGAAAATAATGGAAGAAGGGGGTGTGGTCATATGAATACATATGTGAATGTGTGTGTATATGGTTATAGTTATATATGGATAGAGGGCATAATTTGAATTTGTTGGGAAGGGAGGATACTCAAGGGGTGAAATTATGAAGTGAGAGAAGAAAGTGGCAAGAGGAGATGGGGAGAGAGGGTAGGGTTAACTACCTCATGTAGAAGAAGCAAGGGGAAGTGGTTGCCAGGTAGGGGGAGAATAGGAAGGCAAAAAGGCAAAACCACATTCTCATTGAATTTGCTTCAGGGAGAGAATGACATACATACTAAATGGGATATCTCAACCTACAGCAGAATAGGGGGAAGGGGGATGAGAGGAGGGATGATTGATGGGAGGGCATCCTGGGGGGAGGGGTGGTTGGAAGTTCCCAGTATAGTATAGGGACACGATCATGTAGGGAATGGACCAGGTATGGGGTGGCATGAGTGGGAGGGAATTATAAGCAGCCCTGTATAATATATCTACTATGATAATGTTTTGCATAGATAGACATGTACAACATATACTGAATTACTTATCTCCCCAGAGGGAATGGGTGACAAGGGAGGAAAGAAATGGATCTGAAATTCAAGGTTTTAAGATTAAATGTTTCAAATATATATTTAAAAAATACCATCTTTTAGTATTTAGGCAAAATAATATGGTCTTTTAGAACTAGTCCACAGTTCCATGCATCAGTTGTAGGGAGAAGTCAGGTTTGCCTATTTGTTGTCATTAAACTCGAATTTTGCATTATAACAACAACAACAAAAAAAAAAAAAGTTGGGCACAAACTACAACAACAATGAATCTTTCTTCCTACAAGACAGGGTCCCTGAAAAACACAAGTCATACTGCCTTTACTGCCCCTATATTCATACATTTTTAGATTTTTCTTGTGAGGGGTGTGGGGACCCCCAAAAATCCCCTACCAAAAAATCAAATCAAAGGTGTCTTGAAGAAAGAACAGGAAGTTTTATTCAGTTCTCGAGAGAAGAGGGCATCCATTCCATTAGTTTTAACCAGTGGAATGAGGTATATTACAGAACACAGTGCAAGAATTTTTACCCTAATGCAGTCAAGCTCCCTTCAATTGTCCCTTCTCGCATTGGCTGGGAGTCAGGCTTACGATTTGAGCTCAAAATCTTCTCCAATGGTAAAGAACAAAGAAGTCCAGCACTATCTCTTATTGGCTGGGAGGTGTACTTACAGTCTCTGCAAGAAAAAGGCCAAGAACAGAGAAACAGTTTTGTTTATGTCCTTATTTGGCAAATGCTAAGGCAAGGGAGAGGAAAATGTCTCCTTGGAAAACCCCTAAAGGGCTTAATGCTGATGTGGCAGTAGTAAAGAAGGGGGAAGGGTGAAACCAAAACTCAGGCTTGTTCCCACAAAACAAAACAAAACAAAACAAAACAAAACAAAACAAAACAAAACAAAACAAAACAAAACAAAAAAAAACAAAAAACAAAAAACCCACAAACTTACTAGATAATAGGCTGAGAAGTTTTCACCTCTCCCACTCACTCTCCACCTTCCCATTTCCCAATGTTTCTTTGTTCACTTGTTTTGTTTAATGCTAAAGAGGCCCTCTTGTTATTTTCCTGTGTGTTGTACTTTTTTTTTAAATTTTATTTTCAGGACTACATTTTCTACTTCTTCCCTTTCCTTACTCTCTCCACTGAGAAGGCAAGAAGATCAAAACTTGTCACGAGCACTTTGTGAACAAACAAATATTCTCAATGACAATGTATAAGAAAAAAAAAAAAACTCACTCTGCACTCTGAGTACTGTGTATCATTCTTTTTCCCCCAAATGCTTTATTAACTTCTGATTTACATCATTTCTGCCAGATTTTGAATTACATTTTTCCCCATTTTCCCCCACCCACCATCCCAGAAGTGCAGTCCCACAGGATATCCCCTTATCCAATCTGCTCTCTCCCATATCTTCTCCCATATACCCCCTTCGACTTTTCCAGTAGGGCAAGGTGAATCTCTGTGCCCTAATGCCTGTATATCTTATTTCCCAATATATGTAAAACAGTATTAATAATAGTATTTATATATTTTTAAAACATTTGATTTTAAAACTTCAATTTCCAGATTCATTCCCATCGTCCCCTGTCACCCACCCTTACTGGGAAGACAAGCAATTCAGTATATATTGACTGTGTATCATTCTTAAAAATAGGACTTCATGAAAGAGACAGTTTGGTGTAGTGGGATTTGTACTGTATCCTAAGTTATGAGTCCACATACTACTGCCTGACTTTACCATTGGTATTCACCCTTCCATTGTATCTTTCTTCTGGGTCTGTGTTTCCCTTTCTACTCTGTGTCCTTTCCCTCCACTTTGCAAGCCCCTTACTTCCTTTCCTAGACTAAAATGTAGCCCTAGGTTTCATGAAGCAAATCAATTCCACCACCATCCACCATGAAACCTATTACAAAGGGGGAGGAAAATTCTTTATTAATACCCCAATATGCCTTATTCTAAGGAAACACTACTCATTATCCCCAATTTTAAAATAATATCAGTCTATTCCTTTTACCTTAATTCCTCCCTATATTACTTTGCTAATATTGTATAACCTACCTCACCCTTTCCCTCCCCTTTCAGATTGTTGAGCTTTTGCCTTATCTTGATAAGAGACCACAGAAGCTGCTTTACTTACTTTGTTCATACCCAATCTGTGTAAGCACATTTCTGTATTTCTTTCTTTCTCTTGGTTTTCATTTACTTTCAAGACATTCCTCCCCAACTCTGAGAAATACACAGGAGCACAAAGATAACTCCCCTTTCCTCCCTCCCCCCACCATTGATTCGCTTAAAGCAAACATGTTTTTAAAATAAATCCACTTCTTTCTCCCCTTATCATTCTGTAAGAACCTTTTAAATCTCCAGACCATTGAGTGCTTTTGTTCCTTGATGTTCCTCTTCATTATTTCTTTGGTACTCATTAAATATATATAGTTTTGAATTAAATGTTTGAGAGGCTTGATTCTAATGCTTAGTCTTGTCTTGATAACTATTGTTATGTACTGTTTTGTGTTTCTTGTTTGGAGTGTTTGCACATTGAATGTTCTGCTTATTTGGGGGTAATTAAAAGACTGGAGAAATGATTTAAATTGCTTAACTTACAGATCTATCTTTTTTAAAAAAATATTTGATTGTTAAGCTTAGCTTTGCAGGATGTTTTATTTGGGGGTTTATCCATGCTATTGTTTATCATAAGCCAGTCTCCTCTTTAATATCTCATAGGTAAGGAATAATCTTGGTCAATGCAAATGTCCTACCTAAGGTTATTTCTCTTGGATTTTTTCATGTTGCTAGATAGCTAATCTTGCAGTTTCTCTCTGACTGTGATCTGTGGATTCTTTTGACCAAAACTTTACTTTCTTTTTCAAATACTTTACAGACATTTCCTTATATTATTTAATATTTTCATTTCACTTTTCCCTCTAGGAGAACTATAATCCTTAAATTACCTCTATACATTATATCTTCAAGTTTACTCATTTTCCTTCATAGTAGAATATTTGTGTTACCAGAGTTGCTTTCCTTAGAACCAGTGACAATGTTTTAATGATTGCTTAGATGTTGGAAAAGTCAATATACAATATGAATTTCCTAAAAGTATTGTAGAAGCCTGAATTGTTATGTTTTATATTTATTACTTGATGATAACAATTAAGTGGGGGGGTGTTCTATGGTTGGTAAAAAAGAAAAGACAAATGGGGCACAGATAACAAGAAATATATATAAACCTTCAGTGTGATACTGTCTTTTTGCTTTAATATTATAGGTAGAAAAATTAAGGAGTGAACTAGATATGGCCTTTAGATGAACACTTCTTATTTACACTCAGCCTGTTGGATCATGCAGATAATTCAGTAGTGAATACTTCATATTGTTATTAATGTTCCTATAATTATATCATTATTGATAATGTTACCATAACATAATTTTATTAGTAACTTTTATCCAGACAGAGTGATGGTTCAGTGTAGCAGAGAATAATTGCTCAGTGTAATGACTTGAGAACATCATTTGGTTAATATGCTTCATTAAAATGTCAAAGAGCTACTGCATATACTAACCAAATTTCATTGCATGGGTTAAAAAAAATCCAAACCTATAAGCTAATTTCATGATGTGAAAAATGAGATGTTAATAGCACTTTAAAAAGCTCTAGATTCTTTCCCACATAACAAATGCACTATTTAAATTCCAAGGATATAGTCCCACCTGTCCCAATATTTATATATCTAACTTCTCAACATTTTTCTAGGTAGGAGCAAAAACCCATTTATTTCCCATTTAGCTACCATAGTTTAGTAGAGAGAATTTGTAGAAGAGAGGAACACAGAAGATAGTTCGTTTTTCCTTTCTTTCTGTAATCAATAAAACAATAGGTATTTATTATGTACCAGACACTATATGTGCCTAACACTCTGCTAGGTGTTGGAACTTCAAATACAGAGAATGAGGCAATTCTTACTTTGAAGGAGCTTACATTCCAGTAGGGGAGTCAGTATATACACACATATAGACATACAAACTTATACACACATATACACATACACACACACACACACACACACACACACACACACATATATATATATATATATGCATATACACACATGTACATATACACACACCTACAAACACATGCAGAATAGTTTGGGAGGTTATAAGCAGTTGGGAAGATTAGGAAAGTTTTTATGCAGAAGATTATTTTGAATTGTGGTTTACAGGAAGAGGGAGAATCCTTGAGGCTGAGGTAAGGAGGGAATGCATTCCAGGTATGAAGAGCAGCAAGTAGAAAGACACAGAGATAGGATATGGAGTGTCATGTGTGATGAGCAAAGAGAAGATACACTGATCTAAGTCACACAGTGTAGGTGGGGGGGAAGTGGAGAAAGGGTCTGGGAAGGCAGACTGGGCCTACTCTATGTAGATTTTTCAAATCTAAATAAAAGTAATGTGGATTTCATGTTAAAAGCAATAAGAAGCTGCTAGAGTTGATAGAATGTGATGGGGTGGAGATCACGTGGTCAGATCTCTATTAATGGATAATACCTTTGGCATCAGTGAGCAGCATGGACTGAAGTTGGGAGAGACTTCAGTGGGACCCATTAGAAGGCTATTGCAATAATCTAGGTGAGGTGTGATGAAAGCTTGAAATGAAACTACTATAGAGAAACGGGTCACATGTTATGGAGGCAGAAATGGCAAGGCCTGGCAATTGATTGGATATGTGAGATGAGAAAGTATAAGGAGTTGATGTTGAGATTGTTAACCTATTATATTAGAGGAATAATGGAGCCTTAAAGAGTAACAGAGAAGTTTGAAAGAATGAAAGGCTTGGAGGATTAGAGTTTTTGATATCTTGAGTTAAGAATGTCTGAGATTTTCAATAGACAATTGAAACACCAGAATTGGAGCTCAGGCCATATCCCCCAGTCTCTCAAATAGATTATAGAGATGCTAGTCTCTTCCCTGAACTCCAATCAAGTGTCTCAGTTACCTGCTGGAAATCTCAATACATCTGGGAGTTACCTGAATAAAGATGATTATTGGAACTTCTTTGAATTCAACCAATAAGCCCTACTATCTTGGGCCTTTTTCCATGATGGATGTACAAGCCATTGATAGGGCAGTTAAAGTGCCAGGCTTGGAGTCAGAAAGACCTGATTTCAAATCCAGCCTCAGATACTTACTTCATCTTCATCTATAAAGTTAGCTAGAGAAAGAAATGGTGAACCTCTTCAGTCTCTTTTTCAAGAAAGCCCCAAATAGAATCAAGAAGAGTTGGACATAACTGAAATGATTGAAAAATAAAAAAATAATAATAAAATAAAACAAAAATATAAATAACCCACATTGTCCTGTTGTAGAAAGTTTAGGGCTAAAAAGGCCTTAGAGACCAGCTAGGCCAACTAGTCCTTCTTTGACAGGTGTGGAAACTGAACTTGACAGGTGAAGTAGCCTGCCCATGGCCACAGAGCTAGCTAATATTAAAAGCAGGATTTGAATTGAGGTCTTTTTGAGAAAAGGAACAGGACTTTTTCAATTATACCTCACTGCCTCCATGTGTCTAGTCCCTGTTTCAAAGGTCTGAATGGCCTTCTTTCTTTCCTCCAATAAAAATCATTTCTTTCCTTCAAGACACACCTTCTTTTTGAATTATCTCCCACCTGATCTCTCACTGCCACATGAGTCTTTACTTAATCATTTGTTCAACTCTTGTTATAGCCAGGTTTTGGAAGACTGTTTAAGGCACACAAATTTTGAGGAAATGTTTGGAGACAGCATGAATATCAGATCAAGCCATTGTCAGACTGGTGCTTTCAAATAGGACATGCCAGGGGAACAACCATGGTACTGAGAGTTTCTTTCATTTCAGATTGAATTACATTTCAAAATAATCAAGAACCTGCTTGAGTTCTCAGTTTCCTTTTATTATCTCCATTCTTTGAGGCCTCAGTTTATGAAGGAAGAAAGTATTAAAAATGATATCCCAAAGATCTTTAATGTAGATTCTTGATGTTAGGAGCCTGAATTTGGACATGTTAATACTAAAATATTTGTAGTAATGCTGATGACTAGGGTTGTCTCTCTGGTGTGTGGAGACTAGGGCAATTTTTGTTGTGGTTGTTGTTGTATTCCTGTTTAAATAGACAATTTGATTTTAAAATATATTATAAAATTTATGAGCCCATGTGAATTATACGAATTTATTTATGAATATATTGAATAATTAGCTTACAACATTCACCTTTCTCATAAGCATTAGAGTTAAAAATTATGAACTATATAGAGCTGAAATGACTATGTAAATTTGGATTATTGTTATAAACTATGTAATATTATGATTCTGCGCACCATATAGGATCACTGATTAAGGGATAGAAGACAAGTATAAGTCTCTGATGAGGAGTAAAAGTGGGAAATAAGGATGATGTTCAGAAAGCAAACATTGTTTGGAGATGAAAAACAATAAATATCTTAAAGCAGCAAGTAACCTTATGCAAGTAGTTCACAGTCTAAAAATAGAACAGAGCCAACAGAACTCAATGATTCCATGATCCAATAAGAAATATCAAAGCAGACTTAAACGATTAAAATATTAGATGAACAAGTGAGATGTATACTGTCAAAATGGAAAAGAAAAGGATAGTAATATAAGAATCATTGGGCTCCACCTTCTACTCACTGAAAACCATGACTGAATAAAAATGTACACTATTTCAAGAAGTCATAAAAATAGCTGTCAGGATCTACTCATATGAGAGAGCAAAGTGAAGGTAGAAATAATATACTCATTTACTTCATGGCATAAATTACAAGTCGTATATAACAAAAATTACATGGCCAAAACCCAGAATTCTTAACTCAAAGAAAAGATAATGTAAATGGCCAGGAAGAAAGAGATCAAGTATCCAGGTACCATGCAAGATTTCAAAATGTTAACCAGCATTTATTATGAAGGGAAAAAAAGTTTTAATATTACCTGAAAATGCAAAAGAAAAAAAAAACTTGCAACCATGAATAATATCCTGAAAAATTTAATAGAATTGTAGAAAATATGTCTTCCAATGAATCCCATTGAGGGAACCAAATCTTTGAAAACGAAGAAACAAAAACAGAGAAAAAGAGAGAGAGGGAGTGAGGAAGGAAGAGAGGGGAAGAGACAGAGGAAGGAGATGGAGAGAGAGAGAGAGAGAGAGAGAGAGAGAGAGAGAGAGAGAGAGAGAAGGAGGACGAGGAGGTGAGGAGGAAGAGGAGGTAGAGGAGAAGGAGAAGAAGCAGGAGAAGAAGAAGAAGAAGAAGAAGGAGAAGAAGAGAAGAAGAAGAAGAAGAAGAAGAAGAAGAAGAAGAAGAAGAAGAAGAAGAAGAAGAAGAAGAAGAAGAAGAAGGAGGAGGAGGAGGAGGAGGAGGAGGAGGAGGAGGTAGAGGAGGAGGAGGAGAAGGAGGAGGAGGAGGAGGAGGAGAAACCAAGAAGCAATTATATTTGAGTAATTTAAAAGTTCTTTGTGATGGTCAAGTACTTCTATTCTGATAGGGAGAAAAAAGACCATTCTTTCTTACAAAGACAATATATTCAATTTAAGAGAATAAAGAAAAGGGAGGGTAAAAATAATACAAAAGCGCAGATATGAGAAAAAGAGAGAGTAACTTGATATTTCTCATAAATGAAACACTTTAACCTTTTGTTTTTTCTCAGTTTAGCTAAGAGTGAGTTTAATGAGATACCCCTCTTCCCATTCCTGCATATTCTTCTACATATGCGTTAGCCAAAGTTCATTTAGCTAAATTTATATCAACTGTTAAACTGTTCATGCCAACACTACCTCCATGGCAAATATGGGCTATATTAAAGTTACCCAAACAATCTAATTTGTGCTCTTTCTCCCATTTGAAAGCTCTGGAATGACAATAAATTGAAATATCCCTTGTTTCTTTCTGTATCTTTTCTTTTTTTTTCTTTTTTTTTTTCTCACCTAGTGGTACTCTTTTGGTTCAACCACTTCCTAATTGACTCTCTGGGATATTAGGTGTCTTACAAATTCCAAGGATGCTAATGAAAGCAGAGACAATCTGGAGAGAAATTGAGTCTATAGTGCTCTGAAGCAGCCCACTACCCTGTAATTTCCATGAAGGGAAGTGATGGCATGGCAGGTCAACAGAAGATGAGGGTTTGGCTTAATGGTCAATGGTCAATGCACAACCAGGCTTAAAACTATGATGGGCTTAAGTAGTTTTGACTCTGCAATCCTTTCCTCGACCTCATATCTTTTTCCTGATGCTGAATTCCTGAAAGCAGAAAACCCCACCTTTCTCTTTTGTCAGACCTACTCTGAGGTCTTTTACACACTGACAGCATTCTGCTCATCCAAATCCTCTTAACTGACTCATTCATCAAGCACAGTGTGCCTAAATAATACTTATATTGAACTTCCCTATTATCACTTCCATCCCATTCCTGCAGCAGGAGAAATTTATATTGTAGCCATGAACCCTGCATGATCAGAGGCCTCACTTATGGGGTCATGCAATATACACGATGCTATTTTTGGTTTTGATATAACCTCTTTTTCAAAATTGCTACCCTTTTGACCAGTCTTATTGATCAACTTCGTCTTCTGCTCCAGACATAAGAGAATATCCTTACACACCAACCTTTTATTTTAACTCACAATATCTATTCTCCTTCTCCAAAACTGCTCTAAACAGTTGAAGAGATATGTACTAATTGTCCACTCTGTGCAAGGCACTTTACCAGGAACTGAGGACACAAAGGCAAACAGATTTTATAAAATTCTAACAAACACGTCCTATTACATGCTAGGGGTACTTCCTTGAAGATAATACATCTAGTTTCTGATTAGGGAAAATAACGAACTTTCTTAAATGGTTGTATTATTCAAATTCACACTGTAAATTTCTATTGGGCTAGAAACAATGACCATATTTTACATACTTATAACTTCAAATAGTGCAAATTTGGATATATTCTACTATTTCAGTGGATTCATGTTTGAGCTAATTGAGATATAGTTGTTTTTGTTTCCTTTATCAATTGTTCTGTGTTGAGGATACATCATCATCATCATCATCATCATCATCATCATCATCATCATCATCATCATCATCATCATCGTCACTATCATTTTTCTCTACTGTACTGGACCCGATAGCAGGAATAACACTGCACTAGGATTAAGAGATGTAATGTTCTAGTTCCAATTCTGCCATTAACTGTATGATTATGGTCAAATCATTTGACTTCTCTAGGATTTACTTTCCTTCCCCATAAAATAAGATTGATTTAGATCATTTTGAAGGTCCTTTCCAGCTTTAATCTTCTCTGATTCTAGGATGCTAATTGGGGAAGAGAAATAAATATAATTATTTTCAAGATCAAAGAGGGAAGGATTTGGATTGCTACTTTTTCCCTAAGAATCAAAGATATAAGTGGAGAAACAACTAACATTCATTATAAGGATATTGTGGAGGAAATTGGGCATGAAAGGGATCAGGGGAGTTAGAATTGGCCCAATTACCAATTCTATAAGACTCTTCCAACTTATGCAATCCAAAATATAATATAGAAGCTATGGAATCACCCAAAAATAAAGAACTGCAAAGGATCCTAAAACAGATAACCAAGTAATACATTTTGAAATCTTATTTAAAGGGATTTGACATTTCTACCAAGGGGCCTTGCAAAATTTTATAACTAGAGAATATATTGAAGATATGGAGTCAAAAAACCACAATGCATATGATAAGAAAAATCGGTAATGGAGGACTTAGGAATGTCTTTGCATAATGACAAGAAATTGTTATGGTGAAAATGTAAACTTGGGCCTCTGGTGTCTCATTAAATAAACATCACTAAAATGTAGCCTTAATAGATGATCTGTATATTTGTCAGGATGGAATCATTTCAAACTACTCAGAAATATATTTAAGTTCTGGAATTTAGGTATGACTGGAATGTATACCATGCAGAATATCTTTTGATGGTATTTTCATTCTATTTATAGTTTAGAGTGGATTATACTTGCAAGTACTTTTCCAGTGAAGGTCAGAAAAAACTAGTTGGAAATTGAAAATAAATGAACATTTTGATGTTAAAAATTTACCTAAACAAATCACTTCAAGATCAGGGAAATATTAAGACTTCTTTAACATGAGACATTCAGCCTCATTCCACAAATTATTTTTCTCTTTCTAACTTAGTCTCTCTTCCCTCTCCTCTTCCCTCTTTATCAGTGAATTTATTTCTCTTACCTTCTGAATGCAGCAATCATCTTCAATATTTCAATGTTTCAGTATCTCATTCATGTATATATCCCCTCTAGGATTCCAGATTATAATCCATTCTTATCTCTCATCCAATGGAACTTGTTCATGTCAAATTCTACGGCAAATATTATTAATCATTTTTGTGTTATGGACTCCTTTGGCAGTGTGGAAAAGATTATCTGCCTTTCCTCAAAATAATGATTTTTAAAATGCATAAAATAAAATACACAAGATTACAAAGGAAGCAATCATATCAAATATGTTATAAATACATGTATATATCACATATTCACATACACACGCACGTAATGAGATTTGAGATATATGAGTACATGTTTATATGTGCATGCATTATATGCATACATATGTGAATATACAGGCAATTGTATACAAAATGTATACATTATATTTAGATCTGTATATATAAATGAATTAGTCAAGCACTCAATCAACATCTATTACATGCCTACTATGTTCCTGGTACTGTATTAATCCTAGGGATAAATATATGTAAAAGAATGTTCCTCCCCTTAAAAAAAAGTTTTCAGTCTAATAGGGGAACATAACACCAAAAGGAAACTGAAAACAGGGTAGGAAGAGAAGGTATGTGTGTTGCAGGTGTTCAGAGGAGTATAGCCAGGTAAGAAATGAGGTGTCTGAATGGTTGGTCTGATTGTCCCCCTTAAATGGAGCTTGGAGAGAAGCCCATTGCTTTGGCCCTCTAAACAGAGGGTACTGATGAGGTGAGGGTACCCAGGCTGATTCCATCTTGCAGGTAGATAAGATTCTTGGTGGAAATTTGCCACTGCACTACTTTACTTGGTGATCTCATTGGTGCCCATATATTTACTTACCATGCCTATGTTGATGATTCTCAAATCTACCTTTCCTGCCCTGGCCTCTGCTGATATCCAATCTCATATCTCTAATGCCTTTCAGACATCTCAAACTGGGCGTTCAGTAGACATCTTAAACTCAACATGTACAAAACTGAACTTATTATCTTTCCCGTGTTCCTTCCAGCTTTCCCTATTACTGTGGAGGACACTACTATCCTCCCAGTCTCCCATGCTTGCAACCTTTGTGTCTTCATTGACTCCCCACTATCTACTTTCCGCACCCCATCTTGCCCTCATATCTATTCTGTTGCCTGTTGATTTCACTTTTCTAATATCTCTCAAATATGACTCGTTCTTTCCTCTGATATTGTCACCAACCTGGTACAGGTCTTCATCACCTCATGCCTAAACCATTGCAATAGTTGGTAGGCCTGCCTACCACAAGTCTCATGTCATACCTATTCATTCTCTATTCAGCTGTCAAAGTAATTTCCCTAAAGCACAGGTCAGACCACTCTGACACTCTGCTCAGCAAACTCCAGTGACTCTCGGTCACTTCTAGGATCAAATACAAAATGTCCTGGTTAGTCTTCAAAGACCTCTATAACCTAGCTCTTTCCTGTCTTCCTATACCTTAAACCCCACCTCTCCCTACCCCAGTACTCTGATTCAGTGACACTGGCTCCTTGCTGTTCCATGAACAAGACCCTTGATTTGTCAGCTCTGATTTTTTCTGACTGTCCCACATACCAGAATACTCTCCTAATCTCTGCTTCCAGGTTCCTCCAGTTTCTTTCAAGTCTTATAGTATGAAATGACAGTCAACAGCCTGACTGAGGAAAATAACACCTTAAAAAATAGACTAACTCAAATGGCAAAAGAGGCTCAGAAAGGTAATGAGGAGAAGAATGCCATAAAAAGTCGAATTTGCCAGATGGAAAAAGAATCTCAAAAGCTCACTGAGGAGATTCATTCCTTCAGAGTTAGACTGGAGCAAATGGAAGCTAGTGACTTTATGAGAAATCAAGATGCTGTTAAGCAGATCCAAACAAATGAAAGAATAGAAGTCAATGTGAAATATCTCATGAGAAAAACCACTGACCTGGAAAATAGATCCAGGAGAGATAATTTAAAAATTATTGGACTACCTGAAAGCCATGATCAAAGAAAGAACCTAGAAATCATCCTTAAAGAAATTCTCAAGGAAAATTGCCCTGATGTTTTAGACCCAGTGGGGGAAATGGAGGTTGAAAGAATCCTCCTGAAATCCTCCTGAAAAAGATCCCAAAAAGAAAACTCCTAGGAATATTATACCCAGGCTCCAGAACTCCTAGATCAAGGAGAAAATACTCCAAGCAGCCAGGAAGAAACAATTTCAATATTGTGGAAACACAATCAGAATAGCCCAGGACCTGGCAGTTTCTACACTGAGGGATCGAAGAGCATGGAATATGATATTCCAGAGGGCAAAAGAGCTGTCATTGAAGCCAAGGGTCACCTACCCAGCAAAACTGGGTATCTTGTTTCAGGGGAAAATATGGTCATTCAGTGGAATAGAGGACTTTCAAGCATTCTTGATGAAAAAACCAGAGTTGAATAGAAAATTTGACATTCAGATGCAAGAAGCAAGAGATGCTTGAGAAGGTAATCAAGGAAAATAAATCAAAAGGAACTTATAAAAGTTGAACTACTTACATTCCTACATGGAAAAACAATAACTGTGTTTGATGAAACCTTTCTCATTATGAAAATAATTGAAGAAGAGTACATGGCATATGTTCACAGGTATACATGGATAGAGGGCACAGGTTGAATTTGATGGGAAGGTATGATTCTTTTTTTTTTTTTGGAGGGCATTTGGGGTTGGGTGACTTGTCCGGGGTCGCACGGCTGGGTTTTTGTTTGTGTGTTGGGTGTCTGGGGCCCGGATCCAAGCGCAGGTCCTTCTGGCTCCGGGGCTGGTACTCTGCTCACGGCGCCACCTAACCACCCCAAGGAAGGGATGATTCTTAAGGGGTGAAGCCAAGAGGTGAGAGAGGAAAGTGGCAAGAGGAGATGGAGAGAGACAGGGTAGGGTAAACTATCTCATGTAGAAGAGGCAAGGGGAAGTAGTTGCAGAGGAGGGGAAGAACAGGAAGGCAAAAAGGCAAAAGCATCTTCTCATTGAAGTTGGCTCAAGGAGAGAATCACATACATACTAAATGGAATATCTTACCCTCACTCACTCTCCTGAGTAGGGGAAAGGGGGATGAGAGGGGCAATGATGGAGGGGAGGGCATTCTGAGGGGAGGGGAGGTTGGAAGTACCCACTATCAAAGAGGGACAGGATCAAAGTAGGGAATGGACCAGGTGGGAGGTGAGACAGGTGGGAGAGAAATATAAGCAGCCTTTTACAATATATCTACTATAGTAATGTTTTGCATAGCTATACATGTACAACACATACTGAATTGCTTATCTTCTCAGAGAGAGTGGGTGACAAGGGAGGAAGGGAATGGATCTGAAAATCGAAGTTTTAAAATTAAATGTTTCATAAGATGTCCAGGCATTGGGGCTCAGAGATTCACCTTGCCCTAATGGCAAAGTCGAAGGGGATAAGGGAGAAGTTATGGGAGAGAGCAGATTAGATGATGGGATATCTAGTGGGACTGCTATTCTGGGGTGATGGGTAGGGAAAAATGGGGGGAAATGTAACTCATAATCTGGTGGAAATGAATGATGTTAACCAGAAGTGAATAAAGCATTTGTTTAATTAAAAAAAAAAAGAAAGAAAGGTCCATTTGTAAAAACAAACAAACAAACAAAAAACAAGCCAACAAAACATCTAGTTGTAAGGAACGTAAGCAGAAAAACCTATGAATCTGAGAGAACTCACAAATCTGGACTGTAAAACTTGATGTCTTTGATCTTGTTAGGGCATTGTCTACACCAGGTGTCATCAAGCAGGCAAAACTAAAGCTCTGCTCTCTGATTCACCTTTGGTCATCATCATCCTCTTGTTCATTTGATTTTTAGCACAGTTACCCTAGTTAGGACACTGAGAAAGTATTAAGTTATTTCAATGTCAAGTACTTCCCTCAATCCAGAGAATTGTAGAAGGCCTTAGATCTAGAACTTTAAATAGTTTTTCCTTCTCAATGTCTAGGTATTAATGGGTGAATATAGCTTTTTCCCAGTCAGATTTTCAAATAGCAGAATTTCATTATTTCCCTTCCAATCAACTTTTAGCAAAATATTGCCTCTCCAAACAGCATAACTCATAGCAAAATATATACAAAACCTCTCTTCGCCCAAGTCACAAAGGTCAGTGAAGGGCCACATAGACAAATAGTCACATTAGGTTTCCTCCCTATGGCTGTAGATAGATATAAAGGACAAAGCCACAATTAGCTCTTCATACAGGATTCTGCTTTTTTCCAACCAAAATTTCCCCATAATAAAGAACCTGTAAATTACACCTCCCTGCAGTGAGAAGTTGCAGTCCTTGTATGATTAAGAAATGCAGTATAGCATAGAAGAGGAGAGGGCTAGATTTGGAATTAGGAAGAACTCATCCCCAAATTATACTTAAAATCTTATTCTGTGTATGATGCTGGGCAAGTCTAAGTTTGCTCATTTGCTAAGTGAAACTAAAACTATCTATATTATTTAAACTCCAGGGTTGTTTTGAGGATCAAATGTGATGAAAAATATGAAACAGTTTTAAAACATTGATATGCTATATGAATTTCATATACTATTATTAATTTTGATATTCTATGTGGACAAATGGCTAGAAAGTTCACCTCAGATAGAGGAAGACCTAGATTTAAATACCTTATTTGACATTATTGGCTGTATGATGCTGGGCCAGTTACTTAACCCCTCAGTGCTCTAGACAATTCTCTTTAAGTTACAGATAAAGTTCAAAATACCATGAGTAAATAGAATTTATTCTTCTATATCAGTGAAGTTGTAGGTGTGCCAAGTATAATCATCATCATCTCATCAATTTCCTCTGTCACATGTATTTCTGAAAGTTATATACTTTTCTCACCTCTTCCTCCTTCTCCTCATCCTCCTTCTCCTCGTCCTTCTTCTTCTTCTTCTTCTTCTTCTTCTTCTTCTTCTTCTTCTTCTTCTTCTTCTTCTTCTTCTTCTTCTTCTTCTCTCTTCTCTCTTCTCCTCTTCTCCTCCTCATCTTCCTCTTCCACCTCCTCCTCCTCTTCCTCCTCCTCTTTCTTCTTCTTCTTCTTCTTCTTCTTCTTCTTCTTCTTCTTCTTCTTCTTCTTCTTCTTCTTCTTCTTCTTCTTCTTCTTCTCTTCCTCCTCCTCCTCCATCTCTTTCTCCATCTCCTTCTCCTCCTACTTTTTCTTCTTCCTCTTTCTCCTTTTTCTCCTCCTTCTCCTCCTCCTCCACTTCCTCCTGTCCTTTCCTTGCAGGCTATCAAAGCATATAATATAAAGTGCTGATCTAAATCTCATTTCTTTAAAACATAGTCATTTGTGCTGTTGAGTTTACTAAATACTGGATATCTGTATTTATTGCTTCTGGGTCTTGCTTATCTAGATTGCTCTATTATTCTGCTTTTTCTTTTTTTTTATTCAGTTCAAAGCAGTTTAGATGATCACTACTGCATAATACAGAGTGGGATCTGATAACACAATACCCCTCTGATTTCTGTTTTTTTCATTCCTTTATTTCCCTTGATATTGTGGATACTTTGTTCCTACTAATGAATTTGATTGTCAACTTATCTGATTTTTATAGTAATAATTTGCACTTAAATTGTATCACACCAAACTATAAATCCATTTAGATGGCACAGTCATTTTTTTATATTATGGTTAGAATCATTTAACCATGTGTATTAACACATTAGGTTAATCATGCATAATATGTAATTTTATCAATATATTCTCATGTCAAAACATGATTGCATACACGCCAATACCCACATATACATTAATACATATGCATTAATATTGTATATTTCAGGGTATTGCATAGGTTTTAGTGTAAATTTCATGAACACATATGTGCACATATATGTATGTGTATATAATATCATTACAACATTTATTATCAATATATTTATATTGAAAGTAAATAAAATAGAAATTTATTAATTATGTTATGTCTCAGGCACTGTGTTAAGCCTAAAGAGCATGGAAAGAACCAAAGGTACGTGGCACACTTGATGAATGCTTGTTTCCTGCCTTTTCAGGGTTTTAATAGAAATAAGGCCTATAATTCATAAAGGTGTTTTTTTTTTAAATATGGGAAGTTGATTACTTAAAGTAGGTTGTTTTTTTTTAATATGATGAATGGTATAGCTATTTTCCTAATATTGAACCATTTATATTGCTTTTATGAGTCCAACTTGATCACAGTGAATTATTTTCTGAAAATATTGTTGTACTATCCTTAGAAAGATTATATTTTAAACATTTGTATCAAGATGACCTAGCTAACTTGGTTTCTAGTTTTCTTTCCCTATTCTTCTTTCACTATTTTGGATTTCAGGTCCATATTTTTCTCATTGTAGGAGTTTAGGGGAATTTCTTCCTTCTCAGTCAGTGAGAATTTTTGTGAGGCGGTGTGTGCGTGTGTGTTTCTGTGCGTATAATATAGTTGATGTTTACTCTTCAAATATTTGCTAGAATTTGCTTATAAATCTTTCTGGACAGAGTTCTTATATCTCATTTTCCTTTGTTAGTTCATTTATGGTTTGCTTGATGTCTTTTTTCTGAGACAGTTTTCTCAAAATCTTTAGTTCTTGTTTTGTTTTGATTTTGTTAATTTGAGAATTAAAAAAAAAAGGAAGTTATCTATTTCCTTTCGAGTTTTGAGCATTTTTACATATATTTGCCAGTGGTATTTTTTTTTTAATTACACAGTGTTGAAAATCTTTAATGAAGTAATTGGTAATGTTACCTATAAAATTATCCTAATGAAGTCTAAAGCTTTTAAATTTAATTTAACCATTAATACTCCTCGTGAAATAGAAAAAAAAAACCAATGCATTTTCGAACAGATTAACTACTGGCTTCAATTTTTATCTGAAACAATGGGGAAAAATGGAGACTGGGCAACAACAGGGTGAGAAAACAATCACGGGGTCCTGTTGCCAATATCCTGTTCCCCCTTTCCTGTTCAATGCCACAACTTTACTTCTAGCATTGGGGGAAATTCCAACCACAGGTGCCAGGAGAGTAAAATGCAAGCCCCAGCCTTGTATAAATGAGTCTGCTTCATATATATGCTTCTAAATAGCTCTATTAAAATATATATACTTCTTAAGAGATTTACATACTATGAGTATAAAAGAACCTCCCTGCCCCCATGCACAAATTTTCTTACAGAAAATCACTGTAAGAAATTTTTCATAATAGTGTTGTTAGATACAAAGGCAGACTGATGGAGCAAGTTTATAGATCTTGTAGTCAGTTCACAGAATCATAAAACATTAGACTTTCAAAGGATCTTAGAATCATCTAAGGTTGGGACCTTTTTGGGAGGAGGATTTTTTTTTCTTTTTAAAATTTATTTATTTATTTATTTTTTAATTGATTAAACAAATGCTTTATTAACTTCTGGTTTACGTCATTCATTTCCACCAGATTATGAGTTACATTTTTCCCCCATTTTTCCCTACCCACCACCCCAGAATAGCAGTCCCACTAGATATTCCCTCATCCAATCTGCTCTCTCCCATATCTTCTCCCATACCCCCTTCGACTTTGCCATTAGGGCAAGGTGAATCTCTGAGCCCCACTGCCTGGACATCTTATGAAATATTTAATTTTAAAACTTTGATTTTCAGATCCATTCCCCTTCTCCCTTGTCACCCACTCCCTCTGAGAAGATAAGCAATTCAGTATGTGTTGTACATGTATAGCTATGCAAAGCATTACCATAGTAGATACATTGTAAAAGACTGCTTATATTTCCCTCCCACCTGTCTCACCTCCCACCTGGTCCATTCCCTACTTTGATCCTGTCCCTCTTTGATAGTGGGTACTTCCAATCTCCCCTCCCCCCAGAATGCCCTTCCCTCCATCATCCCCCCTCTCATCCTCCTTTTCCCTACTCAGGAGAGTGAGTGAGGGTAAGATATTCAATTTAGTATGTATGTGGTTCTCTCCTTGAGCCAACTTCAATGAGAATATGCTTTTGCCTTTTTGCCTTCCTGTTCTTCCCCTCCCCTGCAACTACTTCCCCTTGCCTCTTCTACATGAGATAGTTTGCCGTACCCTGTCTCTCTCCATCTCCTCTTGCCACTTTCCTCTCTCACCTCTTGACTTCACCCCTTAAGAATGATCCCTTCCTTGGGGCGGCTAGGTGGCACAGCGAGCAGAGAGCCAGCCCCGGATCCAGAAGGATCCGAGCTCGGATCTGTCCCCAGACACCCATCACACAAACAAAAACCCAGCCACTTGAACCTGTGCAAGTCACCCAACCCCAATTGCCCTCCAAAAAAAAAAAATAATCATCCCTTCCCATCAAATTCAACCTGTGCTCTCTATCCATGTATACCTGTGAACATATGCCATGTACCCTTCTTCAATTATTTTCATAATGAGAAAGGTTTCATCAAACACAGTTATTTTTTTTCCATGTAGGAATGTAAATAGTCCAACTTTGATAAGTTCCTTTTGATTTCTTTTCCTTGATTACCTTCTCAGGCATCTCTTGCTTCTTGTGTCTGAATGTCAAATTTTCTATTCAATTCTGGTTTTTTCCTCAAGAATGCTTGAAAGTCCTCTATTCCACTGAATGACTATATTTTCCCCTGAAACAAAATACTCAGTTTTGCTGGGTAGGTGACCCTTGGCTTCATTCCCAGCTCTTTTGCCCTCTGGAATATCATATTCCATGCCCTTCGATCCCTCAGTGTAGAAGCTGCCAGGTCCTGGGCTATTCTGATTGTGTTTCCACAATATTGAAATTGTTCTTCCTGGCTGCTTGTAGTATTTTCTCCTTGATCTGGGGATTCTGGAACCTGGCTATAATATTCCTGGGAGTTTTCTTTTGGGATCTTTTTCAGGAGGTGATTGGTGGATTCTTTCAACCTCCATTTTGCCCTCTGGATCTAAAACATCAGGGCAGTTTTCCTTGAGAATTTCTTGAAGGGTGATTTCTAGGTTCTTTCTTTGATCATGGCTTTCAGGTAGTCCAATAATTTTTAAATCATCTCTCCTGGATCTATTTTCCAGGTCAGTGGTTTTTCCCATGAGATATTTCACATTGCCTTCTATTCTTTCATTTGTTTGGATCTGTTTAACAGCATCTTGATTTCTCATAAAGTCACTAGCTTCCATTTGCTCCAGTCTAACTCTGAAGGAATGAATCTCCTCAGTGAACTTTTGAGATTCTTTTTCCATCTGGCAAATTCGACTTTTTAAGGCATTCTTCTCCTCATTGCCCTTTTGGGCCTCCTTTGCCATTTGAGTTAGTCTATTTTTTAAGGTGTTATTTTCCTCAGTCAGGCTGTTGACTGTCATTTCATACTTTTCTTGCATCTTTTTCATTTCTCTTCCCAAATTTTCCCCCACTTCTCTTATCTGCTTCTTAAGGTCCTCTATGGCCTGTAGCCAGCTTGTACTTTCATTTGGGGCTTTTGGTGTAGGAGTTCTGACCTCACAGTCCTCCTCCATGCTTTGAGCCTCTTTGCCCCTAAAATAGGAGTCCAATGTTGAACTTTTCTGTTTATTTTGTTTCATTTGCCTAGGCATACTGCCACTTAATTACTTGATTTTGGGGCTTGTTGCCACAGTAGGACTCTGCCACTAGACAGGGGAGCTTCCGCCCAAACATGGGGTCTTCACAACTTCTGCCAGTTGGGTGGCCTCTGTAAAGCCTCCACCCACTCTGGCAAGTTGCATATCCACCCCAAACTTCCCCCCCAGACCACAATCCAGATCCAGGCAGTTTAAAGCAAAAGCGATTAACCCCCAGACTGATTGCTGGATCTTCCTACTGTTCGAAGACCAGGAGCTAGAGCCACTGCTGATGCTGCAAAATGGCTTCTGTGCAGCAGTTTCTTCAGCAGCTTTTTGCCCCCAGGGGAGGAAGCCATGTGTTCCCCAATACTGGTCCCAAAGTCCATAGGGCACTAACCTCTCACTTTGTCCTAGGCATATCTGTGCTGATAATTCTGGAATCGCCACAATTGCTGGTGTTCTGGGGTCCCTCCAGTTGGCTGAAGGTCTGGCTGCCCTGGGGCTAAAAACGCGGACCTGGGCTCGCTCTTCGGGCTGCGCTGTCTGTTCCTAGTATGCTGGGCTGCCTGCTCTCAGAGCGCTGCGCTGGGTGCTCCCTGCAGGGCTGCTGGGCTGTCCTCAGCAGGAGGTTAGCTTCTCTGTGCCGTTCTGTGGGTGCTGTGGCTCCAGAAGTTGTTAGGAGCTCCCTTTCACATTGTTTGAAATTTGTGTCGGTATTTTTTGATATATAGTTTTGTTCATTGTGAATTAACCCAATGCATTTTTTATTTGGGCAATTTCACTTCACTATATATATTTTAAATAATCCACTGATTGTTTCTGAATTTTGTTAGCCTTGGGAAGGACAAAAACCAAAAACAACAACAAAAAACCCCTTCATTTTGTTTATCAATTTATTATCTTTTTGCCTTGAGTTTTTTCTATCTCTGCTTCCCCTTTGCCTACTAGTTTTCAAGATTTTTTGTGCTTGTTTTGAGTTTCTTAATCTGTTGATTTCTAAGTTTTTTTTTTTTAAATTGTATCCTTACTACATTAATCCTCTTGTTTATTTCCATTTTGTTGTTGTATATTTTCAGAGATTTAATTTTTCTTCTGGGGAATGTTTTATCTGACTCACAAATGCTCTTAAACAATACAGAAATTATTATTATGTAGAGATCGGAAAATAGGTGTGTGCCTTATAGTAATGGATATTTTTTCCATCAACATTTTTCAGGCATAGTAGTGAATTTCATGACTGTGCTCCTTACGCTGCCCCTACCTTCCCCCCACCCAAGACTTGGCACCTTTTCTTCTTCAGACATTTTGAGAATCAATCTTTTGACACCTTTATTATTATTTTACCTTGTGCAAGGGCTTCCACTATCCTTGTTTTATGCCAATCACTCTTCCTTTTTTTCCTATAGTGTCAGTTGTATATCTTTATGCACAAAATTGAACATTGAGATGCTATACTACAAATCTGCTTACCCTTCAAATATGGTAGTTCCATTGACATTGATGGAGAAAGTTTGTTATAGAAATCTTTGTAGACCTTTTCCACTTTTTCTGTCTCATACCCTCATTTCATATCCTTTTAATGTTCACAGGGTGATTTAGCTTAAATAGGTTTCTATACCTTAAAATATCCCTAAAATTTAGAATTATTGGAATAAAAATTTATCTTCTTCACAGAATATAATAGCTTCTAAATTGTGTGGAGTCAGACCTCTCATCTCACATCTCTTGTTTGGCAAACCATTGTTATACCACTCATACTTTTTGTTTTTAAAAAATCTGCATAAACAATTTTTTAACTTTCATTTATTCAAATCAAGTAAGAATTTTCTTTTCTAATAAATAGATCTTAAACATATGATAAAAAAACAACAACCACTATGTTACATTTCCTCTCATAAGACCATGCATTTAGAGATAAAAGGGACTTCAAAGTCACCTATTCCAAATCTGGAACAGTTGATGAAAATAAAACCAAGGGAGATTAGCTCACTTTTAAAAATTCACATATATTGTAAGTGGAAGATCCAGAATTTGAACATAGATTCTCTGACTCCAAATGCAACATTCTTTCTACTGCACGCGACTTCTCCTGTAGGTAAATGGGGACATATGACAGTGACCAGAGGGGGATTTGGGGATAGATGGCTTAATTATTAAAATTCTACAAAAGTATATTTTAGGGATGGAGGTCCAAGCATAGAGGGGAAGGTATTTTGTCTGTTAGCTTTGTTTTCTTTTGTTTTCCTCTTTAGCCCTTGTGACAGGTTCAAATGGAATTTTCATCTCCTGACATGAGGCTCTGTTCCAAATAATCATTAAGATTCTGGGGGAGGGCAAAGGAGACCCATAACTATTGCAGACAGGTCCCAGCAGGGCCCATAAATAGATAACACCCCAACATCTCATTACCAGGCACTTAAGTTGTTTTGCCACCACATTGACAAGGTACAGCATGGGTTTTCACCCTACCTGCTGCATGGTGAGGCTGGTGGGAGACATTAGATCTACATGAAGAATACATCAACAAACACCTAACAATCCTCTCCCTACCAGCAATGAATATGTCACCTACCCCCTCCTAGTGGAGGGCCTTCTTCCTTTCTTGCTATGGTCATAGCCTCCACTAAGAACCTGAGGAGTCTATGTGTACTTGTGTCACCAGCTAAGTCATTTAGGGTGAAGAGGGAGTGATGGAGAGTTTGACCTACAAAAGGGAGAGAATACCTTTTCCTACCATCTACTGCTCAACATTGGTAGGTACCCATTCTGGTATGTCAACTCAACTCTAGCAAATTCACATTAGCTTCATTTTTGTTGACTTTGATTTGAACTTTGTTTTCATACACACACACACATACACACATACACACACAGTTGACTTAAATGTGGGAGAGTTTTATATGAAAATATTGAATAATTTGGACCATTGTTTCATACCATGGTCTAGAGTGGAGGTGGATATTGTTTTTGTCTGTGTTTGGAAAATTCTAATGTTGCACATGTCAGACACTTGGATGAGAAACTGATTTTTCCTCTTGAGACATTTTAAATATCAGAGGAGGTTTTAAAAGGTTGAAAGAGGCACTTAATAGTGTATCCTACAAGTAAATAGACATTTATTAATCACTTACTATGTTCAAGTCACTGTACTTATTAGTACTGGGGCTAAAAAGAAAGACAAATGCACTTTTACAATCCCACCAAGAGTGAATGTTTATGCCAGTGGGACAAAACAAAGTCCTGTTTACTTTCCTACCATTGGCGGTCCCTGCCCCCATGAATACTTTCCAAGTTGTATCTCTGTGTCAATTCAATTCCCCACTCTAAAAAAATTCTGTATCTTCTTTGTAGAAAATTTTAAAGGGTAAAACTCTAGATAAACCAAGAAATTTCTTAATGGGGAACATAGCTAATCAGAGATTGTATCATTTGCACACTCTAAACAGGCTCCTGACTTAGACAAGGTATTACCTCAAAGATGCAGGGATCTGGGAAAAGAACAAGCACCCTAAAGAAGAAGGGTTTGGAGAGTCTGACAGTCTGAAGCTGCTGCCTGAGGGTTGAAGGACTCAGAAAGTGGGCTTGAGATGTTTTCAGAGAGGCAAAGTAGCTGGTCTGCCTGAGGCTGACAATGTAGGGGAAACAGCGGAGGAAGCAGTAGACTGAGTCATTTCTATCCAAGGATCAGAAGAAAGACCTGGTTTTAACTTTCTGGTTTTGTGCCTAGAGGTATATTTTGTTCAATGTAGGAACATTAGGAATTGAGAATTAATTTATCTCTATGATACATATAAGTGACACTAGTTTCTCAGCTCTTCATGAATTCCCTAAAACCAGGGTTGTGCTTGATTTGTTGTTAACCTGAGCTTTTTTTTTTTTTCCTGATGTAGAGACCATAGGAACATTTTTTTTTTCTTTTGCTTTCCAGAGCCAGGTGAATCCAGTCTGTTTTGTGGAAATAGGGTGGGGGAAGTTTTCAATAAATAAGTCCCTACTCTCATTTTAAGAAAAGGAGAGATCAAAATAACAAAAAGAAAATCAACACATTTGTACTCTTTTGAATTTTTCTTTTTTGGTCATGCAAAATTCACCAATTCTGGCTTACGTTTAATTCATTGTCTACTCAGACATATTTTTAAAGGAATTGCTTGAATGGCAATGGTGAAGTTGCACTTTTCAATTTCATAAAGAAGTGGGTGGAAAAAAATCTGTCATCTATTTCTTTGCAAATTTTATTTTCCCTCTCTCCACTTGCAGAAATAAGTCCAAACCCACCAGTTACATGTTGGAAGCATCAGTCTGGGCCCAGTTTTATTTTCACAAAATGTACATATGGAGCTAGATGCTCATCCCTATGCCTCTGTTTTTCATTAAGTATTATGATCTCTAGGGAGTAATAAAGCAGTGTTGGAGAATACTGATGAACTGTGTGAATTCCCTTGCAAAATAAATTGTACTGTATTGTTTGGAAATAATGCACTGATGTTCTGATATTCTGCTAATCTTAACATTCCTGAATTTGTCACTTGGAATGCCAGAGACACATGCCTGCTTTTGGAAACCATTCTGTTGTATGGGTAGTGCTGTGATACAGTCTATGGAAGATGGTGAACAGCTGTTCTCTACCGAGGAGGCAGGTTAGATAAAACGGAAAAAACACATTAACAGCAATAACTTTTTACTTAGCAAGCAATGGAGTGGCATCAAGGAGACCTGTGTTAAAAACCTCATTCTGATACCTCAGTCTCCCACATCACATGTTTATTTAGTTGCCAATTCTTGTCAATATCATCTCTATAATATTTCAAACAATGAATTCCCCTTCACTTCATAACCTCTTTCACCTAGAATTGTGCTAAGGAATATGTATTATTGCACTAAATTGCATAAACATGATGAAATTGCTTAAATTATTTTTTTTACTTGTCTTTAAGTACTTGTTTTACAAATACATTCCGTTGCAGTAAATATATAACTGGAACACACACACACACACATATGAAGAGAGAGAAAGAGAGACAGAGTTTCTGAGCATATACACATATATGTATAAATAAATTTGGGGGCTTATATACTTACATATACAAATACATACATACTCATTTAAATATACATGTATATGCACACACTTACATATGTGTATATATACACATGTTTGTTAATATACATATCCACACACATATGCATATGTATATATATATATGTGTGTGTGTGTGTGTGTGTGTGTGTGTGTTTGTATATGATAATTGTCTGTGTGTGTACCTAGAATGTGGGCAAGGAAGACAAATGGATGGCTGCTCAAGATCTGAATACCATAAATCCAGGTAAGAGTTCTCCCTGGACATTATAACTTGTGGACACTTTATTTTTATAATGGTTAGGCAAACAAAGAAATGATGCATCATTTTCCTTCCTCATTGCCATCTTATTTAAGAACTATAGTTTTTGGATATTGGATACCTATCCAAGAGCTTTGAGCAAAAGTTTTAGTGAACATTTGAACACTTTGAACACAGCAGGTTTTTTCCTTATGAACTAAAAGCCTAGGGCTCATTACACATTTTCTAATCTCTATGGCTTCCTGGTATAGATTGCTTTCTTGTGTCTAACTTGCTTTCAGCTCTGGCTGAGCCTGATAGACAAGGACCAGTGAAGAGTCACAACTTTACCCTATAATGTCCATTTTCTGCCCTAAACCATTGAGCAGTATAGTTGGGCTTCATTTTCTACCCCTGGGGTGACAGTTTTGCTTGGAGTCTGAGTCAATCTTATATTTTTCTTTAGTTAGAACACTGTTCTGGTGTGTAGGATGCCTTTGAGAAGTAAAATTCTATTGTAATCACTCTTTACTTCTCTTGTGTATGTATGTTTCAAGGGTAATGAATTATTTCCTTTCATACTCTTATACAATTTCCCTTCTTACCATAGAATAAATATATTATCTTTTGAAATACCTCTGCTGAGTTTCATCCTTAAGACATGGCAGCTTGGGTTGCAATGGGGTCTCTCCAGGGCACCATTGACATTCTAAAACTTATGGGGTATGCTAATTCTATCAGGTATTTACATAGAACTTCCTTTAGCAACCAAGGAGCCTAAAGAGGTCATATCTGTAGCATTTTTTGCTTTAAGAAAGTTTATGGCACAATGGTAGAGTTTAAAATTCAATCATTTAAATTGTGAACTCTGCAAGGACAAGGACTACTTTTTGCCTCTTTTTTGAATCCTCACCTCTTAGCAAAAGCACTTAATAAATGTTAATTCTCTGAAAGATATTTATTGAAGGATGATTCTGTTTACTCAAAGGGGATGCAAAAAAAGATGAAAGTGACAATTCCTTACATCATGGAGCTTATAGCTTAGAAAGATGATAAGTCTTAATTCAGTAGTTCAATGTTCCATGATTTATTAGAATGGGTACACCTTCCATCAATGCACATTACAACCTGTTTATGAGTAATCAAAGATCATAGAGAGCTGCCCTGTCTGAAAAACTCATCTTTTTGAGACCACGGTGATGAACAATACCAAGACCCTAGAGTTACACATACAGTCTATAACTTGTGCTGTACTCAAAGCCCATCTAGCTTTAGAAAGGACTTGCCTGAGTTAATGTTCTATTGTTATTATCTTCCAGAGTCTAAGGTTCCCTCTGTTACCTGAATGGGGTGTTGTAAGGTGGGATCTTAAAACACAAATAGGTATGAAGTAAGATACAATATGTAAAGTATCATAAAATAGTCAAGAAAAGAATTACATGAGGGTTAATGCTTCTTATGAGCCTCATGGGCCCAGAATTCCACCAAAAAACAGCTGGACTATCAGTCAAGACCAAAGGCACACAAATACAAAGACACACTTTGGGGAAGATGATCTGCTCAACATTGGAGTGAGTGAGGCCTGGGGCAGAGACGAAGAAGCTGAGAGTAAATACCTTAAATATGCCTCATCCCTTTATAACCAATTTGGCCCCAGGAAACCATGAACCCTTTGGATGGATTGCTAGTCAAGACCAGGAATCTGTCTTTCATGTACCATTCACTTTGACTTTTTTAATGGAATAATAAAGTATATTGATTTTGGCATCATTCCCTCAAATAATCCAACACATCATCCTTATCCTCTGGTGTCCCCATTTCATTATTTCCTATCTTTACATGTTGCCCTCTGGAACCCCTGTGCTATTGTTAACACTTTGTCATATTCATATTAGGTATGTGCCCTTTTCCTCCTTACAAGTTACTAGAGATTGTGATGGGACCTATAATTTTCTTGGTATATGAAACTTGAGGACAAAGAAAACTATTCTCCTTGCACTGTTAGAAAGTTTCCTGTATCAATGGTGTCACACTCAGAAACAGGGGCACTAATCCATACAAAATTATCTCTGTGGGCTACATATTGACTTACTTTTAAAATGTAATATTATTTATTTTTATTGATTTAGTTCACTCTTTCCCAATTACAGTTTTTTGGAGGGGGGGAAGGCAACACAATTGGGGTTAAGTGACTTGCCTAAGGTCACACAACTATTAAGAGCGGCAAGAGTCTGAGACTGGATTCAAATTCAGGTTCTCCTAACTCCAGGGTTGATGCTGTATATGCTGTAGGCACCACCTAGTTGATGCCCACTCCCAATTACATTTTAATCTGGTCTGAGAATGTTGTGGGCTGGTGGCATGGATTCTACCATTGTATTAACACCTCCAGACCAGAGCACTGGGAGATTAAGTGACTTGCCCCACCAGAGACACAGCTGACAAGTGTAAGGGGGTACTTGAACCAGAGTATTTCTGACTCAGAGTCCATTCTTTATCCTTTATTCAAAAAGGAACAAACTTACTCACTGATTCATGAAAAACTCCTAAAAATTATTCCTAGACTAGATTAAAAGTGTAATTGGAAATTAAAAAAATAAAAGACATCAATATTATTAACTTGTTGTTTTCTAAGTCAATATGATAGTTGCAGTGAACCATTTTTATTTTAGTTTGACCATTGCTTTACACTATACTGAGGATACTTACCTGTATAAATGTTGCTGCTGATTTCCCCCATCCCTGCTTCTTGAGGAGATAGTCTGTTTAATTTTTGTTTCTCTAACACCTAACACAATGTCTATCACTTTCTAGGAATATATTTATTTATTTATTTATTAAGCAATTAGATATTTTTTTTTAATTAAACAAATGCTTTATTAACTTCTGGTTTACATTATTCATTTCCACCAGATTATGAGTTACATTTTTCCCCCATTTTTTCCCTACCCACCACACCAGAATAGCAGTCCCACTAGATATCCCCTCATCTAATCTGCTCTCTCCCATGTCTTCTCCCATACCTCCTTCGAATTTGCCATTAGGGCAAGGTGAATATCTGAGACTTGAAGCCTGGACATCTTACACAACATTTAATTTTAAAACTTTGATTTTCAGATCCGTTCCCTTCATCCCTTGTCACCCACTCCTTCTGAGGAGATAAGCAATTCAGTATGTGTTGTACATGTATAGCTATGCAAAACATTACCATAGTAGATATACTGTAAAAGACTGCTTATTTTTCCCTCCCACCCATCTCACCTCCCAACTGGTCCGCTCCCTACTTTGATCCTGTCCCTCTTTGATAGTGGGTACTTCCAATCTCCCCTCCCCCCAGAATGCCCTCCCCTCCATCATCCCCCCCTCTCATCATCCTTTCCCCTACTCAGGAGAGTGAGTGAGGGTAAGATATTCCATTTAGTATGTATGTGATTCTCTCCTTGAGCCAACTTCAATGAGAATATGCTTTTGCCTTTTTGCCTTCCTGTTCTTCCCCTCCCCTGCAACTACTTCCCCTTGCCTCTTCTACATGAGATAGTTTACCCTACCCAGTCTCTCTCCATCTCCTCTTGCCACTTTCCTCTCTCACCTCTTGACTTCACCACTTAAGAATCATCCCTTCCTTGGGGCGGCTAGGTGGTGCAGCGAGCAGAGCGCTGGGCCTGGAGTCAGAAGGACCCAAGCTCGGATCCGGACCCAGACACCCAAAAGACAAACAAAATCCCAGCCGTGGGACCCCGGGCAAATCACTCAATCCCAATTGCCCTCCAAAAAAAAAAAATCATCCCTTCCCATCAAATTCAACCTGTGCCCTCTATCCATGTATACGTGTGAACATATGCCATGTACCCTTCTTCAATTATTTTCATAATGAGAAAAGTTTCAGCAAACACAATTATTGTTTTTCCATGTAGGACTGTAAATAGTCCAACTTTGATAATTTCCTTTTGATTTCTTTTCCTTGATTGCCTTCTCAAGCATGTCTTGCTTCTTGTGTCTGAATGTCAAATTTTCTATTCAACTCTGGTTTTTTCCTCAAGAATGCTTGAAAGTCCTCTATTCCACTGAATGACCATATTTTCCCCTGAAACAAGATACTCACTTTTGCTGGGTAGCTGACCCTTGGCTTCAATGCCAGCTCTTTTGCCCTCTGGAATATCATATTCCATGTCCTTCTATCCCTCAATGTAGAAGCTGCCAGGTCCTGGGCTATTCTGATTGTATTTCCACAATATTGAAATTGTTTCTTCCTGGATGCTTGGAGTACTTTCTCCTTGATCTGGGAGTTCTGGAGCCTGGCTATAATATTCCTATGAGTTTTCTTTTTGGGATCTTTTTCAGGAGGTGCTCGGTGGATTCTTTCAACCTCTATTTCCCCCACTGGGTCTAAAACATCAGGGCAATTTTCCTTGAGAATTTCTTTAAGGATGATTTCTAGGTTCTTTCTTTGATCATGGCTTTCAGGTAGTCCAATAGTTTTTTAAATCATCTCTCCTGGATCTATTTTCCAGGTCAGTGGTTTTTCCCATGAGATATTTCACATTGCCTTCTAATCTTTCATTTGTTTGGGTCTGCTTAACAGCATCTTGATTTCTCATAAAGTCACTAGCTTCCATTTGCTCCAGTCTAACTCTGAAGGAATGAATCTCCTCAGTGAGCTTTTGAGATTCTTTTTCCATCTGGCAAATTCGACTTTTTAAGGCATTCTTCTCCTCATTGCCCTTTTGGGCCTCCTTTGCCATTTGAGTTAGTCTATTTTTTAAGGTGATATTTTCCTCAGTCAGGCTGTTGACTTTCATTTCATATTTTTCTTGCATCTTTCTCATTTCTTTTCCCAAATTTTATCCCACTTCTCTTATCTGCTTCTTAAGGTCCTCTATGGCCTGTAGCCAGCTTGTATTTTCATTTGGGGCTTTTGGTGCAGGAGTTCTGACTTCACAGTCCTTCCAAGCTTTGAGCCTCTTTGCCCCTAAAATAGTAGTCCAATGTTGAACTTTTCTGTTTATTTTGTTTCATTTACCTAGGCATGTTGCCACTTAATTACTTGATTTTTTTTTAAAAAAATGCTTTATTAACTTCTGTTTTACAGCATTCATTTCCAGCAGATTTTGAGTTACAATCATTTCCCCCCCATTATTCACCTAGCCAACCTCCCCTAATAGTAGTCCCAAAAGATATCGCTTCCTTCAATCTACTCTCTCCCATACCTTCTCCCATGCCCCCATCGACTTTTCCATTAGAGGAAGGTGAGTCTTTGTGTCCCAATGCCTGCACATCTTATCTCCCTATTACAAGCAAAAGAGTATTAATAATAGTATTTATATATATTTGAAACATTTAATTTTACGTCCTCGAATTTCAGATCCATTTCCTTCGTCCCTTGTCACCCATTTCCTATTGGGAGATATGTAATTCGGTATATGTTGTATATGTCTAGCTATGCAAAGCATTATCATAGTAGATATATTGTACAATGCTGCTTATAATTCCCTCCCACTCATCCCCCCCCCACCTGGTCCATTCCCTACATGATCCTATCCCTCTTCTATAGTGGGTATTTCCAACCTCCCCTCCCCCCAAGGATGCCCTCCAATCCATCATCCCTCCATTCATCCCCTTCTCCCTATCCTGCTGCAGGTTGAGATATCCCATTTAGTATGTATGTCATTTTCTCCCTGAACCAAATTCAATGTGAATGTGATTTTGCCTTTTTAGCCTTCCTTATTCTCCCCCTCCTTTGCAACCACTTCCCCTTGCTTCTTCTACATGGGACAGTTTCTCCCCATCTCCTCTTGCCACTTTCCTCTCTCACCTCATACTTTCATCCCTTGAGTATTGTCCCTTCCCAACAAATTCAACCTATGCCCTCTATCCATATATAACTGTAACCATATACACACACATTCACATATGTATTCATATGACCACACCCCCTTCTTCCATTATTTTCATAGTGAGAAAGATATCATCAGTCACAGTTATTGCTTTTCCATATAGGAATGTAAATAGTTCAACTTTGATAAGTTCCTTTTGATTTCTTTTCCCTGATTACCTTCTCAGGCATCTCTTCCTTCTTGTGTCTGGATGTCAAATTTTCTATTCAATTCTGGTTTTTTCCTCAAGAATGCTTGAAAGTCCTCTATTCCACTGAATGACCATATTTTCCCCTGAAACAAAATACTCAGTTTTGCTGGGTAGGTGACCCTTGGGTTCATTCCCAGCTCTTTTGCCCTCTGGAATATCATATTCCATGCCCTTCGATCCCTCAGTGTAGAAGCTGCCAGGTCCTGGGCTATTCTGATTGTGTTTCCACAATATTGAAATTGTTTCTTCCTGGCTGCTTGTAGTATTTTCTCCTTGATCTGGGGGTTCTGGAACCTGGCTATAATATTCCTGGGAGTTTTCTTTTTGGGATCTTTTTCAGGAGGTGCTTGGTGGATTCTTTCAACCTCTATTTTGCCCTCTGGATCTAAAACATCAGGGCAGTTTTCCTTGAGAATTTCTTGAGGGGTGATTTCTAGCTTCTTTCCTTGATCATGGCTTTCAGGTTGTCCAATAATTTTTAAATTGTCTCTCCTGGATCTATTCTCCAGGTCAGTGGTTTTTCCCATGAGATATTTCACATTGCCTTCTAATCTTTCGTTTGTTTGGATCTGCTTAACAGCATCTTGATTTCTCATAAAGTCACTAGCTTCCATTTGCTCCAGTCTAACTCTGAAGGAATGAATCTCCTCAGTGAACTTTTGAGATTCTTTTTCCATCTGGGAAGTTCAACTTTTTAAGGCATTCTTCTCCTCATTGCCCTTTTAGGCCTCCTTTGCCATTTGAGCTAGTCTATTTTTTAAGGCGTTGTTGACCCTCATTTCATACTTTTCCTGCATCCTTCTCATTTCTCTAATTTTTCCTCCACTTCTCTTATTTGATTTTTAAAGTCCTTCTTAAGGTCCTCTATGGCCTGCAACCCGCTCATGTTTTTCCCTGGGGCTTTTGGAGCAGGACTTCTGACCTCACAGTACTTTTCCTGCTCTATGCTCCCAAAATAGAAGTCTAGGGTTGCATTTTTCTGTTTCCTTTGCCTTGGCATGTTGCCACTTAATTGCTTGACTTTTGGGCTTGTTGCTACACTATGGCTTTAAGGCCAGATAGAGGAATTTTTGTCCCGAACGTGTGGGGGGCAATTTCTGTTTCTGGCAAGCTGGAAACCCACCCACGACTTCCACCCTAGATCACAATCCAGATCCAGGGAGGTTAAGGCAAGGGCGATTACCCCCCAAGACTGATCACTGGATCTCCCCATGATTTGTAGGCTGGGAGCAGGAGCTGCCTCTGAAAACTACAAAATGGCGTGTCTCCTCAGTGGCTTCTAGCCCCCGGTGGACAGAGCTGAGGCATTCCCCTAATACAGGTCCCAAAGTCCATAGGACACTAACCTCTTACTTTGTCCAAGGCATGTCTCTGTTGATAATTCTGGAGTAGCCACAGCTCCTGGTGTTCTGGGGTTCCTCCAGCCGGGTGCTGGCCCTGCCGCCCTGGGGCTAAAACCTCAGCTCACGCGGACCTGGCCTTGGCTCGGCTCCTGTGCTCTGCACTCTGCTCTCTGCCAGGTCCCAGACTGCTGCGCTGGTCCTTCCTGCAGGGCTGCTGGGCTGTCCTCAGCAGGAGGTTAGGTTCTCTGTGTCGTTCTGTGGGTGCTGGGGCTCCAGAAGTTGTTCAGAGTCCCCTTTTACATAGTTTGGGGGGAATCTGGGGGCAGAGAGTCTTGGATGAGCTGTTTCTACTTCGCCATCTTGGCTCTGCCCCCGGAGTTTTCTTTTTGGGATCTTTTTCAGGAGGTGATCGGTGGATTCTTTCAACCTCTATTTCCCCCACTGGGTCTAAAACATCAGGGTAATTTTCCTTGAGAATTTTTTAAGGATGATTTCTAGTTTTTTTCTTTGATCATGGCTTTCAGGTAGTCCAATAATTTTTTAAATTATCTCTCCTGGATCTATTTTCCTGGTCAGTGTTTTTTCCCATGAGATATTTCACAGTGCCTTCTATTCTTTCATTTGTTTGGATCTGCGTTACAACATCTTGATTTCTCATAAAGTCACTAGCTTCCATTTGCTCCAGTCTAACTCTGAAGGAATGAATCTCCTCAGTGAGCTTTTGAGATTCTTTTTCCATCTGGCAAATTCGACTTTTTAAGGCATTCTTCTCCACATTGCCTTTCTGAGCCTCTTTTGCCATTTGAGTTAGTCTATTTTTTAAGGTGTTATTTTCCTCAGTCAGGCTGTTGACTTTCATTTCATACTTTTCTTGCATCTTTCTCATTTCTCTTCCCAATTTTCCCCCACTTCTCTTATCTGCTTCTTAAGGTCCTCTATGGCCTGTAGCCAGCTTGTATTTTCATTTGGGGCTTTTGGTGCAGGAGTTCTGACTTCACAGTCCTCCTCCATGCTTTGAGCCTCTTTGCCACTAAAATAGTAGTCCAATGTTGAACTTTTCTGTTTATTTTGTTTCATTTGCCTAGGCATGTTGCCACTTAATTACTTGATTTTTGGGGCTTCTTGCCAGAGCAGGACTCTGCCACCCAACAGGGGAGCTTCCGCCCAAACGTGGGGTCTTCACAACTTCCACCAGTTGGGTGGCCTCTGTAAAGCCTCCACCCACTCTGGCAAGTTGGATACCCACCCCAAACTTTCCCCCAGACCACAATACAGATCCAGGCAGTTTAAAGCAAGAGCGATTAACCCCCCAGACTGATTGCTGGATCTCCCTACAGTTAGCAGACCAGGAGCTAGAGCCACTAGTGATGCTGCAAAATGGCTTCTGTGCATCTATTTCTTCAGCAGCTTTTTGCCCCCAGGGGAGGCAGCCATGCATTCCCCAAATGCTGGGTCAAAAGTCCATAGGGCACTAACCTCTCACTTTGTCCTAGGCATATATGTGCTGATAATTCTGGAATCACCACAATTGCTGGTGTTTTGGGGTTCCTCCAGCCAGCTGAAGGCCCGGGCACCCTGGGGCTAAAACCTCGGTCCTGGGCTCGGCTCTGTGCACTGCGCTGTCGGTTCCCAGCGCTCTGTGCTGCCTGCTCTCTGAGCGCTGCACTAGCTGCTTCTTGCAGGGCTGCTGGGCTGTCCTCAGCAGGAGGTTAGCTTCTCTGTGCCATTCTGTGGGTGCTGTGGCTCCAGAAGTTGTTTGGAGTCCCCTTTCACATTATTTGAAATTTGTGTGGGGCAGAGCACATTGGAAATGCTTTTTCTTCTCCACCATCTTGGCTCTGCACCCCACTTTCTAGGAATTTAACATATGTTTGTTCCATTGAATTGAATTCAATGTGGAGGTGAGGATGGAAAAATGATCAAGGAAAACTTCACTTCCTGAATCAGATACTATTTAATCTGG
Organism: Gymnobelideus leadbeateri; assembly: GCA_011680675.1. Taxonomy (NCBI): domain Eukaryota; kingdom Metazoa; phylum Chordata; class Mammalia; order Diprotodontia; family Petauridae; genus Gymnobelideus; species Gymnobelideus leadbeateri. Next base: position 152,320 of record WOXC01010196.1, read on the forward strand.
GCCTTGAACAATGAATCATGTCTGGGCAAGTAGAAATAGAGGCATGGAATCACTCCAGAGAGATGGAATATTGAGTACAATCACCTTGGAAGGAAAAATGTTCCCATATTTTCTAGGAAAAGCAAGTCAACCAGTTTGGCTTTGTCAAAGATGGATCACTGTGCAGGTGCTGGCAAAAGATTGGAAATTGTAGGGATGCCAGCCAATTTGGGTTTGGCTGAACAAGTTTGTGATATATGATTGTGATGGAATACTACTGTGCTGTAAGAAATGATGAGCTTGATGATCTTTGAAAATTATGGATAGAATTGCAAGAAATAATGAAGAGAGAAGTAAGCAGAACCAAGAAAGCATTGTATACAGTAACAACAATATTGTTTTCGATAACAACTTTGAGTAATTAAGTCATTTGACTGTTATTATAAATATGCAAATTCATGCAAGGAACCTATGAAGGAAGTTACTATCTGCATCCAGAGAATTGATAAATAGAAATATACATATAATGAATTTACACACACACACACACACACACACACACACACACACACACACACGCGCGCGCGCGCGCGCACACACAAACATAACTAACAAAAATTATCTCTAGGGCTGATGTAAAGAAGAGGGAAAAAAGGAAAAAAGTTACATGATAACTTTATTATATATTTTTTAAAAAATAAATTGTATGTAATAGATTTTCAGTTTCATGTGCAATCATCTTTTTATTATACTATGTTATGGAAATGCTTGTTTTATTTCATAAGTTCAAAATAAAAGAAAAATGGGACAGCTGTGAGTAGAATCAATAGTATTAGTTGACATATATAGCACTTAAAGGTTCACAAAATTTTTTTTCCCACATTATCCCTGTCAGTGCTCTAGGTTACATATGAGAAAATTGAAGAACAGAAAGGTGGATTCCTTACACCCAGGTCATACCATTCAGAAGTGTCAAGGAGGGGTTTTGAATGCAGATCTTCTGGCTTCAGGCACATTTTTCTTTAGTCTATGCTAATGTTTGAAGGAGGAAAAGTGAGGATTTGGATAGATCAATCAAGAGTCTCTTATAGCAATCCAATCAAGAAGTAATATGAAGGGTTGCAATGTTTACTCATTGCAGTTGCCTCATCTCCTAGTTATTCTAATAACTACTAATGTCTGCTAAAAACTAGTCCAACTCAGTAGCTTTTTCTAATTTTCATCTTCTGGGAAACTGGCTAATAAAATTCAGGTAATAAATGATCTTCTTAATCAAAATTTGAAGTCTTTAGGCTCTGAATGAAAGCCGAAAAATACTCCATCTCTACTAACATATAAAGCAAGTGAGCATTGCAGCAAGTATGTGCTATAACTAGTTCATATTTTTCTTGGAAGCTTAGATGTAGGAGTTCTGACTTTGTTGTCTTGCTCCCATTCCATGGTTTGATCATTTTTGTCCTTGGAAAAGGATCCTATGGTCTGTTTGTGCTTCCTCTGCTTGCTCATCTTGCCAGCCAATTACTTGACTTTTGAGCTCTTTGCCACAGTAGAATTCTGCTTCCAGATTGCAGAGAGCTATGTCACAAATCACTGAGGTTTTTGCAGCTGACAGAACTGTTAGGAGGGCGCCCTCTCTGCAGCCCCCAGAAGCTCTGTCACACTGGCCACATACCCCAGGACCACCACCCAAGACCACAATCCAAATCCAAGCAGGTTAAAGCAAGAGCAATTACCCTCTGAATGGTTGCTTGACCCCCTGTAATCTGTAGGCCAGGAGTTCCATAGGCAGCCATGGGGCAAAAGCTGCAGCCACCATGCCTCTGCTACTTCTCTCCGCATAGCCAGGGGCTGGATCTCGCTCTTCTCCATCCAGTTTCAACGGAGTTCCCAACTGACCTTTTACTTTCTTTTTGGCATTTATGGGTTGAGAAGTCTAGAAACCACCACAGCTACTTGTAATTCACTCCCCTGAAGTCTGCTCTGGCCACTGCTGGTAGGGGCCACCCAGGGGCCAGACGTGTGTGGCTCCCAGTATGGGGTGATAGTCCCTTCCTATTGGCCTGTGAGGCTGCCTTCAGTGGGAGATTTTTTTCTCTCTGTCACTTTTTGGGTTTTGTAAAATTTGTTGAATCATTTTTTTTACATGTATTGGAGGTGGTAGGAGCCAAAGCCATGCAGAGATCCTATTTTGACTCTGCCATCTTGGCTCCACCACAATAACTATTTTCTTAACTACTCAAAAGTCTTATTTAAAAAAAAATAATGTGTGTTTTATTTTATTTATTTATTTATTTTTAATTTTATGATGCAGCTAAATGGTGCAATGGATTGAGCTCCAGGCCTAGAGTCAGGAAGACCTGAGTTCAAATCCAGCCTTAGACACTTCCTATCTATGTGAACCTGGGAAAGTAACTTAATATTGTTTGCCTCAGTTTCCTCATCTATAAAATGATCTGGAAAAGGAAATGGCAAAATACTCCAGCATCTTTGCCAAGAAAATCCCAAAATAGTGTCATGAATAATTGTGTCATGGAGACACAACTGAATAACAAAAAACTTTATTTTATTTGTGTCTCTGTTATTTCATTAGTATCCCAGCACTACCCCCCAGCATAATCCCTCTTTACATGAAACAAATACACACCAATACTGTACATGTGGTTTGCTTGGCAAAAATCCTACTCAGGTTTGCCATTCCTTTCTCTAGTGGATCTTATAAGGCAAATGAAGGCTAAGAGATTTACCCAGGCTCACACAGCCAGTAAGTGTCTGAGGCTGGATTTGAGCTTCTGCTTTCCTGACTCCAGGCCCAGCACTCTATCCAATGAGCCACCTAGATGCCTATAAACAAAAGCTAAACTGATCTATTAGCCATATTTGCTATCCTATCCCTCCTTCTGTGCATATAAATCCATCACCACTCTTCTGGCGGAAGTAGGTTGTTTTCATTGTACATTGTCTGGAATTGAGATTGGGCATTAATTGATGTGAATTCTGACATCTAAATTTTTGTTGTTATTATGGACAGAGAATATGTTGTTCTGACTTTTCTTACTTTGCTTTCTACAAGTTCACACAAGTTTTCTTATGTTTCTTGGAGACTCTATGTATCCATCTATTCATTTATTGATTTGCTTATTTACATATTAGTTCATAACTACATTGAAAATGACAGAAATTTTAAAAATCAATATCCAACCAACATTTGAATACAAAATAACTCTATACATGTTTATAGGAGTGTGTGTTTGTGTGTGTGTGCGCACAATTACTAGATATCTTTACTAATGTGCCCTGATTACAAACATACTAGTAAGGAAAGACCAGTGATGTAGCTGTGACATATTTTGTAATCTCTCCATATAGGAAGTTTACAATATAGTATGTGGAATAATAATGACAAGTAATATTTATATAGATCTTACTATGTGCCAGGCACTGTGCTAAATGCTTTACAATTATCGTCTCCCTCAATCCTCAGAGCAACCTAGAAAGGTAGGTGCTATTATAATCCCCATTTTACAGATGAGAAAACCAAGACAAACAGAAGTTAAGTGACTTTCACAAGATCATAAAGCCAGTTATGTATCTGCAATCAGATCTGAAATTGAGCCTTTCTAACTCTAGGCTCAGCAACCCAGCACAACATCATCTAGCTGCTTCGATATACATGAATAGACAAATATCTCTAGATATCTGTATCTATTATCTAAGGTACTCTGAACTTGGAAAGTTATTTTATTAACTATATTTGAGTGTCAATAGGGGAATTTTGAGCATGTGAGGGAGTGTTAACTGATTCTCTAGGATTTTAATTATTTTCTTTATGGAGCTGGTAAAAACACATTCCTACCAACGCAGTGTCTTTACAAAACCTCCTGACAATTTAACTATTACAAATAATATTATTCTTTAGCTAACTGGACACTGTGAGACATTAGTATTTTCCTAAAGTCATAAAGGTGTCATTGTAAGATCCACAGGCAGAAGAGGAGTAGGGAAGCTATAACATGGGCCAGAAGTTTTCTTTTCTTAATCCTCAACAATGACCGCTAAGATTTTAAGGCATATAGTAAGAGATATGTGTATGTGTATGCACATGCATATGTATATATGTGTGTAAATGAATGTGTATATACACATACATACACATATATGTATGCATAATATAAACATATATTGTATTTGTGTATTTTAAAATATGAACACATAAGGTATGTTCATATACCTTATGTGTGTGCATATGCAAGTTCGAATTGAATATGTGGAGATTTATTCAATTTTTCATTCAACAACGATTTATCAAATGTCCACTAGGTATATTAAGTAATGGAACAAGAGCAGAGATAGTGAAGGATTCTGTCCCTCCTGTAATTCATGATGCTAAAGGATATGTAGCACACACAATATTAGGTATTACTTGACAATAACTACCTTTAGTATTTATATATGTCTTTAAGATTTGGAAAAGATTTCACCCACTCTATCTCATTTTTGCCCCATGATAACTCTAGGACATAAGTGCTATTATTATTTTTATTTTAAACATTAGGGAACTGAGGGTAAAATAAATTAAGTGACTTGCCCTGTGTTCTAGAAATAACTGAGTTGGATTTGGAATAAATTAGTACTGACTTCAAGTCTCCTTCTCTATTCAAAATACACCTAGCTGGTAGAATAGAATAGAATAGACAGTACAAGATATGAGGTAAAGTCTGATGAGAGATCTTTAAAAACTTCCTTGTGGAGGCAATATCGTGTATAGTAGATAGATAGATACAGGTATGTAAAATATATAAAAATTGTTGTTCAATGTTTCAATAATGTCTGACTCTCTGTGACCCCATTAGGGATTTTCTTGGCAAAGGTGGTGGGGTGGTTTTCCATTTCCTTCTCTAACTCATTTTACAGATTTACAGATTAGTAAACTAAGGCAAAAAGGGAAAAGTGATTTCCCCAAAGTCACACAGCTGGTGTCTCAAGCTGGATTTGAAGACAGGTCTTTTTGACTCCAGACTGGAGCTCTATCCACTGCTCCACCTAGCTGCCTGAAAAACGACATTCTCTGTCTCTGTCTCTGTCTCTCTGTCTCTCTGTCTCTCTCTGTCTCTCTTTCTCTCTGTCTCTCTCTGTCTCTCTCTGTCTCTCTCTGTCTCTCTCTGTCTCTCTCTCCCTCTGTCTCTCTCTCTCTCTCTCTCTCTCTCTCTCTCTCTCTCTCTCTCTCTGTCTCTATGTCTGTCTGTCTGTCTCTCATTAGATAGGTGATTCCCCTACAGTAGGTTGCAACCCTCTCTGCCACTTAGTGTTGTCTACATCACTGTGAAGTTAAGTGACTCGCTCAGGATTATGCATATAATATGTCTTAGGAGAATTTGAATTTGATCTTGATGGCTTTAAGGCTCTCTATTATACAGATAAGCAAGGTGACTCAGTGGATAGAGTAGATAGAATTGGTGTCAGGAAAACTCATCTTCCTGAGTTCAAATATGACCTAAGACATTTACTAGCTGTGTAACCCTGGGAAAGTCATTTAACCTTTTGCCTCAGTTTCCTTTTCTGTAAAATGAGCTGGAGAAGGAAATGGCAAACTGCTCCAGTACCTTTGACATGAAAATGTTAAATAGGGTTTGGAAAAGTCAAACAGGACTGAAAAATGACTGGACAATTTGCTATAGCACACTGAGTTAATTGAGAGAAGAAAGGTACAATTCCCATTGTTACTTGTAATATCACATGGTAAGTGCTCTATCTTCAATCTGTACTGATTTTTTCCTTGATAGTAGTATTTTTGGGGGGATAACAATAACAATTAAACATGTCATTTTTGACACACAAGTCAAAACACACCAGTGAGAAAATGAGATTTTTCCCTTTCATTTTAATTCACTTTAATTTTTGAAGTTGTTGCTGTTGCTATTGTTCAGTAGTTTTAGTCATATGGGATTCTTTGTGACGTCCATTTGGGAATTTCTTAGCAAAGATGCTGGAGTAGTTTAACATTTTCTTCTCCCCCTCATTTTACAGAAGAGGAAACTGAGCAAACAGAGTTAAGTAACTTGCCCAGGGTCACAGCTAGCAATTGTCTGAGACCAAATTTGAACTCAGGTTTTACTGCACTCTATCTACTGCACCACTAGCTGCTTGAAACATTTGTAGTAGATTTCTTTTTATCTTCTATGCTGTGGTTGTCACAAGGCACCCTGAATAACCCTAAATGAACCCCCTGAATGAGCACAGCAATTTCTGTTTTAACAATTTTATAGGGGGGGAAGGGAGAGGGATAAAATTTGAAACTTATGGAAGTGAATGTTGAAAACTAAAAGTAATTTCATGAACTAGGGAAAAACAATTTTATAAGAGGCTGAATTGTATATGATATCTAGACAGAAATGAATATCAAAATTGTTGCTTTCCAGTTATTTCAGTCAAGTCTGACTGATAGTGACCACATTTGGGGTTTTATTGGCAAAGATATTGGAGTGGCTTGCCATTTCCTTTTCCAGCTCAATTTATAGATGAGGAAATTGAAGCAAAAATTAAGTGAGTTATCCAGAGTCATACAGCTAGTGTCTGAGGCTGGATTTGAACTAAGGTCTTCCTGCCTTCAGGCCTGACACTTTATCCCTTTTTGCCACCTAACTGCCCCAAAATATATTTAAATGTGCGTGCTCACACACACACACACACACACACACACACACACACACACACACACACACTCTTAAAGGATAGGTATTGGATTGGTGATTTTCCTGGTATTTAAGGAACTACTAAATGCAGATTGGCCCCTTCTCAGTCATGTATTAGTCTTAGGGTGTTGTTTAGATCATTGTGAACTTAAGTGATTTGCTCAGGGTCACACATGCAGTAGGTGTTATAGGTAAGATTTGAAGTTAGATCTTTTTGGCTTTGTGGCTCTCTACTATGCAGGGCATACTAGGGACCCCTTTAATTAGCCAACTAGTCGATCAGCTTCGATGAGACACCTGCGATTCTGAAAGGTTTTCTCTAGGATTCAATTTCCTCACTTTTAAAATCAGTGGGTAATAGCAAATGATCTCAAAGTGCCCATGTACTTAAAATCCTATGATTCTATGAACCAATTGCTTTGTTATATCCTATCAAAAAGAGCATCCTTGGACCTTGAACTTGTTCCATTCTGATGAGTCATCTTTCTAAGGTAACATGTTTCACGCTAACCCTCATTCTTCAATACTTGAACCATGTACTTATTAAATCAGAAATCATCAAAGTGTCACTGAACCATGATCATGCTGTGGAAGGCCTGCTTCATGACTTTGCACAGTGTCTTCCTGACACACAACCAAGGTTGTGAACAAATATGTCTTCTTTTTTTATATTTGAAACATTTAATCTTAAGACCTTGAATTTCAAATCTATTTCCTTCCTCCCTTGTCACCCATTCCCTTTTGGGAGATAAGTAATTCAGTATATGTTGTACAAGTCTAGCTATGCAAAACATTATCATAGTAGATATATTGTACAAGGCTGCTTATAATTCCCTCCCACTCATCCCACCCCCCACCTGGTCCATTCCCTACATGATCCTGTCCCTCTTCTATAGTGGGTACTTCCAACCTCCCCTCCCCCCAAGGATGCCCTCCCATCCATCATCCCTCCTCTCATCCCCCTTCCCCCTATTCTGCTGCAGGTTGAGATATCCCATTTAGTATGTATGTCATTCTCTCCCTGAACCAAATTCAATGAGAATGTGGATTTGCCTTTTTTTCCCCTTCCTATTCTCCCCCTCCCTTGCAACCACTTCCCCTTGCTTCTTCTATATAAGATAGTTTACCCTACCCTGTCTCTCCCCATCTCCTCTTGCCACTTTCCTCTCTCACCTCATAATTTCATCCCTTGAGTATTCTCCCATCCCAAAAAATTCAACCTATGCTCTCTATCCATATACACATTCACATATGTATTCATATGACCACACCCCCTTCTTCCATTATTTTCATAGTGAGAAAGATATCATCACTCACAGTTATTGTTTTTCCATATAGGAATGTAAGTTGATAAGTTCCTTTTGATTTCTTTTCCCTGATTACCTTCTCAGGCATCTCTTGCTTCTTGTGTCTGGATGTCAAATTTTCTATTCAATTCTGGTTTTTCCTCAAGAATGCTTGAAAGTCCTCTATTCCACTGAATGACCATATTTTCCCCTGAAACAAAATACTCAGTTTTGCTGGGTAGGTGACCCTTGGGTTCATTCCCAGTTCTTTTGCCCTCTGGAATATCATATCCCATGCCCTTTGATCCCTCAGTGTAGAAGCTGCCAGGTCCTGGGCTATTCTGATTGTGTTTCCACAATATTGAAATTGTTTCTTCCTGGCTGCTTGTAGTATTTTCTCCTTGATCTGGGGATTCTGGAACCTGGCTATAATATTCCTGGGAGTTTTCTTTTTGGGATCTTTTCCAGGAGGTGCTCGGTGGATTCTTTCAACCTCTATTTTGCCATCTGGATCTAAAACATCAGGGCAATTTTCCTTGAGAATTTCTTGAAGGGTGATTTCTCGGTTCTTTCTTTGATCATGGCTTTCAGGTAGTCCAATAATGTTTAAATTGTCTCTCCTGGATCTATTCTCCAGGTCAGTGGTTTTTCCCATGAGATATTTCACATTGCCTTCTAATCTTTCATTTGTATGGATCTGCTTAACAGCATCTTGATTTCTCATAAAGTCACTAGCTTCCATTTGCTCCAGTCTAACTCTGAAGGAATGAATATCCTCAGTGAACTTTCGAGATTCTTTTTCCATCTGGCAAATTCGACTTTTTATTTTTAGTTTTTTATTATTATTATTATTTTTTACAGCAATTGGGGTTAAGTAACTTGCTCAAGATTACATGGCTAGTCATTATTTATGCGTGGGTGCTCATTTTCTGAGGCCGGATCTGATCTCGGGTCATCCCAACTCTGAGGCCAGCGCTCTTACTCACTGCGACACCTAGCCACCCCTTTAGGGCAATTGGGGTTAAATAACTTGCCCAAGGTTACACAGCTAGGTTTTTGTTTGTGTGGATTAAGTGTTGGAGGCCGGCTCCGAACTCAGGTCCTTCTGATTCCAGGGCCGGCGCTCTATTCACTGCGCCACCTAGCTGCCCCCAAATTCGACTTTTTAAGGCATTCTTCTCCTCGTTGCCCTTTTAGGCCTCCTTTGCCATTTGAGTTAGTCTATTTTTTAAGGTGTTGTTTTCCTCAGTCAGGCTGTTGACCCTCATTTCATACTTTTCCTGCATCCTTTTCATTTCTCTTTCCAAATTTTCCTCCAGTTCTCTTATTTGATTTTTAAAGTCCTTCTTAAGGTCCTCTATGGCCTGCAACCCGCTCATGTTTTCCCCTGGGGCTTTTGGAGCATGATTTCTGACCTCACCGTCCTTTTCCCGCTCTATGCCCCCAAATAGGAGTCTAGGGTTGCATTTTTCTGTTTCCTTTGCCTTGGCATGTTGCCACTTGATTACCTGACTTTTGGGCTTGTTGCTACACTATGGCTTTAAGGCCAGCTAGAGGAATTTTCGTCCCGAACGTGTGGGGGGCAACTTCCATTTCTGGCAAGCTGTAAACCCACCCACAACTTCCAACCTAGATCACAATCCAGATCCAGGGAGGTTAAAGCAAGAGCGATTACCCCACAAGACTGATTGCTGGATCTCCCTACAATTAATTGCAGGCCAAGAGCTGGAGCTGCCTCTGAAAACTACAAAATGGCGTGTCTCCTCAGAGGCTTCTAGCCCCCAGGGGAGGGAGCCGACGTATTCCCCCCCAAAACAGGTCCCAAAGTCCATAGGACACTAACCTCTTACTTTGTCCTAGGCATGTCTATGTTGATAGTTCTGGAGTCGCCAAGGCTGCTGGTGTTCTGGGGTTCCTCCAGCAGGCTGCTGGCCCTGCTGCCCTGGGGCTAAAACCTCAGCTCATGCGGACCTGGGCTCCGCTCGGCTCTGCTTCCTGCGCTCTTCGAGTTGTGCGCTGCTGGCTCCCAGACTGCTGCGCTGGTCCTTCCTGCAGGGCTGCTGGGCTGTCCTCAGTGGGAGGTTAGCTTCTCTTTGTCGTTCTGTGGGTGCTGGGGCTCCAGAAGTTGTTCAGAGTCCCGTTTTACATAGTTTGGGGGGAATCTGGGGGCAGAGTGGCTTGGATGAGCTGTTTCTACTCTGCCATCTTGTCTCCGCCCCCCTCTGAACAAATATTTCTAATCATTCTATGTGGACACCACAGTATCTATAGCTAGAATTTGATAGCAGATATCTTTATTTTATGCAATGGCCCCTCTTTAGGAATTTAGCGGACATGTCCAAGGCCATAACCCCATTTGGCTCCTTTCTATTTAAAAAAAGAAAAGGTTATTCCGAATTTTATAAGTATCGTCAACTATGAGCATTTCCATACACAAAGAACAGAAAAAAAAATGATTATAATGAAATCACAATTCTTCCTCATGCATAGATAGTTTTAAAAATTACTTAAAATTATTTTAAAAATTAAAAATGCTAACTCCAAAAGGCTTCTCTTTGTCTCTTTTCTCCTAATCCTCCTGATGCAATATAATAGAAATCACATGGCCATGATCCAGAATTCTTAACTCTAAAAAAAAGTACTCATAATTCCTTTCCTTCTCCCCTGGGGTGGGCTTAGGGGCTAGGGAGGAGAGGAGAAACATCCTTTCCTCTAAATAATAAGCAAAGGGAAAAAATTAAAATCTATGAAATAATTAGCCTCATCTAAAAATGTGTTTCCAGTAATGTATTCCTCACCTCCAGCCTATTATGACTCTGCCAAGAAATGGGAAATGTAGTCATCAATCTTCTGGAATCATGGTTGACCATTGTATTAATGAACCAGAAGGTCTTGTCTTTCAAAGGGAACTGTTGTAAACCTTGCAGAAATTGTATTCTTTTCTATTCACTTCTATTTCTCCCTCTCCCTCTCCCCGCCCCCGTCTGTCTCTCTGTATCCTTTTATGTTTCTCTGAATCCATTGCTTTCATTCATTATTTTTTTATACCGCAGTAATATCCCATTATATTTATATAGCATAATTTGCTCAGCCATCTCCCAATTGATAAGTACCCATCTTCTTTCCTGTTCTAAGCTATAATAATAACAATAATAATAGTAATAAAATCCTGCTCTGAATATTTTTGGAAGTCTAAGTCCCTTTCCCCCTTTCTTGGAACAATTTGGAGCATAAGCCTAATAGTGAATCTCTCTCATTAGCACTCACATTCTTTATTTTGATTGATAACTCTAAATTCTTGTAGGTTTTCTCCAACTACTTATGAAACCCTTCAGAGCATTTTGCAGAATACCCATATGCATGGAAACACTTGAATTTTAATAGACTTCTCTAAAGATTATCCATAGATACTTAACGAATACCTGACACCAGAGTAACAAGATATTGCTATTCACACCCCAGAATTCCAGGCTACATACATATTGAAAAGGAATTAATATTTATGGTTAGCCCCATAATTATGCTGAAACATGGAGAGAAATAGGAAGGCATTATTTGATTATTGACCTAACAAGACCCAACTCAAAAAACTAACCAATTTACAGATTTCAGAGGAATAACTTAATTTATGAAAGGAGTGCAATTTACCAACTCTTCCCTTGTCTAATATAACTAAGGCTAAATACCTTGCTTTAAAACATATGAATTTTTAAAATTGTGCTTATATATCAGGTTCCAAATTTATTTCTCATCTCCTCAGGCTGAAATGGTTAATGGATTATTCCTGTCTGAGGTACTCATTCGAAAAAACCTTATTTGACTCTCTCAGAGAACACCTTCAGTGTCAAAAGTTTTGAAGCAAGAATATAATTTTTTAAGTTGGAAAGTCAGCTTAGCCACACACTGGATTTAATTTAGAGATGATTTGGTTCTAGTTTTCTTGCCAATGGCCAAAGAAACATTGACATAATGAATCATAGGAGCATAAATTTAGAGTTAAAAGTCAACTTTGAGACTACAAATCCAAATCCCTGATTTAACAGATGAAGAGATTGAGGCTCATCTAGGTTCACCTAACTAATAAGTGTCTGAGGCAGGATTCAAACCCAACTCTTCCTGACTACAAGTACATTTCTCTTTCCACTACATGATTATTTTCAAAAATAGTACCTTTCACATAAGATTAGAGATAAAGATTAGTCCTGTGAATTTGCTTGTAAGGGAACTCCTGGGTAGGAAAATTCTTTCTATCATCTCAGGTTAATAGTTTCTGTGAAACTTGAGAGTCTTAGAGAATTACCCAGAACCCTAAGAAGCTAAATGATGTGGCCAGGATCACACAGCTAGTATATGTCAGGAGCAGAACCTGAACTCACATCTTCTTGGCCTAGAAATCAGATAACTATCCATTAAGCCATGTTGTCTCTTCTCACTTTTCTTCTTGAAAAGCAGTAAATGACTAGAAATATTATACTGGATATACAACTTTCTATAAGAAGGAAAATAATTCCTGGTTAGAACATTGAAATTGAGATAAAAAAAACAATTTAGGATTTAGTCTTAAATCATTGTCATTGATCTAAAAATCTAAAAGAGTGATTTTAGAAACCATGCAACCCAAACTTGTAATTTTAGAAAAAAAGGAAATAAGACCCTTCATCATCCTCATTGTCTTTGGGACACTCTCCATTTTATAAATATCATTTCTAAACTCTGTTGTTGAAAATTGTACTTGGGTATCTTCTGATCAAGCAGAGTACAGTGGAATTATTGCCTTTTTAATCTTGGGAGCTGCATGTGTTTTGAAATAAGTCCTGATTACACTAGTGTTTTGACTACTACATTACACTACTCATTCATGTTGAAATGGCTCTAATAAGGTTCCCCCACCCCCAAATCTTTTTCGGGCAAAATATTGTCTAACCAATCCCCTCCCCCATATTGTGAATTCATAACCTGCTGTCCGAACTTCTGGTGAAGAAGCAAACTTAACCAGTTTGGTTTGTCCCAGATATAGTCAAAAGTTATGTTGCACAGAAATAATAAATTCTAGAACATTAGATTCTCAGTTCTGAAGAAGAGATTTTATTTTCTTTTTATCCCTAACACAATGCTTTGTACCTCATATGGCCAGAAAATTACAAGCGTATGAATTGTTGTTCTTAGTCATTCTTCATTTTTGAAGAGGACCAATGAGCAGATGAGAATAAATTAATGCATTTTAAATTGATATAGCTATTATACTTTTAAGAGACTTTCATAACCTTATCCACACAATTTGTTTTGAGATTAGATGCCATGGCATGATTGTGATTAAGAATTTTTGTCTGACTGTATATATGTCTATATAAATTCAGACATGTTACCAAAGTAATTTCCATTCATAAACAAATCTGATTCCCCAATCTCTAGTTCATAAATCTATCTTATGTCAATCTGAAGTTTGTACAGAGTTGAATAAATTGTTGAATTAAGAACTCAAAAGAAAAAAATATGCACTTCATTTGAAAAATGATTAAGTAAATCATGGTAAATAAATGTAATGGGCTATCTTTGTGTCATAAGAAATTATAAATATGACCAATATAGAGAAGCAGGGAAATATTTCCATGAACAGATGTAGAAGGTTGTAAACAAAGGCCAAAATTAGTATATACAATGACCACAACAGTGTAATCAGAAAGAATATTCAAATAATCAAACGTTAATGTTGCAAAAACATACAGAGAACAAGCATGGCTCCTCCTGAAAGAAGAGATATGAGAAAACCTCCTTCCCCTCCTCTTCTTTCTCCTCTTCCTCCTCCTCTTTTTTTTTGTATTTCTATATATTTGAAATATTTAATGTTACGACCTCGAAATTCAGATCCATTTCCTTCCTCCCTTGTCACCCATTCCTTCTTGGGAAATAAGTAATTCAGTATATGTTGTACGTGTCTAGCTATGCAAAACATTATCATAGTAGATATATTGTACAAGGTTGCTTATAATTCCCTCCCACTCGTCCCACCCCCACCTGGTCCATTCCCTACATGATCCTGTCCCTCTTCTATAGTGGGTACTTCCAACCTCCCCTCACCCCAAGGATGCCTTCCCATCCATCATCCCTCCTCTCATCGCCCTTCCCCCTATCCTGCTGCAGGTTGAGATATCCCATTTAGTATGTATGTCATTTTCTCCCTGAACCAAATTCAATGTGAATGTGGTTTTGCCTTTTTAGCCTTCCTTATTCTCCCCCTCCTTTGCAACCACTTCCCTTGCTTCTTCTACATGGGATAGTTTACCCTACCCTATCTCTCCCCATCTCCTCTTGCCACTTTCCTCTCTCACCTCATAATTTCATCCCTTGAGTATTATCCCTTCCCAAAAAAATCAACCTATGCCCTCTATCCATATATAACTGTAACCATAGACACACACATTCACATATGTATCCATATGACCACACCCCCTTCTTCCATTATTTTCATACTGAGAAAGATATTATCAGTCACAGTTATTGCTTTTCCATATAGGAATGTAAATAGTTCAACTTTGATAAGTTCCTTTTGATTTCTTTTCCCTGATTACCTTCTCAGGCATCTCTTCCTTCTTGTGTCTGGATGTCAAATTTTCTATTCAATTCTGGTTTTTTCCTCAAGAATGCTTGAAAGTCCTCTATTCCACTGAATGACCATATTTTCCCCTGAAACAAAATACTCAGTTTTGCTGGGTAGGTGACCCTTGGGTTCATTCCCAGTTCTTTTGCCCTCTGGAATATCATATTCCATGCCCTTTGATCCCTCAGTGTAGAAGCTGCCAGGTCCTGGGCTATTCTGATTGTGTTTCCACAATATTGAAATTGTTTCTTCCTGGCTGCTTGTAGTATTTTCTCCTTGATCTGGGGATTCTGGAACCTGGCTATAATATTCCTGGGAGTTTTCTTTTTGGGATCTTTTTCAGGAGGTGATCGGTGGATTCTTTCAACCTCTATTTTGCCCTCTGGATCTAAAACATCAGGGCAGTTTTCCTTGAGAATTTCTTGAAGGGTGATTTCTAGCTTCTTTCCTTGATCATGGCTTTCAGGTAGTCCAATAATTTTTAAATTGTCTCTCCTGGATCTATTCTCCAGGTCAGTGGTTTTTCCCATGAGATATTTCACATTGCCTTCTAATCTTTCGTTTGTTTGGATCTGCTTAACAGCATCTTGATTTCTCATAAAGTCACTAGCTTCCATTTGCTCCAGTCTAACTCTGAAGGAATGAATCTCCTCAGTGAACTTTTGAGATTCTTTTTCCATCTGGGAAGTTCAACTTTTTAAGGCATTCTTCTCCTCATTGCCCTTTTAGGCCTCCTTTGCCATTTGAGCTAGTCTATTTTTTAAGGTGTTGTTTTCCTCAGTCAGGCTGTTGACCCTCATTTCATACTTTTCCTGCATCCTTCTCATTTCTCTGTCTAATTTTTCCTCCACTTCTCTTATTTGATTTTTAAAGTCCTTCTTAAGGTCCTCTATGGCCTGCAACCCGCTCATGTTTTCCCCTGGGGCTTTTGGAGCAGGACTTCTGACCTCACAGTCCTTTTCCAGCTCTATGCCCCCAAAATAGAAGTCTAGGGTTGCATTTTTCTGTTTCCTTTTCCTTGGCATGTTGCCACTTAATTGCTTGACTTTTGGGCTTGTTGCTACACTATGGCTTTAAGGCCAGATAGAGGAATTTTCGTCCTGAACGTGTGGGGGGCAACTTCTGTTTCTGGCAAGCTGGAAACCCACCCACGACTTCCACCCTAGATCACAATCCAGATCCAGGGAGGTTAAAGCAGGAGCAAGTACCCCCCAAGACTGATCACTGGATCTCCCCATGATTTGTAGGCTGGGAGCAGGAGCTGCCTCTGAAAACTACAAAATGGCATGTCTCCTCAGTGGCTTCTAGCCCCGGTGGACGGAGCTGATGCATTCCCCAAATACAGGTCCCAAAGTCCATAGGACACTAACCTCTTACTTTGTCCTAGGCATGTCTATGTTGATAATTCTGGAGTCGCCAGAGCTCCTGGTGTTCTGGGGTTCCTCCAGCAGGCTGCTGGCCCTGCTGCCCTGGGGCTAAAACCTCGGCTCACGCGGACCTGGGCTTGGCTCGGCTCCTGTGCTCTGCACTCTGCTCTCTGCCAGGCCCCAGACTGCTGCGCTGGTCCTTCCTGCAGGGCTGCTGGGTTGTCCTCAGCGGGAGGTTAGGTTCTCTGTGTCCTTCTGTGGGTGCTGGGGCTCCAGAAGTTGTTCAGAGTCCCCTTTTACATAGTTTGGGGGGAATCTGGGGGCAGAGAGGCTTGGAGGAGCTGTTTCTACTCCGCCATCTTGGCTCCGCCCCCTCTTCCTCCTCCTCTTTCTCCTTCTCCTTTTCCTCTTTTTCTCCCCCTCCTCCTCCCAACCTGATACAGTTGTGTTGCCCATATTTTCAGAGTTTTTTATATATTGATAAGTTATGGTGATTATTTTCTTGTTTTTCTTTTGTTTTGTATTTAAAATATTATTACTCAATTAAATTGCTCTCTAGTAGGGGGCAAGTAGGAGAGACACTGGGACAAAAAGTGGTATTAAAAATACATCAATAAAAAGTAAAAATAAAAAAAAACAACAACATGGTTGATGTAATGTTTCTTAGGTTTTATAACTACATATTTCTTTACCTAGTCTTAGAGAAAAAAAAATGTCCCTTTCCCTCCCCACCCCCACATATACTCCAATTTTACATCATTGGGCAAATAGGGGAACATTTATGACCTCCAGATTTTCTCTAGTGCCTAGAACAGCATTCTCTACTTATCCGTTATGTAACTTTTGCTCGAAATCCCTTAAAGTTATGTTTCAAAGAAATGGAGCCATTTCTTCTTAAAAGGCAGTACTGTGATGATTTTCCTTGCTAGTCAGAATGTCTCAGCTCAAAACAGTGACAGTTTCAACTTGAGCACACAATGGGGTAATAAAATATCATCAAATGAGATAACATATAAAATGCTTTGCAAACCTTAAAGTACTATATAAATTTTAGCTGTTTTTATGTGGGAAAAGTATGGGAAAAACTTTTCTACCACCACTGTAACTATGTGGGGGACATAATTTTTCCTTGTGGGAAATTTTTTTCTTCAAAAAAAGAGCACAGTAATTTTCTGGAGGACTCCAGAAATATGAACCATTGATAATGTTTCTGACTCATTTAAAAATGAGTCATCCTATCCTCAAAACAAACATTAAACTTTAGAATAAAGAACACCAACTGTACCTTTTTTCTATTCTCACTGAAAGATATATGTTTGAGGAATTATTAAATTAAATATTTTCTTTTGTTTTTTTTAAAACTAATTTGCACATCTTCATTGAAGGAAGAAATTGCTATATGTGTCACATATAACATGACAACTACAGATAGGGATCACACGTAAGAAGGCTACCTTGTCTTGTTTGGCTCCATAGAACAGGACTGGGAACAATCAATAAAGTTGGAGAAAAGAAAATTTAGACTTGATTCAAATAAAACTTGTCAGCTATTAGAGCTGTATAAATGTATAATGTTTGCCTTAGAAGCTTTCCTTTTATTTCTTTTTAGAAATGATGATAATGATGATGATGATGATGATGATGATGATGATGATGATGATGATGATGTAATACACCTTTACATTGTACTTAAAGGTGACAAAACACGTTACAGGTTGTTCTTCAGTCCTGTCCTAGTCTTCATGACTCCATTCAGGGTTCTTAGAAAAGATACTGAAATGGTTTGCAGCTTCCTTCTCCAGTTCATTTTAAAGATGAGGAAGCTGAGTTAAACAGGGTTAAGTGTCTTGCCCAGAGTCATGCAGTTAGCAAGTATCTAAGGTTGGATTTGAACTCAGGTCTTCCTGACTCTAGGCCTAGCAATCTATCCACTGTGCCATGTAGCTGCTACAAAATATGTTATATTTGTTATCTCATTTGATCTTAAATTGCAGGTTAGAGGATCATGTGTTGGGAAAAAGTTAGAGCCTGTGTTTTTGATACTGTGGGAATGGGATTATCATCTATTGAGTTAAAAATTCAGTTAAATATTCTATGTTTTATTTTGGGGGGTTGGTTACATGCTCATGAACATATACATTAATGCAGGGAATATTCTGAGAGGCCAGATATTTAAAAGAAGAGTGGGGATGAGTGGATGTAGAGATAACATCGGGAGTTGTAGTCAGAGAAGGAATAGTGGGCATGTAGGGCTGTCTTTTATGGTATCCTCAAACCTGAGAGCCCTGGAGGAATTTTGACAACCCGGGTGTTGGAGTATCTCTCGTTAATGACCTCCTCAGTAGATTGCAAATGTGGCTACCAAGCTTTGAGAAACTAGGAATGATTCATTCTTCCCTTGCATCCCATGTATCCCATTCTTCCCATGCATCCACATCCCACGTACCCTCTACAGAGGAGTATTAAGTTTGTTTTGCTCTGTTTTGTTTTGGAGCAATTGAGGTTAAGTAATTTGCTCAAGGTTACACAACTAGTTATTTATGTGTGGGTGCTAAGTACTGAGGCCGGAACTGATCTAGGTCCTCCTGACTCCCTACTCCTGGCTGAGGCTCTTACTCACAGCACCACCTAGCCACCCCTAGTTTTTTGGGTTTTTTTTTTCTTGTATGAGTGTTTTTGAAAGCATGTACCTATGTATGTATGGGGGACTGAGAAAATTTCCACTATTCATTTGCTCCAACCACTTTAACGACTGGTTCTGAACCAGAAAATCAAAGCTCTTCACTAAAGTTCAACAGTCCTTTTGAATTCTTTCATGCAACTCCATTTCCAAGGATTTTTCACACTTAGTGTAAATCTTATGATTTAGATAATTTGGTTGGGCATCTTATCACTTATTTAAGAGGACTGTGATAACTTGATTGAGTAAATTAATCATTCCCACCCTTAGCCATCAGCTCATATAATGTCAGAACTTGAAGGAATCTTTATGATCATTGAATATAATCCTCTCATTTTATAGAGGGGAATACACATGCCAAGATTCAGTGTGTTTTCCTTAAAGCCACATGACTAGTCAGAACCAGGGTACAATCCCAGCTACCTTGGCTCCTACTCCAATGATATTTCCAATTACGCCATTCAAGTATATTTCCTTGAATAATTGAGGGTGTGGGTGGGGAGTACCTTTCAGGGTGGGGAAAAAGCTTTACATAGCAAAATTTTAACTATGGGAGAAGGAGACAGACACAGAAAGATAGACTGAGTAATGAACATGAAGACATAAAAAGGAATAATATTGCAATAGAACTCTGGGTCATATAGATTTATCAGACTCTTGAAACTTTGTAAAAAGTCGGGCTATCGTTAAGCTCAGCTATTCTCCTTTGACTGCTGAAAGTAAAAAAAAATTCCCCATACGAATAAAATGTAAAGTAGAAGAAAATAAGCCCATCATGAAGTGACTATCTTGTGGAGTTTTAGAAAATGATATAATCCAAACGGGATTTCTGCTTGCA
Organism: Gymnobelideus leadbeateri; assembly: GCA_011680675.1. Lineage (NCBI taxonomy): Eukaryota > Metazoa > Chordata > Mammalia > Diprotodontia > Petauridae > Gymnobelideus > Gymnobelideus leadbeateri. The sequence goes on from WOXC01010196.1 coordinate 171,757, forward strand.
GGATTCAGGGAATGGAAGAGCAAAAAATACACTTACTATAATTAGAATTAAAATTAAAGTTGGTTAAGAAGACTAAGCCTTTTCTGTGTATATATGTGTGTGTGTGTGTGTGTGTGTGTGTGTGTGTGTGTGTGTGTGTGTGTGTGAACTCAAAATAATCTCCATCTCCTCACTATCACTTGTCCCAAATATCTGATCCATTGCCAAGGCTTGTCAATTCTACCTTTCTCACATCAATTGTCACCTCTTTCCATTTACCCAGGCACCACCAGAGTCAGGCCTCCATGAACTCTTACCTGGATTGGTCCCCTAATTTGTTACCTTGTCACCAGTATCTCTTCTCTCTGATCCATCCTTCAGTTAATTGCCATTGTGAATTTTCGAAATCACTGATCATATTGGCAATAGGATAAAATTCTAACTCCTGTTTGTCATCTAAACCCCTTTACAGTCTAGCTCCAGGATGATTACTTATCACTCCCTATCATGCTATCTGCTTTCCAGACATGCTGATTTATTTACTGTTCCTTTCACACTACTGTAATGGAGCTTTGGTATATGCCAAGATGACCTAAGAGAGAGGCATCTAGTGGGAGGTGTCAGGGAATGTGCTTCTGAGAAAAGACATTCTATGTTAGTCTACCACATGGTTGGGTAAAGCCTCTTTCCATTGGTTGCTTAGAAAGAACTGCCTTTATCCTGATTGAAAAACAGTCATGTTCTCTGTCTGGTGGTATCCAGGAGTGAAGGCGACTTTTCACTTACTACAAGAACAGCTAGGTTGTCCAGTGGATAGAGTGCAAAGCCTGAAGAGAGGAAGTCTCATCTTCCTGTCTGGCCTCTGAATCTTACTAGCTGTGTGACCCTGAGCAAATCAATTAACCGTGTTGGCCTCAGTTTCCTTATTTGTAAACTAAGCTGGAAAAGAAAATTGCAAACCACACCAGTATCTTTGTCAAGAAAACCCCAAATGGGGCCATGAAGAATCAGACATGGCTAAGCAACAGTAACAAAGGGCCACCTTGCAATAACTTATTGAAGAAAGGGCCTTGTCCTTCTTCCCCTTAGACTCTGTGGTCCAGAAAAAATAACTTAAAGTATCAGTCTTGTTTCACTTTTCTTTTTCAGTCCTAGGTGTAGGGATTATTGTCTTGAACTCAAAAACTCAAGCCATCGGGATCTTACAATCAGTTGAGCTGGGAAGCCCTGACAAGCCAGTAGAATCCTGGGTTGTAAGTAAGTAAGTAAGTAAGTAAGTAAGATCCAAGCCCAGGGACAGTTTTGGACTTGAAATTTTTGTGGAATTCATGCTATGTAGCAACTGAGCTAACCTCTAAACCTCATTTCTCCCTGTTCTCCAGAGAAGGTGGTGCTATAGAAGAAATTATGCCCTTCAGGTTTTGGAGGGGGTGATTTTCTTTTGCTTTTGCATTGCCTTTGACATAAATATTCCTTTGTTAAAGCTAGTAGAACTGTTAAAAGTTTAAATGAAACCAATATTCTTAGGGATCACTAAAATTTGGAATATATAATTAATGGGAGCTTGAATCAATGACAAAGATAAGGCATCCTCCACTCCCAATCCCAAGGGTACAAGAGATTCCTGAGGAAGAGTAAAATGTAATACAACAATCCTTTAGGCAGTGGAGAGGAGGGAGCAAAGAAGCACTCTTAGCACATTATATTTCCCAATCCAATTCTATGACTGTGAGTGGTTGGTGCAGAGGAAAGGGAAAATGAGAAAGAATTTTTTTCAGAAAGTGGAATTTGAGTTGAATCATGAAGTTAGGGAAGACAATAGGCATAAATGAGGAGGGGAGAACATTCTAGTCTTGGTGTCGAGTCAGTAAAATGACACAGAGGTGGCATAGTGGATAGAGTGCTGGGCCTAGAGTCAACCTCAGACACTAGTTAACTGTGTTACCCAGGGGAAGTCGAAACTTGTCTCAACCTTAATTTCCTCATTTGTAAAATGGGTGACAAAAATAATGCCTACCTGCCAGTATTATTGTGAGGATCAAATTAAATAATAATTATAAAGTGTTTAGCACAATGCCTGAAAGATAGCAAATGCTATATAAATTTAGTCATTATTATTGTTATTAGCAGTGGTAGTGGTGGTGGTGGTGGTGGTGGTGGTAGTAGTAGTAGTAGTAGTAGTAGTAGTAGTAGTAGTAGTAGTAGTATTGGTATTACAGAGTCACTCACTACCAACATGATATTGGGTAAGCTAATTTCAGCATCAGTTTCCTTATTTATGACCAGATGGTTGAATTAGTTGACCTTCTAATTTTCCTCTCAACTCTAACTTTATATCCTATTGTACTTTTAGTTTTATATTGACATAGTAAGTCCATGAATTATAAAGTTCTCTCCAGTCACATGGCCATACCCCACTATTTTAAAAGTCTTTGTTATTTCTCACGTGTACTACTTCAATAGACTCCTCATCTGTCTCTCAGCCTCGGGTCTCTGCCATCTCCAAATTTATCCTTCACATAAAGTGAAAAAAAATCGATATTCGTAAGGTATAGATCCAACATGTCACTCTCTTGCTCAAGAAACTCCAAATGGCTCCCACTTGCCTCTAGGATAAACTACTAACTCATCCATTAGGAACTTAAAATCCTTTGCAGTTTGACGTCAGTCTGCTTTTCCAGGCTTTCTGCACATAAATCTCTTTCCATACATGTTCTGATCAAACTAAACCAGACTATTTGCTTTTCATCACATGTGACAATCCATCACTTGATTTCATATCTTTGCATAGATTGTCCTTCATGCTTGGCACTCTCTTATTACCTCTACTCCACAGAATATTTAACTCCTTTCAAGGCTCATCTCAGGGCTCCTACATGAAGCCTTACCTAATTCTTCTTATTGATAGAACTTCTCAGTCTTCCAGGGCACTATTTTGTAATTTATTTGCATGTATACTTTGTATTTTATAATCTGTATATGTGTCCACCCCATTTTAAATCTCACCCTACCTCACCCAGTATAATATAAACTACTTGAGAATAGGGAGTATTTCCAATTTATCTTTCCATCCCCAATGTCAAGCACATGCTTGGCACACAAGGTACAAAACACAAGTGTGTTTTGAATTCCCTTCCAGCTTTAAATTAGCTAATCCTATGATTCTAAGTCATTCCCCTGCCAAAAATGAAAAGATCATTGTCTTCCTAATGTCAATTGAAAAATACTCAGAATCTGTAAGCTAACTTTCATGGTTTTCCATGATCCCACTCCAACATACTTTTCCAGCACCCCTCCACACAAAAACCAAATAAACTACTCTACTTCACATACACTTTGTTGTTGTTGTTGAGTTATATTAGATTCTTTGTGATCCCATTTGGAGTTTTCTTTTCTCTTCTCTTCTCTTCTCTTCTCTTCTCTTCTCTTCTCTTCTCTTCTCTTCTCTTCTCTTCCCCCCCCCCTCTTCTCTTCTCTTCTCTTCTCTTCTTTTCTTTTTTTTTTCTGGTTACTATTTATTATAAGCTTAATGATAGCCTCAGCAAATACAAACAAAAGAAGGAATGAATTCCCAGTAAATCCATGGAATCGAAAGGGTTTACATTTTTTAAAATGGAAACTTTAATAAAGTAGTCAAATAATGACAGTTTATTTGCTCTTGCCCCCACTTCTGATCTCCTTTATGTCAATATGCTTATGCAATTTGATGGCTGTTATTTTTATGTCACTATCATAAGTGAACATGTTATTCCAATTCCAATATCTTTAGTCTTCTTCACTTAATAGAAATATTTCCATGGTTCCTTGCATTTTTTTTATTAAACAAATGCTGTATTAACTTCTGGTTTACATCATTTATTTCTACCAGATTATGAGTTACATTTTTCCCCCATTTTTTCCCTACCCACCACCCCAGAATAGCAGTCCCACTAGATATCCCCTCATCCAATCTGCTCTTTCCCATGTCTTCTCCCATACCTCCTTCGACTTTGCCATTAGGGCAAGGTGAATCTCTGAGCCTTAAAGCCTGGACATCTTTTGAAACATTTAACTTTAAAACTTCGATTTTCAGATCCATTCCCTTCCTCCATTGTCACCCACTCCCTCTGAGAAGATAAGCAATTCAGTATGTGTTGTACATGTATAGATATGCAAAACATTACCATAGTAGATATATTATAAAAGACTGCTTATATTTCCCTCCCACCCATATCACCTCCCACCTTGTCCATTCCCTACTTTGATCCTTCCCCTTTTTGGTACTGGGTACTACCAACCTCTCCTCCCCCCAGAATAGCCTCCCCTCCATCATCCCTCCTCTCATCCCCCTTTCCCCTACTCTCCTGCAGGGTGATATGTCCCATTTAGTGTATATGTGATTCTCTCCTTGAGCCAACTTCAATGAGAATATGATTTTGCCTTTTTGCCTTCCTATTCTTCCCCTCCCCTGCAACTACTTCCCCTTGCCTCTTCTACATGAGATAGTTTACCCTACTCTGTCTCTCCTCATTTCCTCTTGCCAATTTCCTCTCTCAACTCTTGACTTCACTCCTTTAGAATCATCCCTTCCCATCAAATCCAACCTGTGCCCTCTATCCGTGTATACCTGTAAACATATGCCCATATACTCTCCTTCAATTATTTTCATAATGAGAAAGGTTTCATCAGACATAGTTATTGTTTTTCCATGTAGGAACGTAAATAGTTCAACTTTTATAAGTTCCTTTTGATTTCTTTTCCTTGATTACCTTCTCAAGCATCTCTTGCTTCTTGTGTCTGGATGTTTGGATCTGTTTAACAGAATCTTGACTTCTCATTAAGTCACTAGGTTCCGTTTGCTCCAGTCTAACTCTGAAGGAATGAATCTCCTCAGTGAGCTTTTGAGATTCTTTTTCCATCAGGGAAATTCGGCTTTTAAGGCATTCTCCTCATTGCCTTTCTGAGCCTCTTTTGCCATTTGAGTTTTCTATTTTTAAGGTGTTATTTTCCTCAGTCAGGCTGTTGACTGTCATTTCTTACTTTTCTTGCATCTTTATCATTTCCCTTCCCAATTTTCCCCCACTTCTCTTATCTGCTTCTTAAGGTCAAATATGGCCTGTAGCCAGCTTGTATTTTCATTTGGGGCTTTTGGTGCAGGAGTTCTGACGTCACAGTCCTGCTCCATCCTTTGATTCTCTTTGCCCCTAAAATAGGAGTCCAATGTTGAATTTTTCTGTATATTTTGTTTCTTTTGCCTAGGCATGTTGCCACTTAATTACTTGATTTTTTTGCTTGTTGCCACAGTAGGATTCTGCCACCAGACAGGAGAGCTTCCGCACAAACCTGGGGTCTTCACAACTTCCGAAGGTTGGGTGGCCTCTGTAAAGCCTCCATCTGCTCTGGCAAATTGAATACCCACCCCAAACCTCCCCCCCACCCCAGACCACAATCCAGATCCAGGCAGTTTAAAACAAGAGCGATTGATTGCTTGGTCTCCCTACAGTTTGCAGACCAGGAGCTAGAGCCACCACTGATGCTGCAAAATGGCTTCTCTGCAGAGTTTCTTCAGCAGCTTTTCACCCCCAGTGGAGGAAGCTAATGTGTTCTCTAAATACTGGTCCCAAAATCCATAGCCCACTAACCTCTCACTTTGTCCTAGGCATATCTGTCCTGATAATTCTGGAATCGCCACAGTTGCTGGTGTCCTGGGATCCCTCCAGCCAGCTGCTGGCCAGGCTGCCCTACTGCTAAAACCATGGCTCACAGGGGCCTGGGCTCAGCTCCCAGAGCACTGGGCTCTTGGTTCCCAGCGCCCTGTGCTACCTGCTCTTAGAAGGCTGCGCTCCTGCTCCCTGCAGGGCTGTTGGGTTCTCCTCAGCGGGAGGTTAGCTTCTCTGTGCAGTTCTGTGGGTGCTGGGGCTCCAGAAGTTGTTCAGAGTCCCCTTTTACATTGTTTGGAAGTTGTGTGGGGCAGAGAACCTTGGAAGTGTTGTTTCTACTCTGCCATCTTGGCTCTGACCCCCTGGAGTTTTCTTAACATAGATACGGGAGTTATTTCCCGTTTCCTTCCCCAACTTATTTTACAGATGAGTAAACTGAGGCAAACAGTGTTAAGTGACTTGCCCTGGGTCACGCCATCAATAAGATTTGAATATTATTATTAGATTTGAACTCAGGAAATTGAATCTTCCTAGCTTTAGGCCTAGTGCTCTATCAACTGTAACACTTAGCTATACCATGATCCTCTTTTAGGAGGTAGGACAAACAACAAAGCAGCAGCAGCAGCTACATCTGAATTGTCTATACCTCCATCTCTACTTGAGTAATCCCATTCATTTTTTCAAACCAAGGATTTGTTTTATCACTCTTCAAACCCCACCCCCCCAATGAAGAAAAAATCCCATAAAACCCTGCAACAAAATAGCAAAACAAATCCATGTGTTGGCTGTGTTGGGGAAAAATGTATATCTCATTCTGTGTATTTAGTACATCATGTCTCTGTCAAGATGTGAGTCATTCTTCATCATCTGTTCTCTGGAATCCTGGTTGATTATTGTACTGATCAGAACTCTTGAGTCTTTAAAAGTTGTTTGTTTTTACACTGTTGTAAGTTATTCCCCTGGTTCTGTCCACTACTCATCAGTTTTATATACATCTTCCTAAGTTTCCCTGAAATAGTTTTCTTTGTCATTTCTTTTTTAAAAATTATTTAACAAATTTATGATTAGTTTTCAAAATTATCTTTTATAATAATTTGAGTTCTAAATCCCCCCTCCCGTGTCCCCAATGTGGCATGCAATATGATTTAGATTATACATGTATGATCATATTCAACATATTTCCACATTAGTCATTCATTTTTAATGACCCACTTCACCTGCCTCTTCCTTCAAGAAGCCTTCCCTTGTGCCCTAGGCAGAAGTGACACTTCCTTTATCTAAAATCACATACACTGTGTTGATCCCTTATGCACTTACCCCTTATTCTTTTTTAAAGTCTTTTTTCTTATCTCATCTGCCAGATGGTAAGATTCTAGAGATTAAGTTCCATATCTGTACATATCTCTCATGAATTAGTTCCCTAGCCACCACACAGTATATACTCTAAAAAACAAACACCCCCCCAAAAAAAAACAAACAAAGAAAAACCCTGTTTCTAGGACTGAATAGTTGAATTTACTCACTTGGTCAGAGCACAATTCAGTCAATACAATTCATATCCTGGATTTCAATGGTGAAATATTTCCAGTACTTGAAACAGCATGAGCCTTTGCAACCTGTGTCTCCTGTAGCACTGCTATCAGAAGTCATATCCTTTTAGTTTATTGAGGGAAGTAAACAGACAATGTTATTCAAGATTGAAAGTGGCAGTTTTCCAACTAAATTACCCAGTCAGAGAATGGCTGGAGACCCTGCCTGCACTGACTCCATGCACTGCTACATAAGGTAATATAGTTATACACCAATAAAATGGCAGAATAACAGATGGAAAATCTATTAGTGAGAACATCAGAGACCCCAAACCAGTGCCAGTGGTACACGGGTGCCAGTCCTGCAGTTAGATCAATGCTGGGGAAAATATAACTTCAATCTTTTGTCTCAGCAGCGGCTTCCAAAGTGAAAACTAGTGGAATATTAATACTTGAAAGTGAGAGAAAGATCAAAGTCCATCCCAGCATTTTACTTATCAAGAACTAGAGCCTAGTGGATTTCATCCCTGAAAGCTAATAACTATTGAGACATGGGAGATGTCTGGCCTCTCTCCTAGGGATATTGGCTAGCATGTACAGGTCTCATGACAGTAATCCAAGCCCAAATAAGCTAACTTAAATTAGAGAGAGGAATGGAGCTTGTTGAGCAGCTGGGAACAAAATTCATAGCTTTGAAGAAGGCTTCCTCTGTCCAAGCCTCATTCTGGATGTGGCTTTTCTGATGATTTTATACATCATTTCTACTTCAATTCAATTCAAAAGTATTTATTTAAGTTTATGCTATTTGGCATTTAACAGCTTCTATGTGCTAGGAATATGAAGACAAAAATGAAACAAGCCCTGCCCTTATGTATCTTATATGCTACTGGGTGGGTAGGTGGAGGGGGAGGGGAGAAAATATAGGAGCAGAGAATTAGAGCTGAAACTAATCTTAGAAGCCATTTAATTCAACTGCCTCATTTTATAGAAGAGGAAAGTGAGACCCAGAGAGGTTAAAAGTTAAATGACTTGCCCAAGGTTATATGGGCAGAAATTGACAGAGGTGGGAATTTAAACCAAGTCCTCTGATTCCTGACTCAGTATTTTTCTGTAGTCCCATAAGTCAATGAATAAAATATATGTATATAACATGCATACTATATGTACATATATGTGTGTATACATATATACTCATATCTACGTGTAAATATATAGACATTTGTGTATCTTAATTTAAAAAAAATTAACAGCAGGGTAGCAAGTAGGAGAGACAAAAAATGACTTTTATAAGAGTTGGTGAATAAATGAAATTGTGAAAGCAATTTGGAGTTCCCAAACATGAAAATGAGGAGGGAATGTATTCCAACTATAAGACATTGAAATGGCAAAGAGAAGGAAAACGGGATGCTATGCATAAAGACCATTAAATAGGACAGTTTGACTGAGGGTGAGTCATATATCTGTAACCTAGGAAGATGAGTTGTAGATAATTTGTTTTACTACAGTGCCCTCAGTTATAAACTGGAATGAAAGGATATATCTCCAATCAAAATATATTTTTAGTTATTACTTATATATGTGTAGGGTACAGGTATTTCCAGGTCTAAACATGTATGATACACACACACAAATCTTTCACATCTTGGCCTTTCTGTCATACTGTAAATTGAAGAAAAGGTTCCAATTGCTGTGTTGATTAAAAAAAAAGTTTTCTCATCTATTAGTTCCTTTTATTAAAGAAATATCAGGAACAATCCCCCAAACCCCCATATATGCTCTTAAATAATAATTTATTTTAATTTTTTATTTCTTTTTTTAAATATTTCCTAATTACATGTAAAAACAATTAACATTCATTTTTTAAATCTTTGGGCTCTGCATTCTCTCCCTCCATCCCGACACTTCACCACACACTGAGAACTCAAACTGTATTAATCACACATGCAAACCCATGACAAATATATGTCCATATTAGTCATGTTTTCAAAAGAAAATACACACACACATACAAACACACATTCATACCACCTCCCCAGAAAAATAAAGTAGTAGGGTGAAGCCAAATTAACACAAGAGAGGCAGTAAGTCAGCTGAACTTTCCCATCATTTAGCTTCAAAGAACTAAAATAACTCTTAAAATCAAATTTTGGAGTGGCACGGCCAAAAAAGGATTAGAAGAGGTATTCTTTTCAGATTAAGACCACTTAGGAGATTGAGAGAAGTTTGTGACAAAGGGGTATGAGCTAATCCAGAGCACCTACTGTGGCAATAACAGCCTTTGGCTTTGGAGTTGGAAGGAATGGTGTTAGCAGCAGCAACTTCAGGAACTCTCAGCTGAGAGACAGAAAAGGTATTGGATAACTTGTCAGAGGAGATTGTTTGTTGGAACTGAGTGTACCTGAGGCTTATTGGCACCCCCGATTGCTCACATGCAAACTGGGTCATAGTTCTAGGGTGAAGGGGAACCCTTGTGGTTAGTGGCAAGTAGAAGAGAGCTCACACTCTTAGAGGACCTGGTCAAAATTCCAAGTTGGAGAGGGATGCTCATGGTCACTCGCAGGGGATCAGGGGCCCCAGTCACTGTTCAAGGCAGAGAGAAACACTAGCCCTTGTAGTGTAGAAAAAAGAACATGGTCACAATTTCAGGACCAAGAGGAGGCCTAGTGCTTGAAACTGCAGGGGAACAGATGCCCTTTACTGTGTAAGGACTGAATGCAGGCCAGAACAGTGACTACACCTCTTCCCAGATAATACCACCTGTGAAGCACTGAAAACTTCCAGACACCTAGAACTAGCTATAGAAACAGTAGCACAAAGATATATCAACCTTGACAGAGTGCTGACATATCTCCAGGTGAGTAGAGCACAACTTTAACATAAAGTTCAAAGTCAAGGAACGGGGTGTAAAATTGAGCAAACAGCAAAAAACAAAATTAAACAAAACAAAACAAAACATCCCAAAACTTAACTGTGAAAATCTACTACAGGGGGCAGAGCCAAGATGGCAGAGTAGAAACAGCACTTTCACTTCACTCCAGGACACACCATTTCAAAATTATGTAAAAGGGGGACTCTGAACAACCTCTGGAGCTCCAGAACCCACAGAACAAGCCAAAGAAGTTAACCTCCCTCTGAGGATAGCCTGGCAGCCCAGCAGGGAGAAGCCAGCACAGTGCTGTGGGAGCTGAGCCCAGGACCCCTTGAGTGGGAGGTTTTAGTCCCAGGGCAGCCTGACCAGCAGCCAGCTGGAAGGACCCCAGAACACCAGCAACTGTGGACTTTACAGAATTACCAACACATAGATGCCTAGGACAAAGTGAGAGGTTAGTGCCCTATGGACTTTGGGACCAGTATTTGGGAGCTCATCAACTTCTTCCCCTCGGGATGTGAAGCCACTGAGGAGCCACAGCACAGCCGCCATTTTGCAAGTTCAGTTGTAGCTTAAGCTCCTGGCCTGTGGACTGTATGGGGATCCAGCGATTAGTCTCAGGGGTAATCGGTCTTGCTTTAACCATCTTGGATCTGGATTGCAGTCTGGGGTGAAGGTCTTAGGGTGTGTGACCAGCTTGCCAGAGTGTGAGTGGGCTTCTGGGAGCGCACCCAACTAATACCTTTGGCAGTTGAGAAGACCCCAACGTTTGGGATAGAAGCTCCCCTCTCTGATGGCAGAGTCCTACTGGGGCAACAAGCCCAAAAGTTAAGTAATTAAGTGGCAACATGTCTAAGCAAAGGAAACAAAATAAACAGAAAAATTCAACATTAGACTCCTATTTTGGGGGCAAAGACGATCAAAGCATGGAACAGGAGGAGGACTGGAAGGTCAGAACTCCTGCACCAAAAGCCCCAAATGGAAATACAAGCTGGCTACAGGCCATAGAGGACCTTAAGAAGGATTTTAAAAACCAAAGAAGAGAAGTGGAGGAAAAATTAGGAAGAGAAATGAGAAGGATGCAGGAAAAGTATGAAATGACAGTCAACAGCCTGATTGAGGAAAATAACACCTTAAAATATACTAAATAAAATGGCAAAAGAGGCTCAAAAAGGCAATGAGGAGAAGAATGCCTTAAGAAGCCGAATTTGCCAGATGGAAAAAGAATCTCAAAAGCTCACTGAGGAGATGCATTCCTTCAGAATTGGACTGGAGCAAATGGAAGCTAGTGACTTTATGAGAAATCGAGATACTGTTAAATAGATCCAAACAAATGAAAGAATAAAAGGCAATGTGAAATATCTCATGTGAAAAACCACTGACCTGGAAAATAGATCCAGGAGAGATAATTAAAAAATGATTGGACTGCCTGAAAGCCATGATCAAAGAAAAAACCTAGAAATCATCCTTCAAGAAATTCTCAAGGAAAATTGCCCTGATGTTTTAGACCCAGAGGGTGAAACAGAGGTTGAAAGAATCCACTGATCACCTCCTGAAAAAGATCCCAAAAAGAAATATCCTAGGCATATTATAGCCAGGTTCTAGAATTTCTCAAGGAGAAAATATTACAATCAGCCAGGAAGAAACAATTTCATTATTGTGGAAACACAATCAGAATAGCCCAGGACCTTGCAGCTTCTACACTGAGGGATTGAAGGGGTTGGAATATGATATTCCTGAGGGCAAAGGAGCTAAGATTAAAACCAAGAATCACCTACCCAGCAACACTGAGTATCTTGTTTCAGGGGAAAATATGGTAATTCAGTGGAATAGATGACTTGCAAGCATCATTGAGGAAAAAACCAGAGTTGAATAGAAAATTTGACATTCAGAAACAGAAGCAAGAGATTCTTGAGAAGGTAAACAGGGAAAAGAAATCAAAAGAAACTTATCAAAGTTAAACTATTTACATTCCTACATAGAAAAACAATAATTGTAACTGATGAAACCTTTCTCAGTGTGAAAATAGTTGAAGAAGTGTATATGGGCATATGAATACATATGTGAATGTGTATATATGTTTACAGGTATACATGGATAGAAGGCACAGGTCGAATTTGGTGGGAAGGAATAATACTTAAGGGGTGAAGTTAAGAGGCGAGAGAGGAATGTGGTGAGTAGATGGGGAGAGAAGGGGTGGTAAACTATCTCATGTAGAAGAGGCAAGGGGATGTGGTGTACCAGTAAGCACCCCGACATCCCTAGGGTTGCTCCCAACACAGGTTCTTAGATCTGCTTTTGTAAAGGAAAGCAACTCAAAATGGGTTAGCAAGCTTACTTTAATCAAACAAACATATATTACCTAGTTCAGAGGGAAAAGGCCAGCACCCCAAACTTCAGCGTATACAGATAGATCAAACAGACAGGCTTCCAAACTATCCATTACATCAATACCAAATCACAGTTACCAGAGAGGGAAGCATCAACATCTGGGTCTTCAAAGCTAGGGGGCTCTCAACAAAGGCTTCCCAGAGTCTCATCTGGTCAAATCACACAACACTTCTCAAAGTGAGCCCCAAAGCAAAGCCTCAAATCAGGGATTATGTAGTCTTCTCCTGGCTCAGAGAATGTAACCACCCTCTTGACCCACTGCCCAATCACACAGCATCAAAGTGTGGTCATTCCTGAAAACCAAGCCTCCTACCACAGGCTCCATGTGACCACATTCAGTCTATTAGGGGGCAGAATATATTTTCAAGTCAAGGAAGGTTCTCAGAGTCACTTAAGTCAATCAAAGTCTCTTAAGCCAATCAAAGGGCCTAGGAGCAGGGAAGATCTTCAAATCTGCATTTCCATTACAAGTGGTTGCAGGGGAGGGTAAGAAAGGAAGGCAAAAAGGGTTAACCAAATTCTCATTGAATTTGGCTCAGGGAGAGAATGACATACATACTAAATAGGATATCTTTCCCTGCAGGAGAGTAGCGGAGAGTGGCATGAGAAGGGGGATGATGGAGGCAAGGGCATGCTGGCGGGAGATGAAGTCAGAAGCACCCACTTTTGAAGAGGGACATGATCAAAGCAGGGAATGGACCAGGTAGGGGCTGGGATGGGTGGGGGGGAAAATATAGCCTATCTTTTACAATCTATCTACTATGGTAATGTTTTGCTTAGCTATACATATACAACATATACTGAATTGCTTATCTTCCCAGCTGGAGTGGGTGACAAGGGAGGAAGGGAATGGATCTGGAATTTGAAATTTTAAAAGTAAATGTTTCAAATATAAAAAAAAAATCTACTAAGGTAGCAAGGAAGACACAGATATAATCTAAGAAGAAGACAACAATTTGGACACATCTACAATCAAAACATCAAAGAAAAATGCCCATTGGTTACAAGCTTAATAAGGGTTCTTGGAAGAGTTAAAGAAAAAGATAAGAGTGGTAGAGGAAAACATGAGAGAAGAAATAAAAGCAATGCAAGGAAATTATGAAATACTTTTGTACAATAGGTTATTTCCTATTTTTTTTTTATCATTTTGGGATATAGACCTAATAGCAATTTTACTGGGTCAATAGATATATAATTTTATACACTTTAAAGAGTAGTTCAAAATTGTTCTTCAGAATGGTGTATCAGTGTTCCAATTTTTCTACATCCCCTTAACATTTGTCATTTTCCTTTTCTGTCATGTTAGAGAATCTGATAGGTATAAGGTAGCATTTCAGAGTTGTTTTAATTTGCATTTCACTAATCAGTAGTGATTTCAAGTTTTTTTTTTTTTTTAAAGCAATTGGGGTTAAGTAACTTGCTCAAGGTTACACGGCTAGTCATTATTTATGTGTGGGTGCTCATTTTCTGAGGCCGGATCTGATCTCGGGTCATCCAAACTCCGAAGCCGACGCTCTTACTCACTGCGCCACCTAGCCGCCCCTTTAGGGCAATTGGGGTTAAGTAACTTGCCCAAGGTTACAAGGCTAGGTTTTTGTTTGTATGGATTAAGTGTTGGAGGCCGCCTCCGAACTCAGGTCCTTCTGATTCCAGGGCCGTCGCTCTATTCACTGCTCCACCTAGCCACCCCAAGGTTTTTTTTTTTTTTTTTATGAGTATTGATAGCTTTGGTTTATCCTTCTGAAAATGGCCTGTTTATATCCTTTGACATATATAACTGCAATACTTGCCTTTTTTATTTCAACTGAAGGATTCTGGATCCTGTGAGAGGTCCTTATTTTATCTCTGTGTGTGTTTCTCCATTACAGCTGTATTTCTGGTAAACAGAATATTGTTGGATTTTGGTTTCTAATCCATTTGGCTCTCCATTTCCATTTTATGGGTCAATTAATCACATTCACATTCACCATTATCATCGCTAGCTGTGTATTTCCTTTATCATATTTTCTTTTTTCTGTCCTTGCTCCCTTTTTTATTCTGTTCCTCCTTTAAAGTCTGTTTTGCTTCTGATCACTTCCTTCATCTACCCTTTCTTTTATATAACTCCCTTTCTAATATCACCTTTCCCTCCTACTTCTCTGTTTAATAAGCTAGATTTCTATTTCCAATATATGTGTGTGTTTCTCCTCATTGAACCACTTCATATGAGTGAGGTTCAAATATTGCTTACCCACTTACATTTCCCTTTCACTGGAAAAAAACTTTTCCTTGTGTGCCTCTTTTATGTGAAATATTTCCCCTTCTTCTCTCTTTCCCATTTTTCCACAGCATTCCTCTTTCTTTCTCATCCATTATTCTCACATCATTGCAATATAATTGAGTTACTTCTGTGTCCCCTACAAGAAATCCTTCTAACTGTCCTTATAATGATGTTTTTAGGAATAATATGAATCATCTCAGCATAAAAATATAAACAACTCAACTCTTTTGAGTCTCTTATAATATCTCATTCGTGTTTATTTAGGTTTTAATTCTTCTTTTAAGGCTTGTATTTGAAAGTCAAATTTTTCTGTTCAGCTCCAGTTTTTTCCCCCCATCAGGAATGTTTGATATTACTCTATTTCATTAAATTTTCTTTTTCTTCACCTTGAAGGATTATACTCTGTTTTGCTGGCTAGGTTACCCTTGATTGTCATCCCAGATCTGTTATCTTCCAGAGTATCGTTTTCTAAGCACTCTATTCCTTTAAGGTAGAAGCTGCTACATCTTATGTGATTCTGAGTGTGGTTGCATGATATTTGAATGTTTGCTTTCTGGTTGTTTGAAATATTTTCCCTTTAACTTATGGGTTCTGGAATTTGACTGGGTGTTTTTATTTTGACATTTCTTTCAGGTGCTGTTGGGTAGACACTTTCAATTTCTATTTTACTCTCTGGTTCTAGGATATTAGGGAAGTTTTAGTTTATAATTTCCTGAAATATGAGGTCTAAGCTCCTTGTTATATCACTGATCTCAGGTAATCCAATAATTCTTTTTTTTTTTTTTTTTTTTTTTGCTCTTTGGAGGCGGGGAGGCAGGACAATTGGGGTTAAGTGACTTGCCCATAGTCACATAGCTAGTAAAGAGTTAAGCGTCTGAGGCCAGATTTGAACTCAGGTCCTCCTGACTCCAGGGCTGGTGCTCTATTCACTTTGCCACCTAGCTTCTCCCAATCCAATAATTATTTAATTATCTCTCCTTGATTTATCTTCCAGGTTGTTTTTCTGATGAGATATTTCACATTCTCCTATTTTTTCATTCTTTTGACTTTTTATTGTTTTGTTTGTTGTATTATTTTCATCAATTAAGTTATGCACCTCTTTTTTCTATTTGTTCAATTCTATTGTTTTTGGTAAAATTTATTATTTAGTTTAAATTTAAATGGAAAACGAGAAAAGAAAAACACTACCATACACACAGCAAACCATGAAATGATTCAATATAAAACAATAAATTTCCATTTCAAGTAAATCTATATAAGGAATACTACTTTGTTTTCAAAGTTGCCAAGATTTTCTTTACTTTCTTGTAGGTTTTCTTTTGTTCTCTGCTGCATACTTTTTACTTTATTTTTCCCCTTGCCCCCAACCCACCTTAAGGAAGGCTACAATTAAGTGTGGATAGATAAGTATATATATATATATATATATACACATACATATACACACATATATACATATATAGCTATAAACAAACACATATATGTGTGTATATATATATATATATTTACACACATATATGTAAGACTGTACTATGCTTATTTCCACTTGCTATCTGTTTCTTTGAAGGTGGATAGCATCTTCCTTCATAAGATTGCATCATCCTATGTCTTTCTAAATCAACAATGTCATCATTTCCTACACCACAGCTACATTATAACCCAGTCACATCCTATTTGAGAGATTATCTATGAAAGAGTTTTTCCCCTACTTTTCTGCCTTCTATTCTTGGCTGCATATATTCTATTTATACAAAAATAATTTAAAATAATAAAAATTATCCAAGTTATACTTCAACAATGCTCTCACCTTAAAATATAGTATAAGATAAAACACTGAGCATGATGCCTGGCACATAAGTTCCAGGTAAATGCTAAACATTAGCTCTTATTATAATATGTGTGATCTCAGTTTCCTCATCTGTAAAATGAAGAGGTTGGACTTTTAAATTCCCTTCTAGTTCTGAGTAGATAATTCCATAATTTTCTTCCTATAGTTATTTTATTTTCTTCTGACAGACCTACACACTTAGCCCTGTGTTTGACATGAAAATGGTCCCAACCTTCTATGGCATTCACAGTAGGGAAACCCTTGTGGAACTAATTGACAGGGTTAAAGTGAAAATTCAGATAACCCCTCTCTCAGACACAAGCACTTGCCTCAAACCCAACAAACTATTTTGTTTGATATGTAAACATTTTCCTGTAGCCCCAGAGACAACCCATCAACAAATTTATTAAACTTGTCTTACACAGGATGTTAATGTTTCTGTAAATCTTCCACCATCTGTTGCACCATCTAATTGCAAATGTGGTGATAACATAATTCACCATTGTATCATAATAAAGTTAGATAAGTGATTTAAATGCACTTTAATATTCTTTATTCAAAACAGTGTAATTCTGTTAGCTTTCCTTGCCCTCCTAAATCCTTGGCTGTGAAATATGTCCTTTCATAGTACAGTAGATCCTGTGTAAAAAAGGAGTTTTCTTGAAAAAAAAAAACTATTTACTGAGTATGCTAGACCACCTCCATATAACTAACATTAAATGAGATGCCATTAGGTTAAGCTGAGCTGCCCCCAAAGAAATAGGAATAATTCAAGATTTTCATGTACATATTTATTTCTGCATCCCTAGTTGTCATTCACTGATCAATGGCCACTATCTGAACCTAAGTGTAAATGATTCAAATGATCTTCTTGCCCTCCACCCCTGATCTTTTATCTCAGTCTAGGAGTTTTGCTCTGCCTCAATTTAAACGTATTTTCTTATCATTCTCCTTTAAAACACACACACACACACACACACACACACACACACACACACACACACACACACCACATCCTTTAAAGTCAGTCATCCACACATTGTTATTATTCTGCTAGTCCATTTTGAATCTATATGTTACACCATTTTGGGAAACTCAAATGTTCTTACTCTCCTGTGGATGTTATTCAACATGGGTATAATGAGTATAGAAGAGGTTAAGTAAAAGTAAACTATTCATCCACAAGTAAGCATCCAGATGACTCAAATCTCAAATGGAAAATACCACCTAAGCCAGACAGAGATACTAAGCTCTTTTGGAATTTAGGGCAGCATTTCTCAGCCAATTTTTGCCATTCTTCTTGACTTGGAGAAGAATTAGAAGAGGGTCATCTAATCTGGTAATGTGAATTCCCATCATAAACACCTCACACAGTATAACATCAACAAGTCAATCAGCCAGAAGGTATATATTTAAATGCCTAAAAATCTTAAATGCCCAATTTGGGGCAAAGGGACTGGAACTAAAGCAAAGAGAGAACTCTCCTATTAAGAATGAGTAACACCAAATAATATGACAAAAATAATTATTCTTACATAAAAATAAGAAGTGCCAAAATTAATCTAAGGCAGCATAAACTTTAAAAGATTATTTGTGTGCCTATACTCATACTTTACTAGAGTCACTGGAGAAGAAATTCAAAACAATCACAATGGTCCCTTAGAAAGCTAAATGGTTTATAATTCTTTATTATATTCATTATCACCTTTGGTGATAACTTAAGATATAAGATAACATAAGACATAAGAGTATTTCTTCCTACTCAATTATGCTTTTTTTCTCTAAATAAAGAGCTTTTATTAAAATAGTTTAAGATCATCATTAACCACTCTTCACAGAAACCTATTTATATAAGATGAAGCAAAAGTGCAAGAAATACAAAGACCTAGTAGCAATTAGGTTAAATTAATTTAGGTTAAAGAAGACATTATTTCTGTCCTAAAGATGAAAATCTGATGCTCAGAAAGATTAAATAACTTGTCCAAGACTAGATAGCTTTCTAGTGGCAGTGTAAAGACTGGAAGTCTCAGTCCAAGAACATTTATTTACCCTATGGCACACAACCTCTGACTGGTAATTATCCTACAAATAGTTCTAATCTAGCCAGCAGATAGGGCAGCCTAAGACCTAACAATGGGTAACTTACTCTTCTTTCCTCATAGCTATTATTAAATCAAGGTATAAATGTTATATTCCACATGGTTATTGATTATCCTTTAGAAAGGTTGTATTAAAAAAAATGAGATGAATTTTCAAATCATACTTTGATCCTTTGGTACTCACTCTCCTAGCCTAAGTTTCTAATACTGGTTTCCAATTTCTCAGGAGCTGAGCCCTTCATATCTTACTCTAAAATACCTTCCTGTTTGGACTTCAGAAAAACTAGGAAAAATTTACTCGAACTGATGCTGAGTGAAGTGAGTAGAACCAGGAGAACATTGTATATAGTAACAGCCACATTGTACAATGACTGACTTTGATAGACTTAGCTCTTCTCAGGAACATAGGGACCTAAAACAGGATGGAAAATGCCATCCACATCCCGAGAAAGAAATATGGAGTCTGAATGCAGATTGAGGTATACTATTTGCTCTCTCTTCTTTGTTTTGTTTTGTTTTTCTCTCATGGTTACTCCCATTAGTTCTCATTCTTCTATACAACATGACTGATGTGAAAAATAGGTTTAATAAGAATGTATATGTAGAATCTATATCAAATTGCATACAGTCTTGAGGAGGGGAAAGTGAAGGGAGGTGGAGACAATTTAAAACTTATGGAAAAGAAAGTTAAAAACTAAAAATAAATAAATTAATTTATAAAAATAAATTTAAAAATAAGAAGAAAAAATATAAAATACCTGCCTGTTTCTCCCTATCTTAACTGAACTCCAACTCTTGGCTCTTATTACACTGTTCCTTGGAAACACTTTATTAATCTTAAGTTCCCCTAAATTAAGGATCCTTATTGGCTCTTGTGTCATGGATCCTTTTGTTAATCTGATGAAACCTATGGATTATTCTTAGAATAATGTTTTTAAATACATAAAATAAAATGTATGGGATTATTTTTTCTATTTTGAATTAATTTTATTTTTCCTAATTATATGTGAAACAATTTTTGACATTCACTTAAAAAATCTGTTCCAATTCTTTTCTCCATTTTCTTTCCTTACCCTTCACTGAGACAGTAAGCAATTTGATATAGGTCATATATGTGCAATCATAAAAAATAAATTTCCACATTAGGCGCGTTGTGAAAGAAAATAGACAAAATCACAGGGACAAAACAAAGAAAGTGAAAAACAGTATGGTTTGATCTGCATTCAGGCTCCATGTGTTCTTCTGGAGATGGACAGCATTTTTTCATCATGAGTCCTTTGGAATTGTCTTGCATCATTGTGTTGCTGAGAATGGTTAAGTCAAGCAAAGTTTATCATCATATAATATTGCTTTTAATGAAATAAAACAGAATTATAGAGGTCAATTGTATTGAAATATGGTGATCAAAATTTTAAAAATCAACAATAAAAGTCAATTAAATCCACCCACAGACCTCATTTTACCCTTTTCTGTACCTTCTCTCTCAACCCAAATCATGGAATACAGCTTCACCCTTGGGAACTGAGACAAGTTTTAGCTATTTCTCTTATGTCTATAAGAACAGCTCTATGCATGTCAATTAAACCTGAGATATCTTTTACCTGCTATTTTATTGAAACTTTAGAGGGTAGCTGAGAAAGTACTAAATGTTATTCACCAAAATTTATAATAGTATAGCAAATTTTGGCCAAGTTTTCTGAAGTAATGGGTATGCAAAAAGAATGATTGGCATTCTCTAAAACACAGGCTCTTTGTTTGGTGGGGAGGAAGATGGTCATGGTGCTCTTTCACAGTCTGATGAAACCTAAGAACTCCTTGGCAAAATATTATTTTTAAGTGTATTTATTAGAATTGTCATTCTTCAATCATTTTCAGTCATTTCCAACCCCATTTGTGGTTTTCTTAGCAAAGATACTGAACTGGTTTGCCATTCCCTTCTCCAGCTCATTTTACAAATGAGGGATTGAGGCAAAAAGGGTTGAGTAATTTGCTTAGAGTCACACAATTAGTAAGTGTCTGAGACTGGATTTGAACTCATGAACATGAGTCTTCCTGATTCTAAGCTCAGAGTTCCAGGACTCAAGTCAAGAAGACTCTGAAGAGGACCAGTCACAACAAAGGATAATGTCTTGACTTGCACTTTAATTGGATTTAAGTGAGGCAGAACTGTGAAAAGTGATCAATCTCACTTTCTCTTCCACAATCATTGAAGTACATCAGCAAAACAAAAGTCAAGACAACTGGCAATGGATTAGGATGTAGTGGATGGCCTTGGCAACTTGGATGTCTGACCAAGCTCTAATTCCTCCCTGCCTGCTTCAGCCACCTTCATGGCTATTGGAACAACCTGTTCTTGTCTTCCCATTCTACTAGGGGAGGTCTTCATGTGCTTGGGGTAGGCATCTTTCTTTCTTTTTTTAATGGATCCCTTGTTTTATTTTACTAGTATTCCTGTCATCCTTTTTTAAAATTTAATTTAATTTTATATATTTTAGTTTACTTCATTCATTTCCCCAAGATTTTCACTTACAAATTTTCTCCCCATTTTTCCCCTTCCTAGTATCCCAAAACAGAGATTCCAATGAATATCACCTCCCCACATCTGCTCTCTCCTATGTCTTCCCCCACCCGCCTTCTGACTTAAACATTTGATTTAAACCTTTGAATTCCAGATTCCTTCCCTACCTCACTTGTCACCCATCTTTACAGGGAAAACAAATAATTCAACATAGGCTGTACATGTGTAGCCATGAAAAACATTTCCATAGTGGATATATTGTGAAAGACTGACTGTATTTCCTCCCATCCCATCCCACCCCCCACTTGTTCTATTCTCTACTTTGATTCTGTCCCTTTTCAAAAGTGGGGACTTCCAAATTCCCTCCCCCACAGCCTGCCCTCCCTTCCATAAACCCCCCTCTCATCCCCTTCCCCCCACTCTCCTGTAGGGTGAGATACCCTAGTTAGTGTGTATGTGATTCCCTCCCTAAGACAAATTCATTGAGAATAGGATTGACTCATTCCCTTTTGCCTTCCTGCTCTTGCTCTCCAGTATAACAGTTTTCCCTTGCCTCTTCTATGTGAGATAATTTACTCCATTCTATCTCCCCATCTATTTTCATTATATATTCCTCTCTCACCTCTTAATTTCACCTTTTAAGAATCATCCCTTCCTATTCAACTGGTCCTGTACCCTCTGTCTATGTATACCTGTACACATATGTACACATTCTCACATATGCATTCATATGCCCATATACCCTCCTACATAGACATACATAAGTATGTATACATATATACATATACATGTGTATATATATATACACATGTATATGTATATATGTGTGTGTATATATATATATATACATATATATATATATATATAGGGAATAGAAACATATATATATATATATATATATGTTTCTATTCCCTTCAACTATTCTTATACAGAGGAAAGTTTCATAAGTTACAATTATCACTTTTCCATGTAGGAATGTAAATAGTTCAACTTTCATAAGTTGATTACAGTAATTACAGTGATTACTATGATTACTTTGCCCTGTTTACCTTCTCATGCTTCTCTTGCTTCTTGTAATTTGAATGTCAACTTTTCTATTCAACTCTGGTTTTTTCATCAAGAATGCTTGAAAATCTTCTATTCCACTGAATGACCATATTTTCCCCTGAAAGATGATATTCAGTTTTGCTGAGTAGTTAATGCTTGGTTTTAGTCCCATCTCCTTTGATCTCTAGAATATCATATCCTAAGCCCTTGGATCCCTCAGTGTACAAGTTGCCAGATTCTATGTTATCCTTATTGTGTTTCCACAGTATTCAAATTGTTTATTCCTGGTTGCTTGCAATATTTTCTCCTTGATCTGGGAACTCCTGAACCTGGCTATAATATTCATAGGAGTTTTTTGGGGGGATCTTTTTCAGGATGTGATTGGTGGATTCTTTCAACCTCTACTTTGCCCTCTGGTTCTAAAATATCAGGGCAATTTTCCTTGAGAATTTCTTGGAAGATAATTTCTAGGTGCTTTGTTTGATGACTTTCAGGTAGTCTTATAATTTTTAAAGTATCTCTCCTGGATCTATTTTCCAGGTCACTGTTTTTTTCAATGAGATATTACATTACCTTCTATTTTTCTCCTTTGTTTGGATCTCTTTCATAGTATCTTGATTTCTCATAAAGTCACTAGCTTCCATTTGCTCCAGTCTAATTTTGAAGAAATGTCTCTCTTAAGTAAGCTTTTGAGATTCTTTTTCCATCTGGCAAATTTGGCTTTTTAAGGCATTCTTCTCCTCATTGCCTTTTTGAGTCTCTTTTGCCATTTGAGTTAGTCTATTTTTAAGGTGTTATTTTCCTCAGTCATGTTGTTGACTCTCATTTTATAATTTTTTTTTGCATTATTCTCATTTCTCTTCCCAATTTTTCCTCCACTTCTCTTATTTGCTTTTCAAAATCTTTCTTAAGCTCCTCTATGGCTTGTAAGCAGCTTATTCTTTTCCTGGAGGCTTCTCGTACAGGAGTTCTCACTTTACTGTCTTTCTCCTGTTCCATGCTTTGATACTTTTTGTCCCCCAAAAAGGAATACAGATTTGGATTGCTGTGCTTCCCTCGTTTGCTCATGATGCCACTCAGTTACTTGATTTCTGACTTTTTTTCCACAGTAGAATTCTGCTACCAGAGTGGGGGGGGGGTGCTTTGTCCCAAATTGCTGGGGTTTTCTCACCTGCTGGAGCTATTAGTTGGGTGCCTTCTCTGAAGCCTCCCCATCCTCTGGCAAATTCATCATGCATTCCAGGACCTCCACCCTAGACCACAATCCATATCCAAGCAGGTTAAAGAAAGAGTGATTACCCCTCAGACTGGTCCTTTGATCCCCCTGAAATCTGCAAGCCAGGGGCTCTGAAACAGCCATGTGTCTGCAGTTGCATGGCAGTCCTGCAGTCCTGTCTTAGCCTCTTCTTTCCCTGGGATCAAAGGCCAACAGCACACCCATTTTCCCAAGTCCCAAAGTCCACCCTGCACTGACCTCTCACTTTGTCTTTAGTATCTATGGGTTGATAATTCTACAAACTGGCACAGCTGCTGGTGATCTGAAGTCTCTCTAGCCTGAGGCTGGTCAGGTCACCTGGAGGCTAAAACTTTTGGTTCAGGCAGGGCTTTTCTTGGCTCCCAGAATGCTGCACTGGCCTATTCCTGCCAGTCTGCCCAGCTGTCTTCAGCAGGAGGTTAGCTTCTCTCTGTCATTTTGTGGGTTCTGTAGCCAGCTCCTTCCAGTCCCAGCCCTGCAGTGATAAGCCTGGCAATGGCCCCTGCGGTTGGTGGGTCAAATTGCTGCCACATTGATCAGGCCTCGTCAGGGCCTCTGCCCACCCTGGGTTCCAGGCCTCTGCTTCAGCCCCCATTGTCTTCCAGGCCTCTGTGCTGTGCCCAGTCATCTTCTTGGCCACTTCCGGGAAGGCATCTTTCTAATTCGTTTATGAGTTTAAGGCCTGTACTTTACCCTTAACCTGATTTAGCACTTCTGCCAAGACAGTGTTACTGTGATTTGGCTATTATGCAGGTTACAGCTTCTTGGAGCAACAGGTGAGACTTGGGTGAGAAATGGGCACCAAAGATCACAAGAAGCTCTAAAGAAGAAGTCACAGAAACAATTAATAATGTTCAAAAAAAAGATCAAGATGAAACAAGGCAAAATTCCTAGGATGCAGTTGATGCAGTCCTCTGAGAGAAAATCACTAAAAAAATACAGGAACAAAGTAGAAAATGAGAGAATAAATGAATACTAATTAAAAAATGAGAAAACTGAAATAAATGGAAAAGAGGAGATTTTGGATATCAGAGGAGAAATACACAAACTGTAAACCAAAATGACTAAAATTTATAAATAAAATTAATAGATGATTTTTTTTAAAGACTGAGAACATTAATAAGTATTTAAACCAAACTGGTTAAGAGGGCAGAAAATTAAGTTAAAGAAAAAGAAAACAAAAACAAACTAGGAAATGAA
The DNA here is from genome assembly GCA_011680675.1 of Gymnobelideus leadbeateri. NCBI lineage: Eukaryota > Metazoa > Chordata > Mammalia > Diprotodontia > Petauridae > Gymnobelideus > Gymnobelideus leadbeateri. The sequence goes on from WOXC01010196.1 coordinate 196,371, forward strand.
CAAGTTGAGATCACAAAAACAAAAACAGAAGAAGCAAAAGAATTATCAGAATATACTCTGCACAGTTATATTAATGAAAAATGGAAAAAGAAAAAAAAAAGGTTTCCCTTAAAAATTTGAATGGTAGGGGGGCGGAGCCAAGATAATGGAGTAGAAACATCGAGTCTAAGCCACTCTCCCCCCAGATCACCTCCAAACTATGGAAAAGGGGACTCTGAACAACTTCTGGAGCCCCAGCACCCACAGAACAACACAGAGAAGCTAACCTCCCACTGAGGACAGCCCAGCAGGCCTGCAGAAAGGACCAGCATAGTGCTCTGGGAGCCAGCAGCACAGTGTGCAGTGTGCAGGGAGCTGAGCACAGGTCCACCTGAGTCTCGGTTTTAGCCCCAGGGTGGCCGGGCCAGCAGCCGGCTGGAGGGACCCCAGAACACCAGCAGCTGTGGCAATTATAGAATTATCAACATAGACATGCCTAGGACAAAGTAAGAGGTTAGTGCCCTATGGACTTTGGGACCAGTATTTGGGGAACGCATCGGCTTCCTCCCCTGGGGGCTAGAAGCTGCTGAGGAGACACGCCATTTTGTAGTTTTGCAGCCAGGAAGAAACAATTTCAATATCGTGGAAACACAATCAGAATAGCACAGTACCTGGCAGCTTCTACACTGAGGGATCGAAGGGCATGGAATATGATATTCCAGAGGGCAAAAGAGCTGGGACTGAACCCAAGGGTCACCTACCCAGGAAAACTGAGTATTTTGTTTCAGGGGAAAATATGGTCATTCAGTGGAATAGAGAACTTTCAAGCAGTCTTGAGGAAAAAAACAGAGTTGAATAGAAAATTTGACATCCAGACACAAGAAGCAAGAGATGCCTGAGAAGGTAATCAGGGAAAAGAAATCAAAAGGAACTTATCAAAGTTGAACTATTTACATTCCTATATGGAAAAACAATAACTGTGACTGATGAAATCTTCCTCACTATGAAAATAATGGAAGAAGGGTGTGTGGTCATATGAATACATATGTGAATGTGTGTATATATGTTTACAGTTATACATGGATAGAGGGCATAGGTTGAATTTGTTGGGAAGGGAGGATACTCAAAGGGTGAAATTACGAGGTGAGAGAGGAAAGTGGCAAGAGGAGATGAGGAGAGACAGTGTAGGGTAAACTATCTCATGCAGAAGAATCAAGGGGAAGTGGCTGCAAGGGAGGGGAAGAATAGGAAATCAAAAAGGCAAAACCACATTCTCATTGAATTAGGTTCAGGGAGAGATAGACATACATACTAAATGGGATATCTCAACCTGCAGCAGAATAGGGAGAAGGGGGATGAGAGGAGGGATGATGGATGGGAGGGAATCCTTGGGGGGAGGGGAGATTGGAAGTACGCAATATAGAAGAGGGACAGGATCAAGTAGGGAATGGACAAGGTTGGGGGTGGGATGAGTGGGAGGGAATTATAAGCAGCCTTGTACAATATATCTACTATGGTAATGTTTTGCATAGCTAGACATGTACAACATATACTGAATTACTTATCTTCTCAGAGGGAATGGGTGACAAGGGAGGAAGGGAATGGATCTGAAATTCGAGGTCTTAAAATTAAATGTTTCAAATATATATAAATACTATTATTAACACTCTTTTGCTTGTAATTGGGAGATAAGATGTGCAGGCATTGGGACACAGAGATTCGCCTTTTCTAATGGAAAAGTCGAAGGGGGTATGGGAGAAGATATGGGAGAGAGCAGATTGGAGGAAGCGATATCTTGTGGGACTGCTATTCTGGGAGGGTGGGTACGGGAAAACAGCGGGGGGAGGGGGATAATTGTAACTCAAAATCTGGTGGAAATGAATGATATAAAACAGAAGTTAATAAAGCATTTGTTTAAAAAAAATTTGAATGCTAGATAGAGATCTTAAACCGATCTCAGAAAACAAAACAAGATTCCCTTTAAAGGAACCACAAAAGCAACAATAGGCAAACAAAGAAGAAACTCCTGGTCCTAACAGATTTATGGGAGAATTCTATCAAACTTTTAAAGAACAATTCACATTATTTCTGCATAAATCATTCTAAATTGGTGAAAAAATAAAACACTCTATAATACTACTTTTATATGGTCTAACTACTTACATTATGGAAGGATATATCCAAGAAAATATATAGACTAATATCATTTGTGAATGTCTATTTTTAAAATATTTCTGAATAATATTTTAAGGGTGCTAGATAAGAGACTAGATAGAATTCTTCTAAGAAACCATTCATATACAAGTTGGCTTTATGCCAGGGATGTAATGATAGCACAATAGGAAAATAACAAGCAAAGCTAATCACATTAAAAACAAAAATTTCCAAAACCTCATAATTATCTCAATAATTACTGAAAAAGTCTTTGAAAAAAATTTTAAAAGCATTTGACAAAGTATAATATTCATTATATTAAAAAAACAAATAAAACAAAAACCTACAAAGTAGTGATGTTAAACTCAAAAAGAAACGAATTCTTCTGGGCTGCATATTGTCTTAGAAAACCACATAATAGCATTATTTGTGTTACATTATATTTTTATTTCTTTTATTAGACATTTCTTAATTATATTTTGTTTACTCAAGAGTTGTTTGTTTTTTAATGGTAGAGGGGGCATCCCCTTGGGCTTCATGTTTGATTCCTCTGCAACAAAGTACAGATATAAAGGGATCTTTCTAAATTTTATAGGGACCATCTATCTGAAACCTAACAATTATCATATGTAGGAGATATTACAATAATTATGGAAGTAAAAAAAAAACAGTGCCCACTCTCCCTATCGTTATTTGACATATTTGTAAAAGTCCTAGGAGTAACAATAAGAGAAAGGATTTAAAAGTATGAGAGTAAAAGAGTATATAAAATGATCCCTCTTTGCTGATCATATGATGGTTTTCTTTTCTTTTTTTCTGAAGGTGTTTCTATGTTATTTATTTTTTATTTTTCAGTTTACATCTGTAATTTCCACAAGATCTTAAGTTGCAAATTTTTTCTCCTTTTTTCCCTACCCACCACCCCAAAACAGCAATCCCACTGAATATCACCTCCCCAATATATTTTCTCCCATAGATTCCCCCATTTCCCCTCCAACTTTCCAGTGGGCACAGTAGATGTCTATGCCCAAGTGCCTGTATATCTTATTTCCCAGTTACATGTAAAATAGTACTACTACTACTACTACTACTATTACTACTACTACTACTACTACTACTACTACTACTACTACTACTACTACTACTACTAATAATAATAATAATAATAATAATACATTTTTAAACATTTCATTTTAAAAATTTGAATTCCAGGTTGTTTCCCTTCCTCCCTCATGACTCACCCTCCCTGGGAAGATAAGCAATTAAATAAAAGTTGTACATATGTAGCTATGCAAAATATTTCCATCATGAATATATTGTGAAAGACTGACTATATTTCCCTCCATCCTATGCCACCCCCAACTTATTCTATTCTCTACTTTGATCCTATCCCTTTTCAAAAGTGGTTGCTTTCAACTTCCCTCCCGACAAGGCTGCCCTTCCTTTTGTTATCGCTCGTTTCATCCTCTTCCCCTCTACTTTCCTGTAGGGTGAGATACCCTAT
>WOXC01010197.1:0-235954 GCA_011680675.1 Gymnobelideus leadbeateri
CCTTGAACTTCTAGCCACCATGACTACTTCTAAGGACAAGCCATGTAGATCCAATTCATCTTCTACTCACAGGTCTCTCCCACCCCCTTTTTTTTTACATCTCCCTCCAATTTATTATTTATTTATTTTCAAGATTCATTTAATTTTTTCTTTTAGTCTAAATTCTCTCCCTCCCTCCAGCTCCTACCTCACTCATTGGAAAGGTTAGCAATATATGAATTATACATGTTAAATCAAGCAAAACATTTCCATATTAGCCATGTTGCAAAAAAAAAAAGACAAGAAAAAAAGAAAGTGAAAAAAATCATTCAGTCTTCCCTTCCAGTTTCGCTAGTCCTCTCTCTGGAGGAGGTGAGCATTTTTTCATCATGAATCATTTGGAATTGTCTTGTATCACCGTATTTATCAGAGTAGCTAGGTCATCCACAGTTGTTCATTGTTACAATGTTACTGTTACTATGTGCAGTATTCTCCTGGTTGTACTCACTTCTCTTTGCATTAGTTCATGTAAGTCTTATCAGGTTGTTTTTTTTTTAATACACCTCCCCCCACCCCTCCCTGCCCCACTGTCGTTTCTCATAGCATTCTGTCACAATCATATGCCCCAGCTTGGTCATCCATTCCCCAGTTGATGGGCATCCCCTCAATTTCCTGGACTTTGCCACTCTCCCAGTTCCTCTGGCCTGGAATGCTCTCTGTGCTCTCCCTCCACCTCCTGGGATCCCTAACTCCATCCCAGCTTCAGCTCAAATGTCCCCTTCTACATGGGCCCTTGTCAGTCCCCCAAGTCCTTGGTGCTGCCCCTCTCATCCCATTGTCTTACTCAGCTCATAGAAAGAAGATGACATCCCATTCTATGAGGCTGATCCAATAGGGATCTCTTCTTCCTCATTCTTGAACAGACACTGGAGTACAGTAAGACAGGCAGAGTAATCAACCACTTCTGAAGTGTGGGCCTTAAGGAGAGGCTGATATTCATCAGGATTGCAGGAACTTAAAAAAAGGATCTCAGGGCTAATTTAGATCTCTACCCCCCTTTTCCAAATGTAGAAACTGAGTCTAAGAGGAGTGATTTAGCTAAGCTCACACAACTAATAATTGGCATAGCAGGATTCAAACCTAGGTCTTCTGACTCCAAGGCCACTGCTCTTTCCAGTTTATCATACAGTTTCCTTCTTCCTTTCTGGATTTCTTCTCTATCTGCTATGGGCTAGAAATGCAGGGCAGCTATATGTCACAGTGATAGAATATTAGACTTGGAATCAGAAGATCTGAGTTCAAATCCAGCATCAGGATAACACGAGCTGGGTGACCCTGGGCAAGTCACTTCACCCATGTTTGACTTACTTTCTTTGTCTATGAAAATGAGGATAACAATAACACTGACCTCCCAGTGATGTTGGGAGGATCAAATGAGAGATATTTGTAAATCGCTTGGCACGGTGCCTGGCCTATATCGTATGCACTATCTAAATGACGGTTATCATTATATCTGGCCTCAGACACTCATTAACATGTGAACCTTGGCAACTCATGTAACCCATTCATCCTCAGTTTCCTGAAGTGCAAAATGGAAATAAAGCACAGCGTTATTGTGAGGATAAGATGATCTAACTTATCTCAATGCTTTGCAACCTTAAAGGGCTGCTATTAGGTGTTAATATTATAATTTCGTTCACGTTATTCATTTAACCAATATAATTATTATTCAAAGACCAATACATGCTATGTAAATGCTAACTAGTGTTATTTCACTGTACACAATAAAATATCATCTCATTTGATTCTCACGACAACCCTGGGATATCAGTGCTATTATTATTATCATTATTTTTGCTTTTTGGAGGGCAATTGGGGTTAAGTGACTTGCCCAAGGTCACATGGCTAGTAAGTGTTAAGTGTCTGAGGCCAGATTTGAACTCAGGTCCTCCTGACTCCAGGGCTAGTGCTCTATTCACTGTACCACCTAGCTGCCCCTGATCTGTTAATCCCCATTTTACAGATGAGGAATTGAGGTTGAGGAAGAAGTGACAGTAAGTTCTGAGGCCAGATTTGAATCCAGGCCTTCCTAACTCCAGGGCTGGGGCTCCATCTCCTGTCCCACACAGCCACCTTGTCTGGTCGAAAGCCTGAAATCCATGTTGTATGGTGGTCTTCTATTTCATTTACTCAACATTTGATGTGTCGCACGTGATAATGATAACAGAATCCAAACCATTATGAGACAGATTTGCTGCTGTACTCTTTCTTCCCAAGCTATGCTGTGGCTGGTGATTTTGGCCTTATCCACCTTGCTTCTAATGTGTGCTTTGCTTTTGGGGGGCAGTTGGGTAGGGCCCTATAACAGCATGAGACTTCATTTTCTCTTTCACTTCCTTAGAATTAATGCCTAGTGATAGTGAAATCACTGGGCCAAAGGGTCCCACCCCTCGTTCACAGGTGCTGGGCTCTTCCTGCCTCACGGCTAATTGACCTGTCGCTTTCTGAGTTATCATCCAGCTCTCCAAGTGCTCCCTTCAGGTCTATAGCTCAAGCAGAATTCTCATCATTTTTTATGCATGGCACCAATGAGAGGTTGTCTACCAGAGAATTGACTGACATAACATTTAGCCAATAATTAGAGGTTTTGAAATTTCCTTCTAGTGCCTTGGGATGAAATACTTGTTTTTGAAATGTACTCTGAAGGATGCTCCATCCTTAGGGAAATGCACTCTACTCCACCCAATGCTGTCAAGGATCTGGGGGTGGGAGCTTGCAAATCTGATAATAACTTTGGTTCCTTGGTAGACAGCCTTGGACAAATAAGCACCTATGAGAATCAGGTTGGACCCACAGCCTGAAAGCCTATAAATGTTGGGTGAGCAGGAGAGTGTTGATAAGAATTTCAGCTTTGTCCTTTATTCCCTAGGGACTCTTTGCTTTGCTTTGTTTTGCTTCATTCCCCTCTCCTTTCCCTTTTCCTTTCCCTTTCCCTTTCCCTTCCCTTTCCCTTTCCCTTCCCTTTCCCTTCCCTTCCCTCTGTGCCACAGTTTTCTTATCTGTAAAGTGAATGTTGCACTTGGTGTTCAAGGTCCCTTTTAGCTCTAAATCTGTGCCCTGTGATCCCTGATACTTGGATGTCCAGGCTTTGCTTGAAGACCTCCAGTTGGGGCAAACCTACTCCTTCCCATTGGCTCTAGGATCCCCTCAGGTCTCATCATTTTTATGATGGCTCCACTGAGAGGCTGTCTACCAGAGAACTGACTGACATAACATTTAGCCAAGTTCTGGGAACACTCTCACTGTTAGGGAGCTTCTCCTGGCTCTGTAATTTGGTCTTGGTTCTGCCCTGTAAGAATCTCTCACAAAGCAGTCTTAGTGGGTCTCCTCTGTCTTTGGACTTTGGCATATGCACAGACTCCCTTTGTCTTCATTTGATCAGCCTCTTGTAATCCTTTCTTTGGGTATGGGCTGTTTCTCCTCAACAAATTCTTTGAAGGCAGGGACCCTTTTCATTTGATCTGTCCCTAGTGTAGTGCCTGGCACATAGCAGGTGCTTCAATAAATAGTTGTAGGTTAGAGAAAGCCTTGAGAAGCACTGTGCTGTGATGGATGGAACGCTGAAGGTAGAGACAAAAATATATGGGTTTAAATCTTCTGGCTGTGTGACCTGGATCAGATGACTTCAAGTTGCTGAGCCTCAATTTCCCCAACTGCCAAATGATGCTAAGATTGTTTATAGTACTTCCCTCACAGGTTTGTCATGAGGCTCAGATGAGGAAATGTATATAAAGGACTTTATATACTTTTTTTTTTTTTAAGCAATTGGGGTTAAGTAACTTGCTCAAGGTTACACGGCTAGTCATTTGATTTATGGGTGGGTGCTCGTTTTCCGAGGCTGGATCTGATCTCAGGTCATCCCAACTCCGAGGCCGGTGCTCTTACTCACTGCGCCACCTAGCCGCCCCTTTAGGGCAATTGGGGTTAAGTAACTTGCCCAAGGTTACACGGCTAGGTTTTTGTTTGTGCGGATTAAGTGTCGGAGGCCGGCTCCGAACTCAGGACCTTCTGATTCCAGGGCCGGCGCTCTATTCACTGCGCCACCTAGCCACCCCGATTTTATATACTTTAAAGGCTATTATTACTGAAGGATATTCTCCCTTTTCTCCAGTGACTCTGGTGCTTTTTATTTAGCAAAAGGCAAAGAGGCCTTTATAAACAAAGAGGGCAAAATGAATGCCTTTCCCTCTGTTTCTCTCTGCCTTCTGTCTTCCATCCACCAACTTGGCCATGCTGGGATGACAGTTTGGTAGGGAGAGCATTCAGGTGCCTGGATTTGGATTTCCAGTGTTTTCTGAATGTATTATTCACTCCTTATAAAAGGGAATTCCTTTATAACTCATGTGTCAGGAATTGGACGTCCACATGACAGGCTGGATTTGGAGAGCAGTGTTTGAGGCGAGGGAACGTCATGTGATTCCTGTTGCAAATACAGTTACATCATCGTGACTCTGCTACTAACTGGCCATGTAGCTTCTAGCAAGTGTGTGACCCAGGAAAGTCAACCTCTTTCTGCCCTGGCTTCCTCAGGTTTGGAATGATGAGGTCGGACGCCTAGAGTTCTGAGACTCTTTCCAGGTTTCACTCTGTGCTATGATCCCAAATCGCTTCCTGTCTCTGGTGAGCTCAGAGCTCTGAGACCATGTGTGTGTGTATGAGTGCATGTGTGTGTTTATGTGTCTGAGCACTGTGTGGATATGAGTGCTGTGTGTATATGTGTAGGTCAATATGTATATATGTGTGGATAAGTATGCATGAATGTATTCTGAGTGTGTCCTTGTGTGTATAAGGGTGTTGTGTATGTGTGTGGAGTGTGTATGAATGTGTTGTGAGTGTGTGTGTGTTGTCTATATGTGTGTGAAGACATATCTTTGCTATCTTACTTATAAAATAAATGGGTTAGCCAGGATGCTTGATGGCAGAGACCTTTTGCATCCCTAGTGCCAAGCATGGTACCTTGCATAGAAATGCTCCTATTATAAATGCTTGTTAAGTTGAATTGAATTTTAGCTCTACTAGTTGGTATCTCTATGAGCTGTTTTAAAAAGCCCCCGTGGAAAGTTTCTAACATGGGATGGATGGACCTCTTTGGTCTGACAATGCCATCAATGGTAACCTAGCTTGTCTCCCTGCCTCTGGTCTTCCCCTCTAGCTCATTGTGAACCAGATGCCAAATTCAGTTTCCCAAGGCCCATGTCTAATCATGTCACTCTCCTGCCTCCAACTTTCAATAGCTCCCTATTGATTTTAAGACAGAATAGAAACTCCTCCATTCAGTGTCTGAAGCCCTTTTCCATCTGCCTCAAGCATACCTTCCTAACCTTGTCTCACATATTACTTGCTCTTCACATCATTTGTATTTTAGCTACATCAGGTGAATAGCTCTTCCATGATCTTCATTACTTTTCTGGTTAAGATCTTTATCTTCCTTCAAAATTTCCTGCGGTCCCGTCCCCTCCCCAACCCACTACCATCATCACCATCTCTGATAGTGTTTTTCAATACCTCCTTTGTCCTCCCCACACTCTGCCTTTTTGTCATAATTACTTGTGTACATATCGGCATGTACATGGCAGGAGAGATACTGTGGTGCAGTGTGAAGCCTGCTGGGTATGGAATCATGCCTCACATGTTTACAAGTCATGGGACGGGCAATATGTCCCTTAAGTAGTAACTTGATTGAGAGTGGGGAAGACCAGGTAGAAATCCCCTCACAGAAATGTACTAGGTGTGTGGCTCTGGGCAAGTCAGCAATCCCTCTGTGCCTTGGTTTATTCATTGGGCAAAATAATGATTCTCATCTCACAGGGTTGTTGTGAGGATCAAATGGGATAATGTTTGGAAAGCATTGTGCAGATCCTGGAGCACAATGTAAATGTCAGTCACCACCACTGCCCCCCACCATCACCATTAGCACTACCATCATTACCTACTTGCCCACTACTTCCATCACTACCACCCACTACCACCATCACCACCATCACCATCACCACCCACCCACTACCACCACCCCCACCATCACTACTTGCCCCCACCATCACTATCACCATGCATGACTCCCTCATTACAAGCTGCTGCTTTTTTTTTGGAGGAGGGAAGAAGGGAGGGGAACAGAACCTGTGATTTCATTGGCACAAATAACTTACAGGGCTGACATTCCCTGTATCAAGGCAGATGTTCTGGAAGGTTAGATGGCCCACTGAGCTGTTAAATGGTTTTCCCATAGTCACACAGCCAGAATGTATCAGAAGCAGGGCTTGAATCCAGGTTGTCTTGACTCCAAGGACAGGTCTCTCTTCCCTCCAACATACCTCTCCATTACTAATTCCACTATTATTATCGCTCCTGCTATTAGATTATAAGTTCCTTGAAGGTAGGGTGGGACTTGTGTCATTTGATGTTTCCAGCGCTGGGCACAGTTCCTTAGTTCCTTGCTTGCCTATACCAGATACTTCATAGATGCTTGTCCAGTTGATTTTGCCCATCACTCATTATAGTTCCCAAGCAGTATCTGACTTTTTAGCCTTGAGAAGGATCTGAAATAGTGGGAGGATCATTCTAGGCTCCAGGGATGTTGAATCGTGATCTCCAGCCTCCTTTATCTGGGGAGCCATTTTTCTAATTTGATGCTCATTTCACTCCTTTCTGCAATTTTAATCTTTTTAAAGCTACTTTTGAATACTTTATTAGCTCATCTTTATCAGTCTGAACATGAGACTTTCTAAATGGGCTCTTATTACCTTCTTCTCTCCTACTCAATAAGTCTGCTTATTGAATTGTGTGAAATTCTACTCTCTCTAATGGAATGGTCAGTGCAGAGTTGGAAAGGACCCCAGGGACCATCTCACCCAACCTCTGCCTCAAGGAGAATCCCTGTTACTGTGTGTCCTCCGAGCTCTTGGTTAGACAGTCCATTCCACTGATGGGGAGACTTCCAAAGCTTTGACCCTGAGCTCCAAGTGACTGGCTTGGAATTGATCCCCCTTAATGGAGTTCCTTACTGCCTGGAATTAATTGATTATCATGTATTCATCCTCTATTGGTCTTATTTGTACATAATTGTTTGCTTATGGTCTCCCCCATTAGACTGAAAGCCCTTTGAGAGTACTGGCTGTCTTTTGCCTTTCTTTGCTTCCCCAGCACAATGCCTGGAACATAGTAGGTGCTTAACAATTGTTTATTGTTTGACTGATTGTAACTTCCACCCATTGTTCCTGCTTTTACCCTTGGGGACAAATAGAACATGCCTAATCCTTTTGGACAACCCTTTAAATTCTTTAAATACTATTAACATTTTCCTCCCACTGGCTTCTTTTCTCCAGGCTACTTATTCTCAGTTGTTTCAGCAGTTCTTCCTAGGAGTTGATTCCTGGGATCCCTATGGAGATTGTAAAGAAGAAGCTAAATGCCCTCAGTGAAGTCACTTGGCTCCCATGAATTGCTCTGTTCTCAGTCATGCATGAACTGGCAGAAGTGATTGCTGAGGCATGGTCAGCATCATCTGAGAGTCTGTGGTGAGCAGGAGAGGGACCACTAAAGTTCAGTGTTTTCCTGTTGTTCAAAAATGGGAGTAAAATTGAGTCTGAAAACTGTAGGCTGGTGAGCTTTACTTGGATTCTTGTGAAAATCACAGAAACCCTTAGAGCAGTGCTTGGTGAGTGTCTAGAAAAATCATGTGCAGGCAGGGGAGACCTGCTGAAAAATGAATGCAAAACAATCACAGAAGACATTATGTTTGCTCAATGTAAAGATTTAAGCTTTTTGATAAGAATTCACTATTTGGTAAAAAAAATTGTTTGGAAAACTGGACAGCAGTATGACAGAAATTGAGTATAGACCAATGTCTTACACCATTTATCAAGGTGAGGTCAAAATGGATATATGATATAGATATTCAGGGAGACATAAGGAAATCAGAACAAGTGGAACATGTTACCCAGCAGACTTATGGGTTGAAGGAGACTATGAATAAATGAGAAACAGAGACATTGTGACATGTAGTATGAGTGATTTTGATTACATGAAATGAAAAAGAAGTTTTTGTGCAAATAAAACTGACATAACCAAGATTAGATGGAAAGCAGAAAATTTGGGGAAAATTTTATGGGTGTTTCTCAGATAAAGGTCTCTTATTTAAAATATATAAAGAACTTTGTCAAATGGTGACCTTCTCTAGTGCAGAGTGGGGAGGGACACAGGGAGACAGTTAAGAACTAAAATGTAAAAAAAAAAATCAATTAAACAAAAGAAAGAAAACCTAAGGAGAATCTAGCTGCCCTTATTGAATTCAGGGCATCTGGTCTTATAGGTCTTAATAAGTTCCATTGCAGGAGAGAGACCTTGAAACATGTGCATCACCATCTGTGACCTTTGCAGAAATTTAGTGAGCAGGAGAGGGTCTGAAGAACTGGAAATGGACAGATGTTCTCAGGATTTCAAAAAGGGGAAGGAGGACCATTCTTCAGGTCACAGACTTGTGAGCTTGATTGCCATTCCTGGAAGAATTCTAGCATGCATTAGTTTGTTTTAGTATTACTTAATTTCTGAATAGATTTCTCCTTCTTTCCTACTGAGTGAGCCTTTCCTTGTTAGAAGATTAAAAAAAAGATAGAGGGGAAAAAAGCTATCCAGCATGCCCACTCAACACATGAGTTATGTCTGACAGTGTTGTTTCCTATGCACAGTCCCCCACCTCAGGCAGAGGAGGGAGGGGCTCCTGTCTCCTCTGCTTTGCTCCAGGGCCGAACTTGTATAACACATTATTCAAGCAATGTGTTTTTAGCCTTTGGAAGCAAGTGGCAATTGCTGTATGTCAGCATGGCCTTGTTCAGAACAAATCTTGCCAGACTAAAATTCACTGCCTTTTTTGACAGGGTTGCTCTGATAAAGGAAGGTGATGCCATAAGCAATAGTGTACCTGGATTTCATTGAGGCATTTGACAAAGTCTGTTCTCTCTTTGGGAACAAGATAGGAAATGTGAGTGGAACTAGGATAACATAGTTATGGGGTTCAGAACTAGCTGATCTTTGGATGCTGATTGATACATAACTGGGAGGCAAGGCCCTCGTGGACTTCCCCAGGGCTCTTCCTTTAGCTCTACCATTTTAAAATCAGACCTTCTTGTAATAATGACAAAGGGCTGGAGAATATGTTTCTAAAAGGTATAGAGAACAATGAAAATCTTACCACTTCAAAGAGGATAAAAGATTGCCTTTCTACCATGACTAGGCAATTATTATTTGAACTCATTTAAATGAGATAATAGCCCTCCTTCATTTTTCCCTCCTTCCTCCCTCCCTCCCTCCCTCCCTCCCTTCCTTCCTTCCTTCCTTCCTTCCTTCCTTCCTTCCTTCCTTCCTTCCTTCCTTCCTTCCTCCCTTCCTCCCTTCCTTCCTTCCTTCCTTCCTTCCTTTCTTCCTTCCTTCCTTCCTTTCCTTCCTTTTTCAGTATATTGTTCAGTATCATATAATAAACATGTATCAAATGCTATGTGTCAGACATTGGGAATGCAAATCATTCCTCTCAAGGAGCTTCCATTTTTACCAGTGGGGATATTGTATACATGTATAATTACATACAGAATAAATAAAAAATAAATAATAGGGAGGAAAGGTACCAACAGTTCAAAGGTCTGAGAGAAAGGCTAGAGGTAGGATCCTAGAAGCTCTAATTCATAGGCTAATACATTTAGATCTGAAAAGGAAGAGGCTGAATCTAAACCCCTTGTTTTACAAATAAGGAAGCTGAGGCATACAGAGGTTAAACGTCTGAGGCAGAATTTGAACCTAAGTCTTCCTGATGCCTGGTTCAGTTCTCTATCCATGCTGGTTTTTTTAGAGGGAAAATCAGACAAGTAAAGGACCCCTGAAGAATGCAATTCTGAAAGTACAGAGAGAAATGTTTCCAATAAGAGGAAAAGGGAAAGTTTTGTCTGAAGAAGAATGATGTGAGCACACAGGGAACTCATCAACCATATAGATATTTGAAAGGCACATAGAGAAGGTAAAAATATGGGCATAAAACGAATGCAAAAGCATGGTATTGCCTTGGGAGAGACATTTGGGGAGTGCTAAGGTCAGAGAGAGAGAGAGAGCAGAGCCTGGTAAAGAAAGGGAAGGAGGAGAACGCCTCCAATTCTAGTTATGATGGGGTTGGGGTGGTGGCATGGTACCAGTGACAGGCTAAGAACCCTGCTTATACTTGTGGCTCCAATACCATAAGACAGAAAGAAGGCAGAACTGGGCTTTTGTTCTATTAATTTTTTTCTCTGCCAAGGAGAAACTCTCTGCCTGAAAGGTCAGAAGAAAAGTGACTAAGAGGGAGTTGAAACTTAAGCTAAGCAGGGAGATGGTAACCCAGCACCTAGCTGCCCTTACCGAGTTTGTCACCAGCCCCAAAGACCTACATCCAAGAATACTGAAAGAACTGCTTGATAAAGCCACTATTAATGTTCTTTGAAGGATCCTGGAGGATAGGACAGTTGCCACAGGACTAAAGAAAGACAAATATTTACATTTTCCAAAGGAAGAGACTGAAGTCTGTTGACTGTGAGCTTGAAATGAATTCCTGGAAAAATTCTAGAATATTTTATTAAAGAAAATGCTAGTGAAAATCTACAGAAGGAAGTAGAATGTAAGCCACCTGAAGACAAGGTCTCTTTTTGCCTTTCACATACTCAGTGCTACAGGATGCTAGTATTCTCCGTAGCACAGTGGTCTGGCACACGGTTAGGTGCTTAAGAAATGTTGGACGATTGATTGCTCTCTCCCTGAATGGGGTAGCTGGGTGGTACAGCTGATGGAGCACTGGGCCTAGAGTCAGGAAGACCTGAGTTCCAAGCTGGCCTCTAACACTTACTTGCTGTGTGACCTTGGTTAGGTCACTTAACCCTGCTTCCCTCAGTTTCCTTATCTTGCCTCTCCTGGAGAAGGCAATGGTAAACCACTCCAGTATCTTTGCCAAGAAAACCCAAAACGGGGTCACAAAGAGTTAGATACAACTGAAAAATGATTGAGCAGCAACAATCTCTCCCTTAACAGAACATAAACACTTTAAGTGTCAAGATTTTTGTCTTTGACTTTTTTTCCTCAGTGCCTAAATCAGTGCATGGAACATAGTAGGCACTTGTTTTCTTGAATTGAAACAGTAAGAAAAAAGAGTCAGATGGCTTCATCAAGAATAGGTCGGGTCAAACTAACCTCATTTGACTTTTTTGACAGAGTTAAATAGTTCAAGGGAATGATCTAAATAGAGTTTATTGAGACCTTTAGCAAAGCATTTGATAAGGTCTCTCATGTTATTCTTTGGTGGAAGATGGAAAGATGTGAGCTAGACAATATGATTGCAAAGTGTATTTGGAATTGAGCAGCCTAAGACAGAGTAGTCATCAATGGCTTGTTATACTCTCGGGAGGTGACCTCTAATAAAGACCCCACAGGTCTATCCTTAACCCCCCACTGCTTGATACCTTTATTAATAGCCTGGAATAAGGCACAGACACAATATTACTAAATTTGCAAGTGACTTAGAACTAGAAGAGAGAAACTACTATATTGGATAAGACAGTCAAGACCCCCAAATGTCTAGACAGGATGGAATGCTGAGCGAAATCTTAAAAGGCTCAATTCAATAGGGTTTAAAGTAAAGCCTTGAAATGAGTGTAAAAACAAACAACCCTCACCCTCCTTTTCAACTAAAAAATGGGGGAGGGGGAGACATGGCCACACAGCAATTTGCCAGAAGGAATTGTCAGAGTATCTCCCAGTATGAGTGATCTTTGTTATTTTCAATAGCCCCAAATGGTAACCCAATCTTGGCTTGTTTTAAGAGATGCATAGGGGTCAGGACTAGGGAAATCACAATCCTGTTGTACTGCTGAGTCTTGGTCAGATCCCATCCTTTCCCTTCACTTGACCTTGTATCCTCACTGTTTTTTGCTTTTTAGAGGGGGGAAGGTAGGGCAATTGGTATTAAGTGACTTGCCCAAGGTCACATGGCTAGTAAGTGTCTAAGGGAAGATTTGAACTCAGGTCCTCCTGACTCCAGGGCCGGTGCTCTATTCCCTGTGACACCTAGCCTCCCCAGTATCCTTGCTTTCAAAGGAAATCAGTTGAGGATCACAGACTCTTTCTACATTCATGGAGGGAAATCACAGATTCTAGTGATCTCCAGCATGTGGTAGACTTCATCAATGGCGATCACTATGATCTATATAGGGCCAAAGATTAAAACAATAGATAGAGCCAGAACACAACTTACCAATGCAAGGTAGGAAAAACAGTGCCAGCACATTGCATGCCATAAAACCTCAGCAGTTGAGTTGGAAGGTTCCCCGAGCTCGACCAGTTCAATCCAAAACTGGCTCTAAGGGGTTTATTTGGTTTTTTTTACCTTTTTTTTTCCACTGGGGAGGGTGGGGAAAAATGGACTTTTGTCTATTTTTAAAAATTTAAATTTTATTTTAAAGAAAGAACTCTTTCTAACACATCCCCAGTGAGCAGCTATCCAATGTTTGCTTAAAACTTTCCAGTGATAGGAACCTCACTACTTCCTGAGAACACCCTTTGTGACTTGGGAGGGTCTTGTGGAATTGTTTAAAGGGGTTTCATTGCCTCAAGCTGAAATCTATTTCTCTACAACTTTTACCCTTGGTGCCTAGTTCTTCTCTCTGGATCCCTCAGAAAGAAATCCAATGCCATTTCCATAGGATGACCCTTAAATATCTGAAGACACCTAACATGTCTCCCCAAAGTCTTCTCTTTTCTAGACTAAAAGACCCCAATCCTTCAATCAATTTTAATAAGGCTAGTTTTCAAATTCTTTCGCTATCCTATCTGTCCTCCCTTGGAAGTGTTCTAGCTTTTCAATGTCCTTCCTAAAATACAATGTCTAGAACTAAAAGTAATAGCCTACCCTGCATTTGATCCTAGGTTTATATTAATGCCCACAAAAGTCAAAGGGGTTTTTTAATGGCTGACACATTCAGTTCTACTTAGCAAACAATAAGCACCTACTATGTGTAAAGCCTTCATAATCATAAATTTAAACTGGAAAAGACCTCAGTGGTCAGACATCTAGTCAAACCCCCCATTTTATGGATAAGGAAATTGAGACACAGGATCATACATCTCCCACATAAATTTCTTTTTTATCTCAAATTTATCCATATTAAATTTCATCTTATTACATCTACCACATTCACATTGTTCTAAGTTATTGAGATCTTTTTGATCCCAAATCTGACATTCAACACATAAGCTAGCCCTTTCTGCTCTGTGTTATTCATATATGGGCTCTGTGTACCATCCCTTCCTGCATCCCAAAGCACAGAATCTTGGCCTTGGAAGGGTCCTTAAAGGCCATATAGTCCAGCCCATAGCTAGCCAAGGAAGCCCTCCAGCACAGTGGACACCTGGAATCTGGCATGTCCTTAAAAGTCATGGGGTTAGGAGAGGGAGGGAAAGGGAGAACTGATCACTTTTCACAGTGGCTCATTCCACTTAGGGATAGCTGGAATCGTTAGATTGTTTAGTTCTGACACAAATGTGAAATCTGTCTCTTTGAAACTTCCCCTCGTTGCTGCTTGTTCTATCTCTGCAGTCAGGCAGAAGAGACTTAATCCCACTCCCACAGGTCAGCAGGTCAGCCCTCTTAGTACCTCCTGTTTTCCTCCCCAGTCATCTCTTCTCCAGTCTAAACATCCCTGCTTCCTGCAGCTGACTCTCCTAAACCAGGATATCTAAGACCATCACTCTCTTAAGTGACTAATCAAGATCTTTACTGCATAGGCATCAAGGGTCAGAATGGATAGAACACTGGACATTGGAGTCCACCTTTATCTGCCTCAGTCTTCTCATCTGCAAAATTGGAATAATAATAGAACCTGCTTTCCCAGCTTGTCCTAAGGATAACATGAGATGATATTTATAAAGTGCTTTGCAAATTTTAAAGTATTATAATGTTAACTGTTATTATTACTATAATGTGGCACCTAGGACTGAACACAATTCTTCAGATGGGATCTGACCAAGACTCAGCAGTACAACAAGAACTTTGTGAACAGCCATATTTCCAGTCCAGTACCCTTAACCATCATCCTGAGAAAGCATTCCCCATGGAGATGTAACCTGGGGACTGCTCCTGCAGGTACTATCGACTACTGAAGACCCATTTTTGCCTCTAATTTTGTCCAGTGGTTCAACATCAAAAACAGATAATATTATCACTGGAAATAACATAAAAGACAAAGCACTAACATCTACTTTGCTTCTGTACCCTAAGAACCACGGGACCCCTCCATATGAGTTGTAGTTAAAACCTTCCATATATGTTATCTCCCATTAGAACATGAACTAATGACAACAGTGTGACTTGAGAGTCCTGAGAAAAGTTTTGATTTCTTCAAGTCCCCTGCTGATGCCTGTTTATACACCAACAGTATAATATGATCTATTCTGATTTCATTTCCCAAGCATTTTCAGTAACTGAATTTTGCCTGTCATGCAAGTGACCAGAGATTAACCTGAGATAGATATAAATGTAAATTTAGACAGTGAGCCCAACTTCTGCCTAAATGTTAGGAATTTTCCTAACTGGGTGTTCAGAGCAATTGGGATTGAATTCCTAAATTTTCATGTAAAATACACATCCTAAAGGTTCACAGTTAGAACCACATAGACTTTAGAGGCTATTACGTTGTTGCTAGATTATAACAACAAAAGCATTGATGTAAACAATTTTGGCATTGCAAAGTGCTTTAAATATGATTTAATTTTAAAACAAGATAAATTATCATAACAGGTTGTTATAAGTCAATTCAGTTCTCTAATTATTGGAAAGTATAAAGATCAAGGGTATCACAAAACCCTTTATCATTATGCCTTCTGCCCTGAAATGCTAGTTTTACCTCTGACATCTTTTGTCCTGCAGCCGGCAACGTGTCAATGAAACATTAGAGGACTTTGGAAAACATTTAGAACCTGATGGACTGTTCTGGTCTTGAGCTCATCAACCTTAGCTTTGGTACAATCTAGGAAGAGATGGCTCGTAGCCACCTGGTTTTAAAAAAGAAAAAGAACAAATAGCCTAGGAGTGACAGGGAATATCAATGGGCCTTGTTCTATTGTTTTGCTAAAGTTTGGTTCATTAATCACTCCCCAACTGGCCTATCTTGAGTCCTGTGGAGCTCTAACTCACAGTGACAAGTGGCATATGAGTCCATATGATGCCCTGTGGATCTGTTTCTTTGAAGGTGGAGTAGGAGGAGGAAGTACCCCCTGGAGATAACAGATATTTTAGGTCTGGCTTCTGCTCACACTAAAAAGAGTCACCTGCTCTCATCTCTGAGGTATTTCACATGCTACTCTATCCTCCTAGGTAATTACACCAGAGCTGAGCCTCATTTGGTATCGTCACAAAACCATGTCATAGATCCCTTAAGTACACTAAGGTATGGAACAATGTTCCTAGAAAGCTCTTGGTCCTCTAACTGTTAAATGGAAATGATATTGACAGCTTGTGGGCAGTATTTAATTATGTTCTGTAGGGCCATGATGGAAGACTGATTGTGTAGCCACATGCCATATCAAGTCAGGAGCAATGGAGCCCAGAGGTCAATGAATGTTGAGTCAAGAGAAAGTGGAATATTTAAGACCTCTTTGCTTAGTCTACTTCTATGGAGAATGCTTCTATACTCTGATGTTCAACACATTTCAGAAAGGTTGTAGAGAACCTGGAGAACATCTGGAGGAGGGAAACCAGGATTATGAAGGGTCTTGAGCTCATGGCAGGTGAGAGTCTATTGAAGAAACCAGGGACATTTGTCTTAGAAAAGACTGGGGGTGGTAGAACTTTATGTCTTTGGGAATTTGAAGAGTTATCATTTGGAAAATAGGCTATAGGAGCTCTTCTTATCCCCAGAGGGCAGATCCAGAAGCAATGGGTGGGAGTTGTAGAGAGGAAAATTAAGACTTGATTTAAGGATTTAAGGAAAAGCTTTCTGGCACTAATAGCTGTCCTAAAGTAGAATGACCAGCCTCCCTAAGTTGTGAGTTCCCCTTCAATGGAGGCTTTCAAACAAAGGCTGAATGACTATTTGCAGGAATATTTATACAGTAAAGTAAATTATAAGTCATAGGTTTAGAGTTGAAAAGAGACCTCAGAAACCATCTATTTAAGCATTCTCATTTTACAGATGATGGGACTGAGGCTCATGTAGGTTGAGACTTGTCTGAGGTCAAAGATGTGTCAGAGATTGGACATGAACCCAGGTCTTCTCCCAGAGTCAGTGCCCTTTTCACTGTACCATGCTTCTTATAGGATAATGCTTTTAAAAAAAAAAATTCTACATTGGATTGAGGTCCTCTCCAACTCTGAAAATTCCATCTAGGAAAAACTACTCCTCTACCATCAAGTGCCATTTAAATGTAGTTTTTGTGACTCCTCCCTCCCAGTATATTTGTCCACACATGTTATTTTCATGCATTGACTGAGTGTTCAGGAATTGAGGCATAGTGCCTAACCCATAGTAGGTGCTTAATAATTGCTTCTTGATTAAGAGACCTATATCTGTGAGAAGAGGTCAAGGACAATAATAACGCCGTCCTTTTTCTTTGTTTCACCCGACGGTGTCTACTGAAGTGCTAGAGACACAACTGGCATTTGGGAAATGTTGCTGATGGTGATCTAGTTGAAATAGAGCCAAGCCAATTTTTCCAGTTAAGGCCAGATTAGAAGTACATCAAAGAAAGGACCATCTCTAAGTTGTATTAAGATGGAAAGTAATTTAATTAGTCAATACTTAAAAGGATGTCCAAATGGTTGTTGATATTTATGTTACCAAACTTGACACCATCATTCTTTTCTGGTATATGCCCCTTTTTTGTCACTCTGGATGTCAGTCATTCACCAATCATTTTTGTTTGACCCACTTATCTTTAGGATTTGATTATTTAGTTTCCAATTAATTTTTAGTCTATTTTCCATGCCCCTTTATTATGCATAATTTTTATTACATCATGATCTGAAAATATATATTTAATGTTTTTGCCTTTCTGCACTGGATTGTGAGGTTTTTGTGCCCTAGTACATGTTTAATTTTTGTGTTTTACTGAGAAAAAAGTATATTTCTTTCTATCACCATTCAATTTTTTCCAGAGGTCTACCATATCTAACTCTTCTAAAATTCTATTTCATGTTAATTTTGTGGTTAGCGTTATCTAGTTCAGGGAGGAGAAGGTTGAGGTCCCCCTTTAGTATAGTTTTGCTGTCAGTTTCTTCCTGTAACTCCCTTAACTATTCTAAGAATCTGGATGCTATACCTTTTGATATATATGTTTAATAATGATATTGCTTCATTGTCTATGGTGCCTTTTAGCAGGGTATAGTTTCTGTCCTTATCTCTTTTAATTAGATCTACTTTTGCTTTTGCTGTATCTGAGATCAGGATCGCTATCCCTGCATTTTTTTTTACTTCAGCTGAAGCATAATATATTCTACTCTAGCCTTTTACCTTTACCCTGTGTGTATCCTTATGTTTCAAATGTGTTTCTTGTTGAAAAAAAAAGTTGTAGGATTATGATTTCTAATCCATTCTGCTATGTGCTTCTGTTTTATGGGAGAGTTCATCCCATTTACATTCATAGTTATGATTACTATTTTTGTATTTCTCTTTATCCTATTCCCCTGCCCATTTATGCTTTTCTTTCTCCTTTCTCCCTTTCTCTCCTCACTAGAGTTTTGCATTTGACCTCTGCCTCCCTCAACCTGCCCTCCCTTCTATCAGCCCCCTACTACTTCTTCCCTTTTCTCCTTACTACTTCTTCCTTCCCTTCTATTCCTACCTCCCTTTTCTTTCCCCATTCCCCTCCAACTGCCTATAGGACAAGTTAGATTTCTATGCCTGAGTATATTATTTCCTCCTTGAGCAAATCTGATAATGAAGATAATGTTCAAACAATGCTTAGCACCCTCTCTTCTTTTCCTGTACTGTAATGTGTCTTTGTGCCTCTTCATATGACATAATTTACCCTTTTCTGCCTCCTCCTTTTCCCTTCTTCCATTACATTTTTTTCAGTTCTTAATTAGATTTTTTATCATCTCATCAAAATCCACTTAAACCCACCCTCCTCTGTCTATGTATTTTCCTTCCGTATGATGTAATAAAGATACAGTTCTCAAGAGTATTATCATCTTGTAGTGATGTAAACAATTTGTCCTTATTGAATGACATGGTTTTTTTTTCCCTTCCCTTTCTTGTTTACTTTTTTATGCCTCTTGTATTTGAACGTCAAATCAAAGGCTCTGGTCTTTTCATCAGGAAAGTTTGGAAGTCCCCTATTTCATAGAATGTCCATCTCCTCCCTGAAAGATTATGCTCAGTTTCAATGGGTAGTTGATCCTTGGTTGTAATCCAAGCTCCTTTGCCTTATGGAATATAGTATTCTAAGCTCTCTGATGTTTTAATATAGAAGCTACAATATCCTGAATAATCCTGCCTGAGAGAGAGGTGCAGCCTCACATAGGGCTCTCTCACCTAGTTCCAACAGACCCGTCTCCTGAATTGAGAGGTCTGGGAATTACCACTGCTGCAAGTGATTTAGTCTGCTGAGGTCTGCTCTGGCTTTGCTATGGTCAAGTCGGAGCTGGTGCAGCCTGTGTGTTAGACTGCCTTCTTCTCCCAGTCTGGTGTAACAGATCCTTCCTGTTGCTCTCCCAGGTTGTCTTGGGCTGGAAATTAGCCAGCCTGTCTCTTTGTGGATTCTGGCACTCTAGAATCTGTTCAGATTCACTTTTCAAAGATATTTAAAGGGGTCTGTGGGAGAGTTCAGGTGAGTCCCTGCTTTCACTCTACCATCTTGGCTCCACCCCCTTCAGAGTCATTTTGAAGTGTTTAGTGCTAGAGATTGGAGGTGTATCTAAAGAAAGGCAAAGGTAGCCTTCAGGGAGGTCACAGTCTAATTGCCAAGATAATTTGTAAGCAATTATGTACTGGGAAAGAAGGTGGGATATGAGCTGAGTCTTGAAGGAAACCTGGAGGTGGAGGTGAGGAAGGAGAGTATTCTGAGCATGGGAAGAAATGTCTCTTTCAAAGTACAGATAAAATCATCTCTAATTTGGGGATCTCAGGCTGATGCTTTTAGACACTAAATATATAGCCTAATTGCGGGTTGTTTTGTTTTAAAATCAGCAATGGCTAATGGTAGATGTAACTTGCCTTGACATGTTAGGGTCACTTAGCTGACAGGTGGGAAGTGAGCTAGTTAATGACATCTAGACCAATGGATAGAGTACAGATTTAGTAAATGGATAGTTTGGTTAGTGTAGGGACTGAAGTGAACCAATCACAAAGCAAATGTGCTCATTGTTGAGAAAGTGTAGGATAAGTGAGTTTGGCAGTGGGGTTAGAAGAAGTTGAAGCTGGACCAGAGAGAATATCAGATGAGCAAGTTCCCTCAATAGCACCTTGCTTTCAAATGTAGTTCTTGAAAAGCCATTAGGGTTATGTTTCCTTTATCCCTACCTTCTACCTTTCCCATTAGTCTCTCTTACCCATACCCCCAGTAGGATTTGATTTAAGGTATTGCTTTGTCTTCTGGGAGGGAGACCAAAAGCATGACTTCTAGTTAATTGCATGAAAGTAAGACGTACATGGTTTGGAAAAAAAATCATGCAATTGCATCATTTCGACTACAAACTTATATTGCATAATTTGGGCCTTCACTATATCAAGGTAAACTTTAACCACTTCTCTAATTAATATACTATTTAACTCAACATTATAGTTATTTCAGCCATTTTTCCCTCCTCATGCTTCCTCCAGCACCCTCTTCCACTCTCCACCCTGTCAGCTGGGAATCTTGCCTCCTCTTTCACCTCCTCTCCTACCCCTGCAAAATGGAGGCCATTTGCCTAAAACTCTCCCTTTCTTCCCCCCCTTTTCATCTCATGTCACTCAGTCCTCCTAGTGCTCCATCTTGACCTCTATGTGACTCTGATGAAGGGGTAGTCTTTTTCTTTGTCATAGTAAACCTCTCTAAAAGTATCTTTGGGTCCCTTCCATTCTATCCACTCCAAAAGATTGCTCTCATTATTCCCCCACTCTCTTTAATTTTCCATCTCTGTCTATGGGCCACTTCCTTGCTACTTACCTACCTTCCTTTCCTTCTCCATGCTTAAAAAATCCTTGCTTGATCCGATTGTCCCTGTTAGCTGTAGTCTGATTCTATTCTCAGCTCAACTCTTTGGGAAAGATGTCTACAATTGATGCCTTCATTTCTTCATCTCTTACTTGCTTCTAATTCCTCTGCAATTTGGCTCCCTCCTCATCATTCAATGAAAATTCCCTCTCCAAAGTCCACCATGATCTCTTCACTGTCAATCTAATACCCTTTTCCCAGTCTTCATCCCTCTTGAATTTCTTGCGGCCTTTGACACTGATGATTACTCTCTCTTCCTAGATTGGCTTTCCTTTCTAGGTTTTTATAACATTGCTCTCCTCTGGTTATTTTTATCTCAGTAGGGATATTTCTTCCGAGTCCTGTTTGCTGGTTCCTCCGGCCATGCCACCAATTGTGCATGTTCCTCATGGGTCACCTTTTGTGGTGATTTCATTAATTCCTAAGGATTCAATTCTCTATGCAGATGATTTCCAGATCTATGTATCCAGCCCTGACTTCTTTCATGAACTCCAGACTCCAGACCTGAATCATTAACTGCCTTTTATACTTCTCAAAAAGGTTGCTCTGTTGGTATCTAAAAATAAAAATATTCAAAACAGAGCTCATTTTTTTGCATTACACTTCCCCTCCCCCCCATTTCCAACTATCCTATTACTGTCCAGGGTACTTCCATCCTCCTAGTCACCTAGATTCACAATCTTCAATCTCCTTTACTCCTCAATTACACTTAATCCACAATCCAATCTATTGCAAAATCATGTCCTTTCTGCCTTTATGACATCTTTCATATGGTTTTATAGTTTTTCAGTAACACAGCCACAACTCTAGCTTCAGACCCCCATCACCTCTCATTGGACTCTTTTAACTAACCTCCCTCCCTCAATTCTCTTCTCAATTCAATTCTACCTCCACTCAACATCCAAGGTGATTTTTCTAAAGTGTAGGTCTGACCAACATCTCACACCATATACAAAGATAAGGTCAAAATGGGTACATGATTTATACCTAAAGGGTGATATCATAAGAAAATTAAGAAACCATGGAATAGCTTAAGTGTCAGATTTCTGGATAAAGAAAGAATTTAAGACAAATGGAGATATAAAAAGCAAAACAGTTAATTGTAATTATATAAAATTAAAAACAATTCGTACAAACAAAACCAATGCCAATAAAATTATAAGGAAAGCAGAAAACTGAAAAAAAATTGCGACAACTATCCCTGATAAAGGCTTCATTTCTCAAATTTATAGAGAACTAAGTCAAATTTATAAAAATACAAGCCATTCTCCAATTGATAAATGGTCAAAGGATATGAACAGGCAGCTTTCAGACAAAGAAATCAAAGCTATCTATAGTCATATAAAAATGCTCTAAATCACTATTGATCAGAGAAGTACAAATTAAAACAACTCTGAAGTACCACCTCACACCTATCAGGATAGGTAATATGACAAAAAAAATAAAATATTTTTTGTTGGAAGGTGCGTAGAAAAACTGAGACACTGATTCACTATTGGTAGAGTTGTGATCTGACCCTAGATTTCTGGAGAGCAATTTGTAACTATGCCCCAAGGGCTATAGCACTACACACACTTTGATTCAACAATAGCACTGCCAGGGCTATATCCCAAAGACATCCAATAAAGGGAAAAGGACCTATTTGTACAAAAATAATGATAGCAACTCTTTTTGTAGTGAATAAGAATTGGAACTCAAGGAGAGGCCCATCAATTGGGGAATGGCTCAACAAACTGTGGTAACGATTGTAATGGAATATTATTGTGCTATAAGAGATGAGAAGCAAAAATGATTTCAGAAAAACCTGGAAAGATTTACATGAACTGAAGCATAGTGAAGTGAACAGAACCAAGAGAATATTGTACACAGTAACAGCAACATTGTTTGCAGAAGAGCTGTGAATGACTTAGCTATTCTCAGCAATATAGTAATCTAAAACAATCCCAAAGGATTTATGATGAAGCATCCTATCCATGTCCAAAGGAAGAACTGATATTGATTGAATACAGACTGAAGCATGCTATTTTTCAATTTCTTTAATTTTTCCCCTTTTTTATTCAATCTTCTTGTACAAAATGATTAATGTGGAAATTTTTACATAATTAAAAATAAAATAAAGGTTGCTGGTGGGTTGCATTTCTTCTTTTGAGAACTACCTATTTAGGTCCTTTAACCACCTTCCCCCCATCCCCCACAATATTAATTCAAATTCATGCTGAGAAAGGGAATGTTATCTAGTAAGCATATTGATCATTCCCCATTCTCAGCACCGTTCCCAAGTCTAGTTTTGTCAAAGCATTTAGAAAGTGAATTTATTTACATGAAGGTATGACCTCTATTAACCAAGCCATAGCTTTTTCCAGGAAGGCTGAGTGTTGATCCCTAAGAGCAGAGTTCTTGTTTTTGCTTTGATGTACCTTGAAATTTATCCATCTATTTCTGTAGCTAGATTGGGACTTAAATATACATTTCAGGTTTTTTGGTCTTCCTTTCATGGGTTTGATCTAGAACAATGTGCGTGTCCAGTTTAAAAAATCATTAGTTCAGAAATATAGCAACATTCCTGTTATCCTTTGTGTCCTAACCCATGTTCCATAACTTGACTGTATGAGAATGACAAATGAACTCTGGTGGCCATTTCAGATCCAACAGAGTTGGACTAAGTTCAGTTTGAGGGATACGAGCACCTGATTTATAGATCACCAGGAGATATTTATGTCTTTTAATAGTTCTGTGCCTTGCAATTCTATTCCAGAATGTAGTAGAACAGAGGAGAGCACCCTAGATCATCAATCTGGTGCCAGTTCTCGGGGGTCCTAGTTGGAAATATAACTTTTGATGTAAATGAGCAAGTGCACAGTTCCTCTCCCTGCCTCCCTCCCTCTCCCCCAGCCAGATTCAGTAATCACCATATTAGAGATGATGACAAAATTTGGCTTCCACCTTAGGGATATTTTTACATGATTATAGCAATACATCATATCACATGAGAATAAACCTCAGAATCATTTTCTTCACTCTATTGAGCTAAATCTATTTATATGATCTAGCACTTTATCACACTGGTTCTATGATATTTTAATCAGAGCTGTGAAGTGAGGGTGTCTCTGTGAACCTGGGCTTGACTACCTCCTGAGCCTGGTGATGGCTAGGATCTGTGGACATGATTTATGAGTGCTTCTTTCTGTGATAACAATGGATGAGTAGGAGTGAGTGGGTAGAGGTCAGTCTGGTCAATAAACATTTATTAAGCACTTACTATATGCCAGGCTTACTGTGCTTAGTGTTGAGGATACAAATACAAAGAAAGATAGAAAGCAAGAAAGAAAGCCAGACAATTCCTGTCCTCTACGACAATCTCACTTTGCATGGTGGAAAAGTCAGAGATGTTCCAGAGTAGGACAGCCAGGCAAGAAATGAGAATGTGTCTGGATTGAACTGCTTCCTTAAATGGTGGTTTGAGGATTCATGAACCCATTCTCCAATCAGAGGGGCAGAGGCTGGTGATGAGGTAGAATATCAGGGCTGCTGGAATCTTGCATGTTTTCCAACGATGAGCTTCCTGGGGCATGGTGAAGACATCAAAGATGTCCTAGCATAATGCAACCAGGTGACAAAAGGTTGAGGGACTGGTATGAGTAGGGAATGTTGTTCTTCTTCTTGCTAGGACTGAGCAGACTTTGTGTGGCAGGGATCACTACTTCAGGGAAGAGGAGGTTCTTTCACTGCCAGGATAAGGAAGTAAGCAGCTTGGCGGGATCCATGATAGAGCAATGCTGTCCCTTGTACTTTCCTATGTTCTGATTCTTGTCCTTTTATAGACCCATTGGAAACTTCTGGCAGGAAGAATATCTCTAGCAACTAGTACCAAAGGAGCCTATAGTTTGGCACTTGATAGAGACCCTTAATGTAGCAGGAGGCTAGGATATCCTCCAAGCACAGGAACTTCTTTAGGTATGCTTATTATAGAGTCAGTTATAATTGACCAATATATTAATTTGGAACAAAGAAGGCTAAATCTCAATCTGAATGTCTGGCTTTTGTTGTAACTCAGTTTTGTTTTGCTTTGATCTTAATTTGATTTCCTGTTTTTCCTTTGCCAGGTGCCTCATCTCCAGACATGGAATCCAACTATGGTGGAGGTCTGCTTGACATGGTGAAAGGAGGTGCAGGGCGGCTCTTTAGCAACCTAAAGGACAACCTCAAAGACACCATTAAGGACACTTCTTCCAAAGTCATGCAGTCTGTTGCCAGGTACACCACTCATCCTCTCTGTATTCAAACAAACCTTTCTCTGTAGTGCAGCACATAAGCCAAACAAACCCTCCCACTGTTTGTTTTGTTCAAAGACAGCTGTGTTTATGGTACGATTACATGGGACCATTGGCCAAGAACCTTTCCTGCTGAGTGATGTCAAGATTGGAAATGACAACTTGACTAGATAGCCAGTGTGAAACTCAGGAATACCTTGCCCCAAGTCCTGTGCCTGCTACATGCTGGCCGTATGACCCTGAGCATGTCATTGAAGCTCCCGGTGATTCCATCAACTCTCCAAGACTCTAAGTTTCAAAGTCATCGTTGCTCCACATTGGCATAGGACGTTTCCTCCTTGCATTAGTCAATATTCCAATGAATTCACAGGTCTGGACAAAGGGAAACAGTCATTTACAAATATGTTCTTTTGAAGAATAAGAGTAAGCATTCTCTGGAGTTTTCCTATCATCTAAATTAATAGTTTCCAACCAGAAGCACTGACTGTGGAACTTGCAACACTCCTGAGGGCCTTGGAACTTGATTAAAATGGAATTAGGAAATATTTAACTAAATGAATAACAATACAGTAAAACCAGATAATGTTAATTTGTGGTTTTCTAAGTCAATGAGCAGTTGTAGTGGATTCCATTTCTGTTTGAGGTGGACTATATACCTATCCTTGCATTTTGTCATCATGCTTTTTTGACCCCTTTTTGCCTGTAGGAAATTTCATTTTATCTGTTAATGATTTTCAGAGATGCTTTCTCAAGAGTAGTAAAAGACATTAGCTACCCTAACACAACATGGGAGATGTGGGCTTTGGCATTTGGAAGTGGTTTTTGATTCCACAAAGTACTGCTTCTGGCAAATATGTATTCTAAGCAACACTTTAAGGTTCTAAGTTACACTGAAGGAACTGAAGGGAGTTTCTTCCCCAGGGAGTTCATATACCAGTGAAATCACAGTTTTAGTCCCTATTCCTGCTATGTGCTAGGCTGGAAAGGGACCTTAGAGACCATTAAGTCTAACCTCCTTATTTTACAGATGAAGAAATAAAAGTTACCAAGGGCAACACAGTGGGTAGAACACCAGGTCTGGAGTCAGGAAGGTCTGAGTTAAAATTTGGTCTGAGACACTTACTAGCTGTGTGACCCTGTTAGCCTCAGTTCATTATCTATAAAGTGAGCAGGGGTAAGAAATAGCAAACTATCCCAGTGTCTTTGCTAAGAAAACATCCAAATGGGGTCATGAAGAGATGGGCATGACTAAAACGACTGAATAACAAGAAAGAGGCATCCGTGTTGTATAGAAGAATACCTGGTGAGCTTTGTGGTCAATAAGGTCGTTTAAAAAGATCCTAAAACTCCATACTTGGAAGACAGTATTGATGGGCCCCATTAGAAGATTCTGTGATGTTGAAATTGAGGGGGAGGTGAAACTGAGGCTGATTAAGCAGTTTGAAATGTGGGCTGCCTTAGGAGGAGCTAGAGACCTAGATTTGGAATGAAGTCTGGGGAAAAAAGAAAGAAAAAAGATAATCATCAGAGACATAAGTATGGTCAGTATCTCTGTGCTAGAAAGAGGGAAGAGCATAAAAGTGGAAGCCTGAAGTATGGACACCATTCATGCTAAGTAGGCAGAATACAAGAATAGAAAGTTCCCAAACAAAATCAAAAGGAGCCATTGTCAGACTAGAGTAAATAAGGTGTATCTCTGTCTAGGAGAAAATTTAAGACTGATGGATCATGTCAGAGAGCTAGAGAACTCAATCAAAAGAGTGAAGTAGACTTTGCATCAGACCATTTATAATGTTGGAAGGTTAAATAGCTCCTACTATGTTCAGACTCATACTTGGATTTTTACACACTAGTGCCTGCCCCTTTATCTTGTCTGTAGTTTGTCAGGTATATATTGTTTAAAATTATTTTTGTTTATTTTTAGTTTTCAACATTCATTTCCACAAGATTTTGAGTTAAAATTTTTCTCCCTGTCTTTATCCTATCCCTACTCAAAATAGTGAGCCTGCTGAATGCCTCTACCCCCAATTTGTTCTCTCTTATATCCTCCCCATCCCCTGCCCCGCAACTTTCTAGTAACACATGATGAATTGCTATACCCCAGTACCTGTCTATCTTATTTCCAGTTGCATGTAAAAAACATTTTTTACCATTTGTTTTTAAAACTTTGATTTCCAGATTCTTTCCCTTCTTCCCTCCTCATCCACCCCCACTGGGAAGATAAGTAATTCAATATAGGTTGTACATGTGTAGTTATGCGAAACGTTTCCATAGTAGATATATTGTGAAAGACTAATTATATTTCCCTCCATCCTATCCTGCCCCCACCCACTTATTCTATTTTCTACTTTGACCCTGTCCCTTTTTAAAAGTGTATGCTTCTAACTACCCTCTCTCCCAATCTGCGCTCCCTTCTATCATCCCCCCTCTTATTCCCTTCCTCACTATTTTCCTGTAGGGTAAGATACCCAATTGAGTGTGTATGTTATTCCCTCCTTAAGCCAAATTCAATGAGAGTAAGGTTGACCCATTCCCTTTCACCTTCCTGTTCTTTCCCTCCATTGTAACAGTTTACCTTTGCCTTTTTTATATGAAATAATTTACCCTATTCTATCTCTCCCTTTCTCCTTCTCTCATTATATTCCTCTCTCACCTCTTAATTTTATTTTTTAGATTTCATGCCTTCCTATTCAATTGATCCTATGCCCTCTATGTATACATGTATACACATATACACACACTCACATATGTATTTATACATACATAACCTCCTATACATGCATATATGTATGTATACATATATATTCCCTTCAACTATCTTCATACTGAAAAAAATCTCGTGGATTACAATGATTATTTTTCCATGTAGGAATGTAAATAGTTCAACTTTAATAAATTCCTTATAATTTCTTTTTCCTGTTTACCTTCTCATATTTCTCTTGCTTCTTGTATTTGAAAGTCAAATTTTCTGTTCAGCTCTGTTTTTTCATCAAGAATAGTTGAAAGTCCTCTACTTCATTGAATATTTTCCCCTGAAGTATTATACTTACCTTTGCTGGGTAGGTGGTTCTTGGTTTTAATCCTAGCTACTTTAATCTCTGGATGTATATATTTTTTCTGCTATTAGAATGTAAGGTCCTTGAGGAAAAGAATTGATATTGGCTTTTTTGTTTGCACTTCAAGGGCTTAGCCCAAGTACCTTATAAATAAGTTAGTGCTTAAACCACTTAATAAAAACTCTCTAAGATGATGTCACAGAGAAGTTGATGATCTGGATTGATAGAAGGAGGTTCCTCACCTGGTAGGTCCCTATGTCCAATGAAATCACATTCCCTGTCCTTACAGTATGCCATGCTGGAAGGGGACCTTCGAGGCCACTGACTCTTATAAGCTCTTTATTTTGTAGATGAGGAAATTGTTTCCTAGAGAAGTTAAACTGACTTGCCCAGGATACACACAGCTAGTTGGTTGACTGATTGATCTGTGTTGTGTAGCTTCACAAAAATTGAAAACATGGTGTTTCCCCATCAAAACATGCTTTAGGCTTAACCAGGGAGATTGAAACAGAAATAAATGCTCCTGAACAAAAGTGATGGAAAAATGTATAACAATTTGCCCCTATATAGTGACAAATGCCCCTGTTAAGTAATGTGGAAGGATGTGAATGGGGAAAATTGAAGGCAGTAGGGAAGGAAATGGTATAGCTATTTTGGTCTGACTGGAGTTGAGTGTATTTGCCATTAGGCATTAGTATACCTTTCTGTTCAAAGTCTTCCCATTTTAGTGCTCTCCATCTTGAGTTATTTCAGTCCAGATTATGAAACTGGCACATTGCTACTGAGTATTCAAAACTTCTTGGAGCGGCATCGAAAGAGGGAGTAAGGAGGTAGCTTTTGGGCATTGTAGACAGAACACTTAAGTAAAAAGGATTGTTTGGTGAATCAATGTTGACAGCAGAAGGATGATTCCTTTGGTAGAGTAAATGCATCAAGGTGGTCAAAATTCATCTGTGTACTAAAAGGACACATAGCAGATCTCTTGGGATTATTTTCAATACTCTTTTATTGGGGTGGGGGATGAAGAGGGACAGGTGATTGAGGCTAGAAGCTAAGTGGATTGTTTTAGTGTATGTGGGTCCAGTTGTTAACCAATATCTTTCCCTTTCTTGTTTTTAGTTACACTAAGGGAGAATTAGACATTTCCTATATTACCTCCAGAATCATCGGTAAGTTTCTTATTTTCCATATGACTGCGAGGACATAGCCTTGACCTGATGCCAATCATGATGGGTACCTGTTTATCAGAATTCTTTTTCTTCCCTTCTTAGTGATGTCCTTTCCTGCAGAAGGAGTTGAGCTAGGATTCAGAAATCAGATAGAAGATGTCCGAACCTTCTTGGATTCCAGGCATCCCGACCATTATACAGTGTTTAATCTATCACCCAAATCCTATCGCAGTGCCAAGTTTCACAACAGGGTGAGTGTTCCTTGATCTGGGGTCACAGCTAAGATCTACCTCAGGGGCCATTTCTAAGAGTTTGACTGAAGATACATTTTCCTTTGGGAGCAGAAGAGATTGAGAATGCTAACTCTGGAGGATTTATATCATTCAGCATTTATTATTTCTCAGGGATCCTGAAAAATTCCTTGGGTGAAAATATATGCAGGAAGGAATCATCTGTCGTCATGGTTGGGTTGACATTCACACCTTTTAATTTAGGGTGGAAAATATTCTTTGGTTGGTTAGCTCAGTGAGTCAGTGTCAATGAAGGTCATGTTGGAGGCTCTCAGCCCAAAGAAGACAGTCAGCTTCTATAGAAAATGTAGCATTTAGAACAAGAAAGGTCTTGAGAATTCATTCATTCAAGTCAAGTCAAGTCCAAAAGCATTTCTCATGTGTTTCATATTTGCCAAGTGCTGGGTCTACAAAGGAAGGCCAACCATCTGCTTCTATCCCTTCATTTCCCAAATGATGAAATGGAGGTAAAGCCATGAATTGGGGAAACCCTGCTAACTGCCTTCCAAGTATTTGGAGCCTTGTCCCATGGAAGAAGGAACAGATTTATTCTATTTGGAAGGAAGGGAATGAATATTTATCAAATGTCTATTAAGTGCCAAGTACTGTGTTAAGTCCTTACAAATTTTATCTTGTTTTATCCTTACAACAACTCTGGAAGTAGGTGCTATTATTATCCTCCATTTTATAGATGAGGAAACTGAGGAAGAGGTTAAATGTCTTGCTCAGGGTCACATAGCTGGCAATGTGTCTGAGGCAAAATGTGAACTCTTCCTGATTCCAGGCCCAGTGCTCTGTCCACTGTGCCATACAAATGTGGTTTCAGACACTTATAAGCTGTGCGAACCTCCTCCAGCCTCAGTTTCCTTATCTGTAAAATGAAACTGATAATAGCACCTGCATCCAGGCTTGTTTTTTTTTCTTTTTATATATTAATTTTATTTAGCATTTTATTTAATCCAGTCACATTAAAAAATAATTTTAACATTCATTTTTAAAACTGAGTTCCAAATTTTCTCCCTTCCTCCCTTTCCACCTCCCTCCCATTGAGAAGACAAGCAATTCCATATAGGCTATATATGTGAGTCATGCAAAATATATCCATAATAATCATATTGTGAAAGAAAGTATAGATGAAAAAAAACTCAAGAAAAGTAAAGTTAAAATGTATGCTTCAAGCTGTATTCAGACACCATCAGTTATTTCTCTGAGAATGGATAGCATTTTTCATCATAAGTCCTTCAGAGTTGTCTTGGATAGTTGAATTGCCGAGAAAAGCCAAGTCATTCACAGATGTTTGTGTTGTTATTATATTTATTATATTATTATATTACTGTTATTTTGTACACAGAACATTTCATTTTGCATCAGCCTATGCATATGTTTCCATTTTTTTCTGAGATTATCCTTCTCATTATTTTTTTTAAATTTTTTTTTGTTTTTTTTTTAATTATTTTTTTTTAATTAAACAAATGCTTTATTAACTTCTGGTTTACATCATCTATTTCCACCAGATTATGAGTTACATTTTCCCCCATTTTTTCCCTACCCACCACCCCAGAATAGCAGTCCCACTAGATATTCCCTCATCCAATCTGCTCTCTCCCATATCTTCTCCCATACCCCCTTCGACTTTGCCATCAGGGCAAGGTGAATCTCTGAGCCCCACTGCCTGGATATCTTATGAAACATTTAATTTTAAAACTTCAATTTTCAGATCCATTCCCTTTCTCCCTTGTCACCCACTCCCTCTGAGAAGATAAGCAATTCAGTATGTGTTGTACATGTATATCTATGCAAAACATTACCATAGTAGATATATTGTAAAAGACTGCTTATATTTCCCTCCCACCTGTCTCACCTCCCACCTGGTCCATTCCCTACTTTGATCCTGTCCCTCTCTGATAGTGGGTACTTCTAACCTCCCCTCTCCCCAGAATGCCCTCCCCTCCATCATCCCCCCTCTCAATCCCCCTTTCCCCTACTCAGGAGAGTGAGTGAGGTAAGATATTCCATTTAGTATGTATGTGATTCTCTCCTTGAGCCAACTTCAATGAGAATATGCTTTTGCCTTTTTGCCTTCCTGTTCTTCCCCTCCCCTGCAACTACTTCCCCTTGCCTCTTCTACATGAGATAGTTTGCCCTACCCTGTCTCTCTCCATCTCCTCTTACCACTTTCCTCTCTCACCTCTTGACTTCACCCCTTAAGAATCATCCCTTCCTTGGGGCGGCTAGGTGGCACAGCGAGCAGAGAGCCAGCCCCGGAGCCAGAAGGACCCGAGCTCGGATCCGGCCCCAGACACCCAACACACAAACAAAAACCCAGCCACGTGAACCTGGGCAAGTCACCCAACCCCAATTGCCCTCCAAAAAAAAATAATAATCATCCCTTCCCATCAAATTCAACCTGTGCCCTCTATCCATGTATACCTGTGAACATATGCCATGTACCCTTCTTCAATTATTTTCATAATGAGAAAGGTTTCATCAAACACAGTTATTGTTTTTCCATGTAGGACTGTAAATAGTCCAACTTTGATAAGTTCCTTTTGATTTCTTTTCCTTGATTACCTTCTCAAGCATCTCTTGCTTCTTGTGTCTGAATGTCAAATTTTCTATTCAACTCTGGTTTTTTCCTCAAGAATGCTTGAAAGTCCTCTATTCCACTGAATGACCATATTTTCCCCTGAAACAAAATACTCAGTTTTGCTGGGTAGGTGACCCTTGGGTTCAATCCCAGC
Organism: Gymnobelideus leadbeateri; assembly: GCA_011680675.1. Classification (NCBI taxonomy): domain Eukaryota; kingdom Metazoa; phylum Chordata; class Mammalia; order Diprotodontia; family Petauridae; genus Gymnobelideus; species Gymnobelideus leadbeateri. The sequence continues at coordinate 31,763 of WOXC01010197.1, forward strand.
TCTTTTGCCCTCTGGAATATCATATTCCATGCACTTCTATCCCTCAGTGTAGAAGCTGCCAGGTCCTGGGCTATTCTGATTGTGTTTCCACAATATTGAAATTGTTTCTTCCTGGCTGCTTGTAGTATTTTCTCCTTGATCTGGGGATTCTGGAACCTGGCTATAATATTCCTGGGAGTTTTCTTTTTGGGATCTTTTTCAGGAGGTGATCTGTGGATTCTTTCAACCTCTATTTTGCCCTCTGGGTCTAAAACATCAGGGCAATTTTCCTTGAGAATTTCTTGAAGGGTGATTTCTAGGTTCTTTCTTTGATCATGGCTTTCAGGTAGTCCAATAATTTTTAAATTATCTCTCCTGTATCTATTTTCCAGGTCAGTGGTTTTTCCCATGAGATATTTCACATTGCCTTCTAATCTTTCATTTGTTTGGATCTGCTTAACAGCATCTCAATTTCTCATAAAGTCACTGGCTTCCATTTGCTCCAGTCTAACTCTGAAGGAATGAATCTCCTCAGTGAGCTTTTGAGATTCTTTTTCCATCTGGCAAATTCAACTTTTTAAGGCATTCTTCTCCTCATTGCCTTTCTGAGCCTCTTTTGCCATTTGAGTTAGTCTAGTTTTTAAGGTGTTATTTTCCTCAGTCAGGCTGTTGACTGTCCTTTCATACTTTTCTTGCATCTTTTTCATTTCTCTTCCCAAATTTTTCCCCACTTCTCTTATCTGCTTCTTAAGGTCCTCTATGGTCTGTAGCCAGCTTGTATTTTCATTTGGGGCTTTTGGTGCAGGAGTTCTGACCTCACAGTCCTCCTCCATGCTTTGAGCCTCTTTGCCCCTAAAATAGGAGTCCAATGTTGAACTTTTCTGTTTATTTTGTTTCATTTGCCTAGGCATGTTGCCACTTAATTACTTGATTTTTGGGCTTGTTGCCACAGTAGGACTCTGCCACCAGACAGGGGAGCTTCCGCCCAAACGTGGGTTCTTCACAACTTCTGCCAGTTGGGTGGCCTCTGTAAAGCCTCCACCCACTCTGGCAAGTTGGATACCCACCCCAAACTTACCCCCCAGACCACAATCCAGATCCAGGCAGTTTAAAGCAAAAGCGATTAACCCCCAGACTGATTGCTGGATCTTCCTACAGTTCGCAGACCAGGAGCTAGAGCCACTACTGACGCTGCAAAATGGCTTCTGTGCAGCTGTTTCTTCAGCAGCTTTTTGCCCCCAGGGGAGGAAGCCACGTGTTCCCCAAATACTGGTCCCAAAGTCCATAGGGCACTAACCTCTCACTTTGTCCTTGGCATATCTGTGCTGATAATTCTGGAATCGCCACAATTGCTGGTGTTCTGGGGTTCCACCAGCCGGCTGAAGGCCCGGCCGCCCTGGGGCTAAAACCGAGGACCTGGGCTCCGCTCTGTGTGCGCTGTCGGTTCCCAGCGTGCTGTGCTGCCTGCTCCCTGCAGGGCTGCTGGGCTGTCCTCAGCAGGACGTTAGCTTCTCTGTGCAGTTCTGTGGGTGCTGTGGCTCCAGAAGTTGTTTGGAGCTCCCTTTCACATTGTTTGAAATTTGTGTGGGGCAGAGCACATTGGAAATGCTGTTTCTACTCCGCCATCTTGGCTCTGCCCCCCACCCCCATCCAGGCCTGTTTTGAGGCTAAAAAGATACTTGTAAACATTTTGTAAACTTTAAAATGCTATTTATTATGATAATGATCTATGGGCTCATAAAAACATCCAGGAAACAATGAATTCTCTCCTTTATTTCTTATACTCGCATTTGGATCCTCTAGGAGCAAGGAATACGCAGCACTTATTTATAAATCCAACCATTAGTACAACCCACCAGGTAAACTATGTTTTCTGAAACCTCTATAATATCTATTACCAGATCTAAACCATGTAATAGCACCACACTGCAAATGAGACAGGTGATGCTTTTAAAATTAAACAAAACCAACTGTGATGTCAGCCAAGGGGTATGAACTCTTTTTTTTTTTTGTCATGGATGGGACACCTTTGGCTATCAGCTGGTGAAGCCTAGGGACCCCTTTCTCAGATTGCTTAAAGTTAAATATCTAGTATTACAAAGGAAACCAATTATATTGAAATACAGTTCTCAAGCTATATTCCCAGTTCCCAGGTTAAGAACATCAGGGGGAAATAAACCTTTCAAGTTGCCGTTTTATGTTGGATGATTTCTCTGTCCTGTCTGGTCTTTAGTATGGTGGTCAGCACATTTTAGGACTTGGGTTCTTAATCTAGCTCCATGGAAGTATTTCAGGGAATCTGTGACCTTGGATGGACAAATGTAGACATATATCTTTATTTTCGCTGAAATCTAACTGAAACTTAGCATTTCCTTCAGTCACAAATTAAAACACACAACCCACCACTGTGAGAAATGTACAACTACCCCTCAGAATTGAGGATCAAATGAGAACATTTATGAGAAGAGGCTGTTCTATGGGCATTATCTGGAAGTAAATGACTCTCTGGTTACGTTTAATGCACCAAGTAGCCTGTGGTCAGGTCTGCTGTTGATCAATGAAGTGATGTCTATTCCAAGAGTATTTGTGTCATTTTCCCCTGTTTGTTGCATAGTTGGATAGATCAGCTGGTTTCTTCCTTCTTGGCAATGTTCTAATATTCATATTAATGCTGCTGAGGGTGGTGAGCCTTGGGTCTCAGGAATATTGTGCAGGGATTTCAGTCCATATACATTCATTAAGCTTTTGCTTTGGATCAGGCTTGGAATACAAAAGCAAAGAATGTAACAACACTTATACCCACAGAGTTTACATTCTGTTGGGAGAGACAACAAGTGTCTATTTAAGTATAGGTAGAATAAAATGAGAACAAATACGGTGTAAGTTAATGTAAAGACTGCAAGGTGGTGAAGCAGCTAGAGTGCCAGGCCTCGAGTCAGGAGGACTCATCATCCTGAGCTCAGATCTAGCCTCAGACACTTACTAGCTGTGTGACCCTGGGAGAGTCACTTAACACTGTTGGCCTCAGTTTCTTCATCTGCAAAATGATCTGGAGAAGGAAATGGAAAATCATTCTAGTTTCTTTGCCAAGAAAATTACAAATAAAGTCACAAAGATGTGGGCACGACTGAAAATGACTGAACAACAGAAAGTTAATGTAAGGTACTTGGAGGAGGGAGGGTGAGAAGATGCAGAAGGCACTAACAATTGAGGTCAATATTAGCATAATTTCCAAATATTTTTGTTCTCCTTAACATAAGTGGAAATGGTCATATTGAATTGAATTGAAGATAAGCAAAATAACCCAGGGCAGACAAGTGAACCCTCAGTAGGTGCTAAGCTGTTGGGGACCCACATGTCTTAAGTGCCATGTAGTTTCTGAGACAGCAGAGGGCAGTGTGGTCTGGAATGGCTATCGGTGCTTTCTTGCAGGAGAGCTGAGTCTTGCTGGCTGGCTGGGATTTGGATAGGAACAGAGAAGGAGATAAGGGACTTACTTTTGTCTCGAGCAACGTCCATCACTATTGGGAATGTGACAGCTTCATTGTCCCCAGCATTCATGCCACTCAAATTTGCACAGCCCCATCTCATCCTCAGCCTCTGCTGGCAGCTGCCCTCAGGCCCCTTTAATGCAACCCCCTTCTACTCTGTGGCAGATGGCCCCAAGTTAGTAGCATTGCTGAATAAGGTGGCACTAACTTTGATGCTCTGTCCCCTCAGCCCATTAGCCACTTGTGGGTTTTACTCACTTTGCTTCCTCCAAGAATATTTGCTTCTCTCCTCTCACACACACACACACACACACACACACACACACACACACACACACACAGTCCACCTCCACATGTTTACACTCTGCTGTCTTACTCTTTTTGTTAATGACAATGGCTAATGTTGGTCTAGTGCTCACCCTTTATAAAGCTCTTTGTGGACACGCCTCTCCCTTGACCTCATAACAAATCTGCCGAGCAAACTGGGTGAGCGTTGGTATCCCTATTTTATGGAGGACAAGTGAAGTTACTGTCCCCATGTTACCCAGGGCCCTTTCATTCCAAGCCCAGGATTCTTTCTTCTGCATTGCTACAATGTTCCCTCATCAAATGGCATGCTGTAAGATCATGGGAGCCATAGATTTAGAGCTCAGAGTGACTTTAGAAGTGATGGCATCTAACAACCATATTTTACAAATGAGACCATTTGGGCCCATGCAAATTAAATGACTTGCCCAGGGTCACAAAAATCTTAGGCAAGATTTGAAGCAAAATCTTCCTGACTGCCTGGTTTACCCACTACACTACACTGTCACTCTTGGTGTCCTTCCAAATTCATGGTAATGACAGAAGTCACTTTTTTTAATCAGTGGAATGAACATGTATTAAACACTTGCTATATGCAAAGCACCATGCTGGGGCTATGGATAAAGAGCTCTGTGGCTGGAGCATCTCCTGTGCCCTGCCCTGGTCTGGAAGCCCAGCATGGTCCAGGGCATGGCTGCAGACAGAACATGAGACTGTGTAGCCTTCTGTACAACATCTGGATAAGTTCTCATTGGAAACACCCAATCCATGTAGCCATCTTGTACACAGTGTGTAGAAGATCTCACTTCCAGCTCTCCCCATTCAGGAAAGCCCATGTTGTCTGGAGGGGGTGACTGACTGTCTCCTATGGGGGAGGTGGCATTTGAGTTGGTCTTTAAAAAGTGGATGGGAACTCAACATTGAGAGAGGACATTCCAGGCCTAGGGAGGGGCAGAAGCATCAGAATACGAGGACAGACATGTCAGATTTAGCTGAAGTGGGAAATTTGTGGCGACATGTAGCAGTGAAGAAGGCCAGAGAGGAGGCCAGTCCACACTCTGGATTTCTGCTTAAAAATGATTTCCCTGAAGAGTTTTCTCCTGCTGCTGGTTTTTAATAGGTGACTTCATTAGTATTCAGTTATGCTAAGAGGCCACATGGCCTTGCAGTGGCTACATGAAATAATGATGTTGCAGAGAATTTGGGAACATGTTCATGTCCAGGCCCTTGGCAGCTGCAGTGATCCAGGCTGAGCTGAGCAGCTGTGCTGGGGAAGATCAGGGGCTAGAGGCAAAGGGACAAAGTGTGCATCCTTTCAGGACCATTTACTGCCTGGGTGACCTTGGACAAGTCACTTCCGAGGGCCCACACAGTATAATGAGGGGGTTGGACTAAGTAGCCTGTAAGGCCCTTCCAGCTTCAGATTTATGACTTAAATTCTAATTCTAGTTCTACCATTCACTGCCTGAGTGACACAACACCCCTCCATGCCTCAGTTTCCTCTTCTGTAAAATGAGGTGGTTGGACTAGAAAGTATCTAAGATTATTCTAGAACTATTTTCTTATGATGTTATGACCCTCCTTGAGCTTATCTTTCTCCCCTCTCCTTTCCTCTCCCCTCCCCTTTCCTCTTCTCCCCTTTCCTCTTCTCCCCTCTCCTCTTCTCTCCTTTTCCTCATCTCTCCAACACTGTATCTTTTTCTCTCTGTTTCTGTCTCTGTCACACACACACACACACACACTCCTCAAATGCAGTACAGCTACAGTAGGGGTATCAAGCTTCCGTTTTTAAGCTGGCCCTGGCTGCAGTCTACAGAACATTCCACGACCCTTTCCTCCTTGCCATCTCCTGTCATTGTGGGGTTCCTAAGCACCACAGGGGTTGCAGGTGGGAAGGAGAAAACCATGGAGAGTCTCCCTTGAGGACAGGCAGAGAACTCCATGGTCACCCAGGCCCTTGACTTGGGAAGGCAGCAGATTTAGAGGACAAAAAGCACAGTCCTTCCTTCAGCAGTATGGAAGCCACCCAGCTGAGCCCCTCATTATTGAGATTAGTTAAACTAGGTAGCCTCCAGATGGTGGCTGGGGGGAGCTTTTCCCTACCTCATTCCCCCTCCTTTTCTATGCAGAAACTTCCTCAGCAGTGACCTTGTGCACGAGGCCACGAGGCCGAGGGTCTCTGTCTCTTTCCTCACTCTCAAGTCAACAGAGAAGCTGCTTTGTAGGACTTGCCCCAGGTGTCAAAATTCTGTGTGAGAGCTTAAAAAATCAAATACCTTTCTCAGTGAGCCTCCCTTTTCTTGTCTTTGAAATGGAGGTGAGAGGTTTGGATTGGAGGTGGATTTTTAACCTGAGGTCAGCTGGCCATTGTTGGTTTTCAGGAGCGGGGTGGCATGTGAATTTGGAGAGGCAAACAGTTATACATCTTCATTTTCACTGACCACTGCCTGAAATACAGCCACTTCTTTCAGTTATGCATTAAAAGCACACCCAACATTCTGAGAAGGGCCCAGAGGTTCCCGAGGCTGCCAGGACCCTCAGATTAGTGGATGTTAGTGATTCCTTCCAGCACCAATGTTCCATGATTTTGAGACTTTCTATAAGTAGGTGGCACAGAAAAGAAAGTGCTGAACTTGTAATAGGAGAGACCTGTGTTCCAGTCTTGTCTCAGAAGCTCTCTTGTTATATTACTATGGCCTTATCATGGTTCTTTCTCCAGCCTCAGTCTTCTCATCTGTAAAATGGGAATCCTAATAGCATCAGCCTCACAGAGTTGTTAGTAGCAAATGAGGGGGCATGTGAAGGGCTTTCCAAAACTTAAATGGTAGTTAGTGATGGAGCTCATTCCTATCCTCTGGCTGTCCTCGGTGGGATAGGGATAGAGGCTCAATGCCAACTTCATGGGCTATAGGGGAGGGGTGAGAGCAAACAGGTGAAGCGTGGATAGCAGTTGAGGCAGTTGACTCAGTTCCCGAATCTTATAGGTCAACATGACATTGTGGTTAGGGTTGGGAAAGCATGCATTCTTCAAGAAAAAACAAGGTTATTCTATAATCTGAGGTTTGGCCCTATTTCATATTTGGCTCCATTTCAATAGGGAGGGCTCTGGGTTTGGAGGTGGATGTGGACGCTCCAGCCCCACTCTTTTCCTTGCTACCTGAGAGACCTTGGCCAAATCATTTGGCCTCTAGTTCTCAAGCTTCTTCATGTGCTTAGAAAACTGAGAAGAGGAACCATTCTGCCCCAGAGACCCTTCCATGCATGAGGCTCATTCTCCTTCTGGATCTTTCTTCTCTTGGACAAAGGTAGTATTGTCTTTGGATCATTAAAGGAAAATTCAATGTGCAGCCCCCTCTGACTTATTGAGACCTATGTCATAGTGGACACCTTTTTGTTCAGTTGTGTCCAACTCTTTGGTTTTTTTTTTCCTTGGGGGGGGGGGATGCAGGGCAATTGGGGTTAAGGGACTTGCCCAAGGTCACATGACTAGTAAGTGTTAAGTATCTGAAGCCGGATTTGAACTCAGGTCCTCCTGACTCCAGGGCTGGTGCTCTATCCACTGCACTACCTAACTGCCCAGAAAATACCTAGCCTTCTACAAATCACCCCATGATGCCTCTGTCAGAGGGTGATCACTATGTCGTAGAGTGTGAGGATGACCTAATGTGGCATTTCTTTAATGTTCAGTTATGCCATCCCACTTCCATTTTATGGACTTGGAGTAGAAGGCCTGGATTTGTCACTTAGTGTGACCTTGACAAGTTCCCTTCTCTGCCTTCAGTTTCCTTTTCTATAAAATGCAGAAGAGCATCCCTTCCGGGTCTGCATTCTGTGATGCTACAGGAGGGGAAAGCAACCATGTTAGCAGCATAGAAAAGCCTCCCAGGTGGTATCCCTTCCTTGCCTTCCTAGCCGCAGAATGTTTTTGGAGCCAAATTGGTTGTTACTTCAGAAATCAAAATAGTCTGGCCAGTTCCAGGATATCCTCCCACCCCAAAGTTTGTAAATAATTTGTATATGTGTGATACAGCAGGTGTCTAGAGCTTTCCTGAGAGCCCTTAGGAACACAACTGCTTCTTCTGTCTCTATTCTCAGTCTCTGGGTTCAGGCAGGAAGCAGGAAGAATAAGCATGGTCCCCTTCACCTTAGACTTAATCTTTCCTTGCCTGTGGAACCAACAATCAGTTTACCCTGATGAAGTGTTTCAGGGGAGGATGTGTAGCCTGATGGACAGAGCATTGGTGCTGAAATCTGGTTAAAATCCTACCCCTGACCAGCTCTGTGAGTCTTGGCTGCTTAAATTCCTTTTCTGAGCAGCAGTTTTCTCAAATGGCATTGTACCTACATCTTTAGGTTAGCAGGAAGATCTATTAAGAGAAAGAATGCAAAGCTATTTCTAAATCTTAAAAGCCTCTTTACTTTATCTTCCTCTACTAGGTAGTATTCAGTTTTGTTGTTCTGTTTGGCCATATTTGACACTTTATTATCTTAATTCCAAATTTCTTTCTGGTATGGTTGGACCAATATGCAAGTCTTCCAACAATGCATTCGTTTGCTTTTATTTTTCCTACACAGCTCCTTCGATATCAACTATTACTCTCTTTTTAAAATAAATCTTTGATCATTTGCTGGGCATAATGTGAAACCACAAAAGTCATTTTTTAAAAGTATTTCTCTTGTTACTAGTGATTTGGAGCATTCTTTCATATAGTTGTTAATGATTTGCAATTATTCAGAACTGTTTGTATCCACTAGAGAATTCACTTCTTAGCTTACTGTATTTGTGATAACTCCCTTTAAATCTTGTTCTTCAGATCCTTATTAAATCTGGGGAAGGACCTTAGAGAAGGCACTGAGAAGTCTTATGCTTAAGGATTTCATTTGCTGTGTGGGGTTGAAAATTCTGGAAAACAAAAATAGCTTTCTTTGAATTTTCCTTTTTAAAATGCCTTTATGGTATTTTTTTTCTTTAGACCATATTCTTGCTTAAAAATTCCTAATTATATGTTTGTTTAATGGTATGCAATTATATGTCAAGTAAATATATAATTATAGATGACTTTAAGTACCTATTGTTGACTTGATTAAATTAGTTACTTGGGAGCTACTACTGTGTTTAGCCAAGCATGGCTTGTCCAATTTTTGGCCCTGAGGTCACGTATTGGATAGGCATTGCATCTGAATGCCCTTAAAGCTAGCTCTTGGGGGTAGAATCATAGATATTAGAGCAAGAAGGAACATTAGTTATTACCTAGGCCAAATCTCTCTTTTTATAGATGAGGAAACTGAGGCCCAAATAGGGTAAATCACTCAAATTCAGACTGTTAATTAATGACCAAGGTAGCACCACAACCTGTCTCACACCTCTCAGTGGAATGTTTTTTTTCTGCTACATCATGGATATTTTAATAAAAAATATCAAGGAAAACAAATTGTAGTTACTTTTACAGTGTTTCCTCATCTGTTTGTCAAACTCCCTTTCCCTCTTACCTGCACATAATTCATCAAGGCACAACAGATAACTCAAAACTATATAATCCCGTTACTTGCATTTGGCATGCGTCGGAATGGGTTTGATATACTTCTGGTCTCTTTTGGGAGAGGTGATAGCAAGGGCCAAGATTTTTCTCTCTTTATACTTGATCTAGTCTGTGTTTCCCATCTTTATCTACTTTCTAAAGAAGTACATCTGGTACTGTGATGTTACAGTTTAAGCGGGGGCAGGGGGCAAGGAGAGAATAAGCATTTCTTGATGCCTAGCACTGTGCTAAAGAGCTTTACAAATATGATCTCATTTGAGTTTCACAACAACCCTGTAAATCAGGGACCGTTATGATTTTCATTTTATAATTGAGGAAACTATGAAAGACAAGTTTAGTGACTTGCCCAGGGTCACACAGTAAGTGTCTTGAAGTTAGATTTGAATTTAGGTCTTCCTGACTCCAAGTCAAATATTCTAGCCATTCTGTCACCTAGTTGCCTCTGGGTAGTTCCGACAGTACCAAGTACTACAGTAGAATGGGTAAATTCTACTGTCTTTTATGGTGAAAATAATATTATAAAAACATTTTTATAGATCTTTTCAGTTTTTCATCTCTTGGGTATCTTCTTTACAGATGTAAGGATATCATTTGAGAAAGGGATAACATGACCAAAAAATGGTCCCTTTCAGCTACAAAATGTTTGTGGTTTAATATGCCACCCTGCCTGCCTCCCTCCAATCTTCTAAATTAAACACATACGATGAGTGACTTGACTAACATTGTTTTCTTAGAAAATAGTAAGAGCAAGGAACAAGTAGCAAATTGTCCACATTGTGCATCAGCACCCCCAAATACAGAGAGAGCTCAAGGTCCCAGCATGGTGGGTGTGAATCCTCCATAGTGCATTTAGGGAAAGATGTGAGGAGAACCACATAGGCTTGGTAGGCAGGCAGGGTAGCTTAAGCCAACATCCCCATCAGTGAGCTCACAGTTGCAATATGCCTGCTGTTTATGGCGGCAAACTTACCTTCTCTCATTGTGCTTTACCTGGTTAATGTGAATTTCCATCATGTGAGAGGAAGGACAGCTTACTGCCCTTCAGCCATAGGGGGAGGAAGGACTGTGGAGGGAAGGATTCTGATTAGAATCAGCTGAGGATTGTCCTGGATGGTGGAGAGCCACAGGAACTCAGATCAGATGAGGCTCTGCAAACCTTAAAAGTGCTAAGTTAATGCAACTTATCATCATCATCATCATCATCATCATCATCATCATCATCACCATCACCATCATCACCATCACAACAACCATCGTCATCAACATTGTTGTTGCCATTGTTATTGTTATTCTAGGAGCTGACCTTGCAACAGTGCTTTACTTTTTACATAGCGACTGACCTCTGGGTGTCTGCACTGTAGCCTGGGAAGTGTTGATTCCATGTTATTATTAGTCCCATTTTAGAGACAAAAGGACTTGCTGTGCCAGTCAGTGGCAGAGTCCAAGACTGTCACCCAGGCATTCTCCCCTGACATCTTTGAGACCTTTTCAACCTTTGGCCCTGCCACTATTCCTAACTCCCTTATGCAAGCTGGACAGAACAGTGTGCTTGGAGTATACTTGGAATCTCCTCAGCATGCTTGGTTTTCAGCCTGCAGGCACCCCTACAGGTGTGTGTCTCTTTCTGCCTTGATGCTGCTGTGAAACCTTCAGAGGGCTTTATTCCCTGATTCTCTTTTTCCTTATAGAGGCAGTCCTGGGGCAGGTGGTAGTCTAGCTGTCATCCTCTTATGCTTAATCATTAGGGAATGCTGGCACCTGGGGATAAAGTGATTATAGAATCAGAGGACTGGGGTCCAGGCTCCTCTTTCCTAAACTCACTGGAGGCACATTCAGGACAGGTCCAGTAGCAGGCAGGAGGATAGCCAAGAGATGGCCCGAATCCCACTTTCAAATGGCTTCTTGTTCATTGGCTCAGTATCTGTATTTCTGAGAAGCTTTCCTTCCATGTACTTCAGATATTATAAATATTCAGTATGGTGACTGTTAGGAAAAACATTCTTGAATGTCTGGGGGTCCTTGCAAGATCCACATGATTTATTGATGGCAGTTTTATCTGTGAGAATACCCTGACTCCATTACAGTTTATTTGTTGAATTCTCAAGGTTATTTTGAGGTTTGCATGAGTTATCAAGATGCTGGTAAGGTGGGGTAAGTTAGTATTAATGGTGTAAGTGGTGAGTTTAGAGCAAAGAAGACCGAAGTTCAAAACAAACCCCGGACCCCCTGATTTTACCCCTTTTCTGCATAGTGCCTGGCACTGTACGCATTTAATAAACGTTTTATCTTACTTTCCAGCTCTGTGAACTATGCTACCTAGCTGCATACAATTACCATGGAAGAGAACAATTCCCTACTCCCTCTCTTTCCCCTCCTTTCTCCTTCCCTTTTCATGCCCCCCTACCTCCCTTTCCCTGTTATATTCCTCTCTTCATTATATATTTATTTCCTCTGATTCCCTTCCCTTGACACAAAACTATTAAAAGAAGAACTTGTATGTGATGTGGAAACCACCCCACCTCGTGTTTCTCCCTGAACGAGCCATCTGCTGAGGCAGAAATGACACATCTTTGTCATGGTCCTCAGGTCTCGGAATGCAGCTGGCCGATGCGACAAGCACCCAGTCTGCACAATCTCTATGCTGTGTGTAAGAACATGCACAACTGGCTTCAACAGAACCCCAAGAATGTCTGTGTCATCCACTGCATGGTAAGTCAGCCCTGGAGCAGCCTGCTTCTCTGGGTACTTTGGGGAGAACTTCAGCCCATGCCAGAACCCTCAGGACTCATGCTGGGTAGCACAGCCCTCTCTGCCCCTTTACACTGGGCACCCTTGATCCCTCTCCAGGTACCCAGCCTGCCCCTTGTTCCTATTTTGTATTTGCAGTGCTTAAAAGGATGCACAGAGGAAGTTACTCATTCATGCTTATTGATGGATAGATCCTCCCCAGAGCCTGTCTTGTCCTATGCCCCACCCACCCCCAGCTGCCCATGCTCCTTTCCTTTGGGATTTCCAAAGTGACAAGTCCCTAACCTGTAAGAGATCTGTGTCAGCAAATGCTTATGGGTCAGGGGAGGTTACTGGACTTTTTCTTCACTCTCTTTCACTTTCCCCAGGGGGAAGAAATATTAATTAATACAAGGGAATTGAACCAGTTAACAACACTCTTCAAAGACAATGATGCCATTGATGCTAAAATTACAAATTAAATTGAGGATGCTGTTTTTAAGGTTTAATGATATCCAAGTAATTCAAGGTATCAGTAGGATCATAGATTTTAGACCCGGAGAGAAAACCCCACTTAGAAGTTCACCTTGTCCCATCCCTTGATATTTAGAGATTTAGATTAGGAACCTGAGGCCCAGAGAGGTTAATAGTCTTGCTGAGGGTCACACAAGAAGTAAGCTACAGACCTGGGATTTGAACCCAGAGTCTTAGACTTAGAGCCAGCACTTTTCCCACTGGACCTAGGAGACCTGAGTTCCAATCTTGTCTCTGTCACTTGAAACCTGAGTGTCCTGGAGGTTGTCGCTAAGTCCATCTAATCTTCCATGGATTTGAACTCGGGTCTTCCTGAATTCTACACCCAGTGCTCTAAAGACCATGCCCTCTAGCTGCCAATACAGACACAGGAAACTTTAATGTTCAGTGTCATATGAAAAGCAAGTGAGTTGTAAAACAAAGTTGCCAGGTTTGAGCGGGAAGATCATCACTGAACCTTGGGTTCAAGTCTTGGCATTGATACTGAATAATCCTAGAAGCTGAAAAATGTGAATTCAGTCTTCAGCTACATTGAGAGAGGCTTAGCTTCTAGGAATTCATTCTAAGTCATGGCTCTACATGGGATGTCTGAAGTATTGATTGTGTCCTGGTCTGAACCTCAATTCACTCATATCAAAACAGAAATTAATTTTTCACAGATTTGTGATTTCATTGGTTGAGGCAACTCCTCTTGGTGGAGAAAGTTTTCTCATCTGGAAAATAAGGATATTTTGAAGTTCAAACAAGCTTGTGTAAGTCAAGTGCTTTATAAAACTCAAAGTGCTATAGCAATATCAGCTATTATTATTTTGAAGTAAGCTCCTCGTTATTCTACTTAACATTTTGGGCAAGAGAAGAGATGAAATATAAGTTTTGGAACCTAGAATAAGAAAGAAACTTGAGGAAGAATTCCTCTTGCCTCCCTCTCTCTCTTTTCAAAATTCCCATTATTAAAGCAAGAAGATTTGACATTTCACTGGGGGCTCAATGGTAAAATCCAAAGAGGTCTGCTTCCTTACGTACCCTAGTTTGTACATCTAAGTGATATCCTTTAGGGACTAAATGGAAAAATTCATAGGGTAGGAAATGGCTATTTCTCAACCCATCAGAATTCAGCATTTCAGAGAAATATGATTAGAGTCTGTGGCTGGCTTTCATATTTTAGAGACTTTCACTTCTCTAGAGCCATCTTCCCTTTGAGAAAGTCTAGGGAACCTGATGAGGAAATAAAAGGGAATTATACAAGAAGACAGGTTTGAGCTTGGGGTGCTCTTTGACAAGAATGGAGTTACACAGAGCAAATCCACAAGATCAAAGAAGGACCTCTTAGCCAAAGGAAAATTCATAAGGGTGACAAGACCCTGAGTTAATTATCATTTGTTTGTTCTTTGTTCCTGGCTCTGTGTATCCAACCCCCAATCCCTTTCCTGAATTCCCATTGCCATTTGTCAACTGTTTGCTTGACATCTTTGCTGGAAAATATCAAATAGAATTCGTTATATTTTTTCCTTCCAAATTCCTTTTTTCTTTAAAGGGACACTATCATATTTCTTCTCACTCAGGTTTGTCACCTAGGAGCACTCTCTGACTCTGTCCTCTCCCATCCTTCCCAGTATCATTGGAATGATCAAGTGGGGTAAAGGTTGAGCATTGGACTCAAGAGTCAGGAGAACAAAGTTCAAACTCTGCCTCAGACATTAACTTGTTTTGTGACCCTGGACAAATCACTTAACCTCCTTCTACCTCAGTTTCCTTATCTGCAAAATGGGGATGATAGCAGCACCTACCTCCTAGGTTTGCTGTAAGAAGAAAATGAAGTCATTTCAAAGCTGAAAAAGCTATATAAATTATTAGCTGAAACCTGTTTCCTCTCTTCATAGAGGTTATAGTCTAGCAGGTGAATTATCATAATAAATAATATATAATGCTTTAAGGTTTGCAAAGTGCTTACATAAATTAGAACATTTGATCCTTACATATCAGCCCTGTGAGGTAGGCACTATTTACTGTCTCTATTTTATAGATGCAGAAATCGAGATGGAAAGCAGTTAAGCGATTTGCCCAGTGTCACACAAATAATAAGTGTCTGAGGCTGGATTTGAACTCAGGTCCAGCATGGTATCCAGTATATCACCTAGATACAGAGTTTAACTGACAATATTACATGTTAAGGTCATTAAACAATTATAAAACAAAGTGGTTTGAGAAGTCCCTGGGGAGAGGTTTTCACTGTAGGCAGCTGCTCGTGGTCACATAGGTCCTAGGGGCAGGACCCATCCATGTCCTTTTGACTTTCATCCTGGAGCCCTTATAGAAAGCCAAACTTTCTTGCTTAAAATGAAAGGAAGTCAACATCACTTAATGGAGTCAAATTAGAATAGTATTAAGAGAGAATCAAAGCCTGGATTGGTAAAAGAGAACCTAGCCCCTTTAAATGATTTTAAGGCTCTAGGCCCAGAGGAGTTATATCCCATAATCCTGAAAGAACTGGCAAATGTAATCACAAAATAATCATCAATCCCTTGGAGGAATCCAGAAGGGATTAAGACTTTAGAGAATAGACACGGGCTTACATCATGATCAGAACTATAACTAGAGTAGGTTGTTGGGGTGTTGTCTTAGGGTGTCACATTTAGAAGGTGCTAATGATCTTTACAATACTTCAGTGACTAGGGTAAGCTCCTCCATTCTACTCTCTTTTCCCCCTTTCTCTCTATGTCTGCCACAAAAACAATGAGACCCTCTTGGTGCTTTCTGATCTTTGATTCCTCCCAAACCAGTCTTTTTCTCAAGGTGTTTGCCCTGCGTACAAAAATTCCTCCTTAGTAGGGAATTAGCTATTGATCCCCAATGAATGGATTCAGAAGCAGAGGGATTACAATCACTTAGTAAAGGCACACGTGACCATTAGGTGTCTGCTAAGAAGGGGTTTGGCCAAAACTAACCATAAATCATTTGTTGATAGAGTTACTATCCTGGAGGACAGGTTCACAGTTACAGGAAACTCCCTCTACCAGTGCATGTTGGCACCTTCTCAGCCACTCATAAGTCTTAGAGAGATGACCAAGAACTCTGAGATATTAACTTCTGACAGTACTAGTTAACCAAGTGTAGCGGCAAGCACCCCAATATCCCCAGGGTGACTGCCAACACAGGTTCTTAGATCTGCTTTTCAAAAGGAAAGTAACGCAAAATGGGTTAACAAGCTTACTTTAATCAAACAAACATACATTACCTAGTTCAGGGGCAAAAGGTCAGCACCCCGAACTTCAGAGTTACAGAACTTACAGATCAAACAGACAGGATTCCAAACTGTCCTACCATTATATCAATACCAAATCACAGTTACCAGAGAGGGAAGCATCAAGATCTGGGTTTTCAAAGCCCGGGGGCTCTCAACAACGGCTTCCCAGAGTCTCATCTGGTCAAATCACACAACACTTCTCAAAGTGAGCCCCAAAGCAAAGCCTCTCCTAAGGGTTTATATAGCCTTCTCCTGGCTCAGAGAATGTAACAACCTTCTGGACCCACTGACCAATCACAAAGTATCAAGGTGTGGGCTTTCCTGAAAAACAAGCCTCCCACCACAGGCTCCAGATGCACTTAAGCTAGGGGCAGGGAAGATCTTTAAATTTGCATTTCCATTACACCAAGGGAATTCGGCATATATGTCTGGATTGATGTCAACAGGTGAACTGACAAAAGTCATTATCATATACATGGGGAGAAAATGAAGAAACCTGGCCTGTGATGGTAGTATGGGTAACAACATGTAGTTGATGGAGTGACTGTACCTAAAGAGTTTGGTTAATGGATCAAGGCACCATTAATTTACATTTGGACTCAGGGGCTTTGATGCCCCACAGAGGCCTCTAACAATACTGAATTTACCAGGAGTTGCGTCTTTAGATCCAAAAAATCAACTAGAGGGGCGGCTAGGTGGCACAGTGAGTAGAGTGCTGGCCCTGGAGTCAGAAGGGCCTGAGTTCAGATTGAGCCTCAGACACTTAATGCACACACAAATAAAAACCTAGCCGTGTAACCTTGGGCAAGTTACTTAACCCCAACTGCCCTCCAAAAAGAAAAAAAAATCAACTAGAAAAGTAAGGAGAGGCAGAAATCCGGATACATCAGTTTGTGTGGGGGAAGGAAGCTATGTTAGGGATTCAATTTATAATCCACTAAAATTTAATTTATAGATCATTAGATTATGAGCTTCTTGAGGGAAGAACAGTCTTTTGCCTCCTTCTTTACCCTAGAACTTAGCATAGTACCCAGGACTGGCACATGGGAGGTGCTTAATAGATGCTGATTGATTGGTTTTAGTGAACTACATGATGCCAAAAATGTCCACTAATGCTTAGTCCCCACTAATATTGTCCTGAATAAGTCAGGAGATAGGCCCTCCATATATGCCCTGGTCAAGAGAAAGAATTAGATGTTGCTGTGTGATGCTCCAGAGGCCAGAACAAAGACCGATGAATTTAAGTCATGTATTAAAAAATTCAATCAGGACTGTCTAAAACTGGCCTGGTCTGGGAGAGAGTGAGCTCTCTTTCTGAAGTAGTCAAGCATAGGCTGGTTGACCACCTTTAAGGATGATAGAATAGTAGCAATAATGATGATGGTGATGACATTTACACGAAAAGTTTTCAAAGAGCTTGACATATATTATTCTCATCCCATTTGAAGCTGAGGAAACAGAATCAGAGAACTTGAACGACATTTCTGCAATCTTACAGCTGACAAGCATCAGACTTTAGGACTCCGAGACCTGTCCACTACCCACCAGACCACACTGCCAGTGGGGGTTTGCCTCCCAGGACCTGTGTGTCCCCGTCTCAGTTTCTCAGTACAGAATCCCAGACCAGGTGTTCACTGGGACAGGAATGCAGCCCAGTTGTCACCACCCTGTTCACTCACGCTCTGTTTTTGCCTTTTGTTTGGCAGGATGGACGCGCTGCATCGGCCGTTCTGGTTAGTGCAATGTTTTGTTTCTGTCGTCTCTTCTCTAATCCAGCCTCTGCTATTCAGTTGCTAAATGCAAAGCGACCGGGCATCGGACTTTGGCCATCCCATAGGAGGTAGGGTATGCTGGCTATGAGGTTGGAGAGAATGCCCCAACTTGTCTTGTGTGCTATTTGAAACCCACCAGCCCTCCAGCCTTTCCTTGTTGGAATCAGGTGTGAATAGCTGGCTTGGACTTTGGGAGGCATAGTCCTGCCTTCATTAAAGTGCTGAGCTTGGGGCTGCCTTCAGGATATCTACACTGGATGATGAGTTTGAAATGAAATAGTCATGGTGTGGAAAATGATGCTTGGGGCAGCAGACATTCAACACCAATGAAATAAAATGCCTGGTTACAAGTAGAACAAAGTCTTTACTAGACTTCTTCTTATCCCACCAGTATGGGGATGAGGAAAGACATCATGAAAGAAAATATAGAATGTAAATATGGAATGGGCAGTAAATATAAACACACACACAAAGACCTACCTGGCTACTTCAGTGAGGTCCAGTTACTGTGATCCACAAATCTACTGAAGTGATAGTTCTGCTGAGCTGGAACCAATTACTGTATTTTATATAATTATAACTTCAGATCATGTGAATTGAATATACCCGACCACTCCTCATAATCCACAATAATCAGGACCTGGCTGTTCCTTTTAAATTATGGAGCACTCTAACCCGTTTTCTCATTTGATCCATATGACAACTCTCTGACAGAGGTAATGGGAATATCATCATTCTAGTTTACAGCTGAAGAAACTGAGGTTTAAAGAAATCAAGTTTGCATCAGGTCAAACAGCTGAAGTGGCAGCTTTGCACAGTGCGTGGCATGTAGAGTGCTTAAGAAACGCTAGGTGATTGACTGACTAACTGGCAGAGCTGGGAATCACTTGTGGCTTCTCAGTCCAATTCTCTAGATTCCCTTTCTCTCCACCAAACTCTATCCCTTGATCCCATGTAGAGTTTTGACATAAGACTTGACTCATTGACCTGTTAATAGCTCCAGCATGTTTGGTGGAATCCCCATGTCCAATGTATGGTAGGGCACAGCAAGATGTGAAGGTCTGCAGTTTTCCATTTATTCTCCATTCAATACGTATATTTTGACTTATACATGGTCTTCCTTCATCATTATAATAGAAACCTTTTGAGAGCCGGAATGGCTTTTTCTTTTTCTTTGGATTTTCAACACGTAGCACAGTCACTGCCAAATAGCAAGCACCTATTAAATAATTAATCTATTGCTTGGAGGGCTTATCATGACAGCAAGATCACATCTCAGCAGGAGTTTTTAGTAGAAATACAGCAGGGTCAGCCGTTAAGTGGTTTGCTAACTTTATTTCCTCAGGTTTACTAGTATGTCCTCCTCCAGTACTCCATTTTGGTTTAGAAGTGACCTCGGCTAGGCCAGTAGAGTGCAAGTCTACCAGGCTGGCAAGACCTCGAGTAAGGGTCCACTCATAGACTGTGTCTCTTGCCTGAGGCCTGGCCTACTGAATTTGGAAAGACTCTAAACCAGGTTAGCCCCAAGATAATGAATCTTTCAGCTACGGTAATTCCCGAAGATCTGGAGAACACACCTTCTGCATTATTGGAGTCCTAATCTCAGATCCCTGAAGCTATGGAGCTATGTTCGGGAATTTGAAGGAGCTAGGTTGCATTGCAGCATACTATTTTACAAGTCAAGGGTTCTTACTAAGAATAAATGAATGGCTTTCTGTGGGGAGATGGAAAGCTACTAAGTAACTTTCTTCTGTTTCAGATACATAGGCTATATTTGCGACCTCATAGCTGACAAACCCGTCATTCCCCACTGCAAACCTCTCACAGTTAAATCGGTCACTCTCAGTCCCGTCCCTTGTTTCAACAAACAGAGGAATGGATGTCGTCCTTTTTGTGATATACTCATTGGAGAAACCAAAATCTTTACAACTTCCTTGGACTATGAAAGGATGAAGTGAGTTCTGGCATCTTTCCCCCTTTTAACTTGGCTCTCCTCCCAGCTGAGTCAGAATTTCCATGTAGAAGATGCACGATGGTCCTTTATATTGCTACTAAATTATAGGATCAGAACATGTGAGCGTTGTCTTGGTTCCATCCCATTCGTCTTTTTGGGCCCAGGATCTCACCTGTGTGGAAGACTCCCCCTCCCCAGGCAGACCACTCCCTGCTCCTCAGCTTGGGGTCATAGAGAGTTTCCTTTGGCCCTGAAAGGTGGAGTGACTTTCTTGGAGTTACACAGTGGCTGTGTTAAAGGCCCGGGTCTTCTCATTCCCGGGGCAGCTCTCTGCTCCCCATGTATCTGGCACATACACTCCTTTTGCATCAATTTGCTATGTGCTTTTCCCACTACACCATAATCTCCTGAGGCCACACAGCGAGTAAGAGGGCAGTGTGGTCATTGTTCAGTTGTTTTCAGTCGTGTCCAACTCCTCATGACCCCACTTGGGGTTTTCTTGGCAAAGATCCTATTGTGGTTTGCCATTTCCTTCTCCAGCTCATTTTACTGATGAGATAACTGAGGCAAACAAGGTTGAGTGACTAGCCCAGGGTCACACAGCTGTCTGAAGCTGGATTTGAACTTAGAAGATGAGTCTTTCCGACTCCACACTGCACATTATACACAACTGCCTCAAGAGGGTGGTGCTGGGATTCCAATTGAGATCTTTCTGCTTTAAGTCCAATGCTTGCTATAGTACACGAACTACACTGTTGGATTTGTTTTTTAAATGAGAGACAAAACATGATTTTTTTTTCTTAAACTATCATCTTAATGTGGATCAGAGGCCAAATAGATTATTGAGCTTGGTGATAAACATCTGAGAAAATGAAGGGCTCTGTAGAGCAGGACTGAGCTGCATTGTCATCTGGCAAGCCAGATGGGCAGGGAGGAGGCCTGGCACTGACGCTGTATTCTCATGTCTGTGGCGGTGTCCTTGCCTCATGGCACCAGCTTGGTCCTTGTCAGTGCTGACTGCAGGCCAGATATTGTTCTGGCAGGGGGGAGGGCAGAAGAATGGGCACAGAGGTTAGTGTGAGGCTGGACAAAGCCATCCCCTGGGTTAGAACCACCGTGTGTTCCCCTTGTCTGTTAATACTCTCAGTATCCTTGTAAAGATGAAAACAGTGTTGTAGTTGGCATAATTAATTCCATTAACATACTCTCTCTCTTCCTCTCTGTTTGTCTTCTTCCTTGAAAGAGAGTTCCGGGTCCAGGAAGGCAAGGTTGTCATTCCATTGGGTGTCACGGCTCATGGCGATGTCGTAGTGTCAGTTTACCATATGAGATCGACCATCGGGGGACGGTTGCAGGCTAAAGTATGGGCTTGGGCTGAAGGAAGGGAAGGGAGTGTCTCTGACTGAGCATATCTGAGCCTCTTCATGCTTCTAATGGAGACAGAGAGTAGTTAATAATAATAGCTAACATTTTATAGCACTTGAAAGTTTGCATGATTCTTTACGTAAGTTATCTTGTTTGATCCTCACAACAAGCTGGGGAGGTAGGTGCTTCTACAGCACCCATTTTAAAGGTGAGGAAACTGAGCCTGTGAAAGGTTAACTGATTTACCCAGGGTCCCATGGCTAGGAAGTATCAGAGCCAGGATTTGGGTGACCCCAGGTCCAGCTCTGACCAATGTAAGCCAAACAGCAGCCCTGGGGTGGAAATACTTGTACAATCATAGCTGGTCTTTATTTTATTTGTAAACTTTATTGTTTGCAAAGTATACTACAGGCATGACCCCATTCACTCTTCATAACAGACCTACATTTCATAGGTGAGTGTGTTAAGGCTCATTATAGATCATTCTCCACCCTCCTCCATTCTACAAATATAGGTGATAGATAAAAGGGTCATAGATTTAGGGCTAGAAAATACTTTAGGAATTATGTAATCTACCCTCTCATTTTACAAATGAGGAAACTGAGGCTTTGTCAAACAGTTACTAAATGTCCAAGCAAAGCCTGGGCCCTCTGACTTCAGATCTGGGACTTTTTCTGGACATATAAAATGAGGCTGGCTGAGTTTAGAAGGTTGGTTCAAAGTAATCCAGGAGGTCTGGGAAACTTCCTTGAATGGACATTGGATCTGGTGCAGCTCTTCCTTAGTTGGAATGTGCACAAAGCTTTCTTTATGACTTGTTTTCTGAACTGCTTTGTTAGAGTAATAGTGATAGTGATTGGCAGTCATATAGCGTTTGAAGTTGGCAAAGTGCTTCATGTCTGTTATCTCACTTTGTCCTCACTACAGCCCTGAGAGGTTGGTACTGTGGGTGTTACTACACTCATTTTAAAGATGAGGAAAGTGAGGGTCAGAGACATTGACTGACATCCCTCAGTCACTCAGGTAGTATCATAATGGTTATTTGACCCAGATCTTCTCAACCAGAAGTTGATCCATCTGTCTGTCATGCTCCTGTGACTTTTGTCTCCCATCTCGTGTCACTGGTTATTCATTTGATGTCCCAGGCAGAACACTTATCTCCTTTATTGCCACTGTTATTGTCTTCCTTCATGTATTAGTGCAGAATGGGGGACAACACCAAAGGAACCTTCCAGAACTGTCCTCCAATGTACATGGAGCTCCCCTTATATACCAAAGCCTGGATAGAGATTTCTACCAGTGAGGAATTTTCCATTGTTCCTTTGTTTGACCCCCCATAAATAGCCCAGCAATGTAGGGAGGGAACTTACCATCATAAGACCCATTTTATAGATGAAGAGACTGAGCCTCAGAGAAAGTCATTGCCTTGGCTCAGATCACAGATTCAGCCCATAGCAGAACAAGGATCACAGAGACTTTTTGCCTGGAAGGCTAAGTTGATTAGGGTACAAGAAGACCTTGGGGTAGCCGACACTGACGCAGAGAGCTAGGAAAGCTGACTATCTGACTCTGGTTTGGGGATTCCATTTTGCTTTCACCAGAAGCACGTTACATTCTTTTCTCTTTTCTCATTAGATGACCAATACTCAAATATTCCAAATTCAGTTCCACACGGGATTTGTACCACTGGGCACAACAGTGTTGAAATTCACTAAGTAAGTATGACTTGGACCTTGGGGGCCATCTTCAGTGTGCCAAGAGCTAAGCCTACATGAGCTGCTTAGGGGATACATCATTGCCCTGAGCCCATGAGTTCATGGCATATGAGGAAGATTTGGCAGTCAGAATAGGAGGGAGGAGGGGCGAATCTGAGCTTTGCTAAAGTATTTAAAGGGCTGTCATGTGCAAAATGGATTCAATTTACTCTGTTTGGCCCTGGAGGGCAGAATCGAAAGCAAGTGCTTAAGTGACAAAGGGGCAGATTTAAGTTTGATATCAGGAAGAACTTTACAGCAATTCACACTGTCTAAAAAGTGGAATGAGCTGTCCCCAGAGGTGATGGATTTCTTCTTACATAGGTCTTCAAGCAAAAGTTGGGGGACCACTCATTGGGTATGTTATGGTAGGAATCTGGGGAAAAGAGAAGGGAAGGAGGTAGGGAAGGAAATTGAGAGTTGAAAAGAAGGGAGAAGGTAAAGAAGGGAAAAGGAAGGGAAGATGGGAGGAAGGAAGGAGGAAATAGGGCAAGAAGGAAGGAAAGGAGGCAGGAAGAAGGAAAGAAAGAGAAAGAGAAGGAAAGGATAGATGGATTTATTAAGCATTTATTATGTGCTAGGTTCTGGGGATACAAATAAAAGCAAAAAGAAAAATAGTCTGTGCCCTCATGGAGCTGACATTCTAATGGAGCAGGACAACATAACAAGAAAGCTGAAAGTCAGAAGTTTAAGGAGGGGTAATAAAGTCTATGGGGAGGGAGTGTGGTTTGGAAGTCTAGAAAGTCGGGAAGAGGATCAGGAGAAGGATAAAATCTGATTGACCTGAGCTCCTCCACAAAACAGAGGCCCTGGGGGTCTTCTAAGTAGGAGAAGGGGCAGACCTGGCATTGGGATACGTACCAGGGTGAGAAGGCAGTGGGTGTGGTCAGATATTCTGGGAAGAAGAAGTCCTAGGCACTGAGGCCAGATCCAGGATGAGACAGCTGCAGACATCTGGAGGCAGGACCTAAGAGAGGGCCTGGGCTGGCCATTCCCAAGTCTCAGATTCTGTTTTTCTCTGAAATATTACTGGGGGAACCTCGTCTTCAGTCTCCATCAGTTATCTCATGTCTGTCGTCTCTTGGGAAAATGGAATTAGCTTTATTTCTCCCATGGGTCAAAATAGACCTTGTCTGTCATTCAAAGGGGTGGCGTGGCTGGAGAGCTATTATCTGACAAAGAGCCAGGAGTCTTCCTGAACTCTGCAAGCTACTTGTGAGGCAAGAATGTCATTAGGCAACAAGGGAAGGTACCCCAGAGGCCTTGCCATCCACCCCACTCCTTTGTTGTTGTTGCTGAGTTGTTTTTCAGTTACGTCCAACTCTCGGTGACCCCATTTGTGGTTTTCTTAGCAGAGATACTAGACTGGTTTGCCATTTCCTTCCCCAGATCATTTATAGATGAAGAAACCAAGGCAAATAGAGTTAAATGACTTGCCCAGGGTCACACAGTTAGTAAGAGTTTGAGGCCAGATTTGACCTTTGGTCTTCCTGCCTCCAGGTCCAGTGTTCTCTCCATTGCAGCACATAGGTGCCCTAATCCCTCATTCTACAGATTAGTAAACTGAGTGTGGAGTCATAGAGCAAAAAGGCATTTAGAGGTCATCTTGTCCCACCCTGTCTTTTTACAGATAAAGAAACTGAGGCCAACAAAACGTAGGTCCCTTGCCCAAGGTTACACAGTTAGTCAGTGACAGAACCAGGTTTTGAACTCATACCTCCCATCTCCAAAGCCATTTCTCTTTGCACTGTATCCTGCTGGATGATGTTTGGATGCCATCCAAACTGCTTTAACACTTCAGATGAGGGCAGACTCTCCAGTCCTGGAGGCAGCCCATTCCACTGTGGTTAGAAAGTTTTCCTTTCATCCTGCATCTGCCTCTACAGCTCCTGCATTCGAAGGCCAAGCAGCGCAAGGTGAATCCCTTTCCCTACAACTGCTCTTTAAATACTTCATTTTACTTTTGAGTTTTTTCTCCTAGTGTTTATCTCAGTCTTAAGTGGTTTCCTTTATACAGAGTAATAGAACCTCAGGGGAGGAAGGATCTGTGGCCAGCTGTGGCCAGCCTGCACCTTTGTGGATTCCTATGGCCTCATTCAGGGGCTTTTCCATCATCCTCTAAAACATAAAATCTGACCCTATCCCCCCTCTGTTTAGGCCTGAGTTGGACGCGTGTGACTCTCCAGAAAAATACCCCCAGCTGTTCCATGTGATTTTGGAGATTGAAATTGAACCTAACGACAGACAGACAGATTTAACTCCTCCATGGGAGAATTTCTCCACAAAAGACATTAGCCCCAACATTCTCTTCTCCTCTCACCAGGAACAGCAAGACACTCTGGCCTCAGCAGGTAAGCTTCACCAACTCACTTCCTCCTAGTTCCCCTGGAGGGGACAGTTCTGTTCTAATTAAATTCAGGAGGACTTTATCGAACCCCTACAGTGGGACCAGGCTTTGTATAAGATACTAGAACTAGAAGGGCAGAAATGAAACAGTGCCTGCCCTCGAGAAGCTTACATCTGAGTGGAGGGAAACAACATGTACAGAGAAAAACTAATAAAAAAAAAACTAATAAAAAATACAGAGGGAGTAAATACCCACAGTATTTTCAGTGGAGCTCTCCCACCTGGGAGAATTAATGAGCAAAACCTCGGGTCAGCAAGCAGCCCCAGAGCGGGCCTTTCTCAGAGGGAGTGAATACACACAGCCTAGAGGAGGGGGGAGCTTGCCCTTCACTCTTGGGCAAGCCCTCTCCCCTTCTGTGTTGCAGGTAGAGCCTCAGCTGATGTTCCTCAAGACAACCCAAGGCATGCTGGTCAAGGGGCTTTCTTTTCATCTCTCAACTGGCAAGGTATTTTCGTTTTTAATTGTCTTTTTTTTTGGGGGGGGGGGTTTAAAACACATTTTAATGAAAACACATGAAGAATATTTAAAGAAAGTGAGAAAGCTATTAGGCTTTATTTGCCTTCTGTCCCAATGGTTTTAGATGCCAACGTACTAATTCACCAGTGGTCTTGAGGCAAGTTTCTGACATCTCTTCTTCTGTTGGAAGTCCTTGGGGTAATTTTAATGGCTGTATTCTTATCAGATGCTTAACCACTTTCAATTTTGCATTCACTGAAGGGATATTCTTATGCACTTGCGGAGTATTTGCTTTCTCCAGTCCAAGGAGTTTTATGACTTCCTTTTCCCAATATGGTCTTCTTTGCACACTTTTAATTCTAGTGACAGTGTGTAATTTATGAGGGTGTTGAGGGTCCCCACCATATTTTTTATGAGCTGCAGGTGTAGGCTGAAACACTTCATCTGGAATCCTTGACCTGGTAAATTTATGACGAATCCAATCAGTTGAGGTGAGAGATTCCAGACTTTTTGTCACATTCTGTACTCTACTGAGAGGGTTCTGGGTCACTAAGCGCAAAATTCCTGCCATCAGGTACCACCACTGATGATATCACTGTCCAAAAAAATCTTCTGTCTTTTGTCTTTTAAAAATTCAATGTATTGATGGATTTTGTTTGTTTTTACATCACCTCTCACTTTCAAAGAGCAAACCCTTACCACAAAGAATAAGAAAGAAGTTGGGGATAGGGATGCCATTTCAACAAAACTAGCTGACACATCCCAAGACCAATATCATATATCAAGTTCCCTACCCAGAGTCCCCATCTTTGCGAAGATGCCAGGGGAAGGAGGTGCTTTCAAATTGTTCTTCCTCTGACTTGGTGTCCTCACCAGAACAGCTTGGCCTTTTTGGAGCACTCTAAAGGGAAATGGGGTTTCTCATCTTGAAAAGGTTGTGGCTCCCAGGGGCACCTGGTCTGTTCATATGTGGAGAGTCAGTGAAATGTTTGGTACAACAACAAAGGGCTTCTTTTGGTAGAGAGCAGGGCAGTCAACTTAGTGGTCAGCTTGGAAATTTCTATTCTACTTTTTGCATACATTCATTGCTTTTCTTCCCTTCTTCTCTTTAAGTTTTATTGAATTGATGTGTTTTGTTTTTATATTATAAATATTTAGAGATGACTCCTACTTTGTAAGAGGTCTTTTATTACATAGTGAAAAGTCAAGTAAAATGAATTCAATGACCTCATGTGAAAGTACATGTAGGCGCAGCTAGGTGGCTCAGTGAGTAAGAGCGCTGGCCCCGGAGTCCTGAGGACCCAGGATCATTCTGGCCTCAGAAAATGAGCCCCCACACATAAATAATGACTGGCGTGTAACCTTGAGCAAGTTACTTAACCCCAACTGCTTTAAATAAAAAAATAAAAAGAAAACACATGTAACATTCAACACCCCTACTTCACTATTAAAAACAATAACAGGAATCTATTTTTTCTGTCTCCTCCCCCCCCCATCCTTTAAGACAAAAGGAAAGAAAAGTTACTTCACACATTCATCCAAAAACATTTATTAAGCACTGGATGAAGTGCTGTACTAAGTGTTAGAGACATAGTGCCCAAAACAAATCAGCCCCTGCCTGCAGAAAACTTATATTCATTCTGTTATGCAGAATAGATGCAGATAAGTCAATTCAAAATAGATAGAAAATAAATACAAATTAATTTGTAGAGAGAAAGGCTCTACCCACTGGCACATGGGGGACAGAACTAAGCTAAGCCTCATGTAGATGGGGAGTTGCTCCATTAAAGTGAGCTACAGTTTTAATAGGAGGATTATGGATGTCACGATAGAGGGGTGAGAGAGACCATCAAGTCCAAACCCTTCATTTTACAGATGAGGAAATGGAGGCCAGAAAGGTGATGAGCGTCAGAGGCTGAGATTCAAAATCAGGGCTTCTGATTCCAGAAGTGGGGCTCCCCACTGCCTCACAATCTAATTGTCTTACAATATTTCTAAACCATAAATCCCCATCCCAGTGTTTTTGAATTTGCTTCCAGATTATGTTCTTCCAAGTTTAGGTAGCAAAGGTTAGGAAGCATTGGGGGAAGGAATCTTTCTTGCATGTGACCTTCCTCAAAGTGACTGTTTTTAACCACAATTACCCATCAATGTAGGAGGGACTAATGAGCAATTTCAATATTTGCTCCTATTAGTCAATGAAACCCTTTGAACTCCTGACATTGGCTTGTGGGTGTATCTGATGTTAAAAAAAAAAAGAAGGATGGGGTCAGGTGACTTGGAGCAGATTTGGATGCTGTCAACGTTCCCTGTCTGTCTCCTCTCATGATTCTTCCCTCCTGCCCTTTCCATGTGAGAGAAAGCCCCAATCCCCTCATAGATGAATACAAAACACAAGCTTCCTCTGAGTTCTCCCCTCTCTAAACTTTCCAGGTTTGGGGGTTTCTTCTTTCCCTCAGCTGGAGAGATAATTTAGGGTTTTATTTCCAAAGGCCTCTGTTGAGGAACCCTACCGAAGGATGTCAACAATGAACAGGGTTGCTCTGCATAATCCAATCCCTTCAGTGGCTGCCTTCTTCTTCTCTCCTGGAATTATTTATGCTTAAGAGAGTATTAAAAACTCAATAAGAGATTTTGAGGAACAGCCAGGAAAGTGAAGGGCTTGGAGCTCATGCCATCTGAGGACCATTTGAAAGAGCTGGGAATATTTGTCTTGGGGAAGTGAAGACTCAAAGGGAACATCATAGCTGTCTTCAAGTATCCCAAAGGCTGTCACCTGGAAGACTGATTAGGTTTGGGATTCTTGGCCTTAGTAGATTGAAACAGGGGCAAAGGGTGGGGATTGCAGAAAGAGACTCAGGGTAGATGCCCTGTCAGTTGGAGCTGTCCCAGAGTGGAGGGGATGCTTTGGGAGGTGGTGGGTTCCCTTCTTTTTCCCTGGAGATCTTCAGGCAGAGAATGAATGGTCACTTACTAGTCCAGGCATGGATTGTACTAGATGGCCACTGTAGGGTCTCTCAGCTCAGATGGTGTGAAATAAATCTTCAGCCAAGAAACTGACCAGTTATTTGGAATTCCTCAGATCAGAAATCTGACAAGGCCAGCAGCCACCCCACCTCTGAGGACCGAGCAGCTCTCGTCCACGAGGAGAGTGAGCAATCAGATGATGAGCTCCTGTCTCTCTCAAGCCAGCACAGTAATGCCAGTGGGGACAAAGCCCCTGGAGCATCCAAACAGAACAAAAAGCAGCAGGAGGCACCTCCCCCTCCGCCCCCTGAAGATGTGGACCTTCTGGGGCTGGAGGGAAGTCCCAGCAAGACTTTCTCTTCTCAGCCTGTGGCTCCCCCCACCAATTCAGACTTGTTGAATGACCTGTTTGGGGGCGGAGGCACGGCAGCATCTGCTCAGGCTGGACCCCCAGGAGTGGAGGATGTGTTCCATCCAAGTGGCCCAGGCTCAGCCCACTCAACACCCCGTCGATCTGCAGCTTCTGGCTCACCATCTCCCTCTGCGAGAGGGGGAGAAGGTAACTCTCTCAATGTAGTGTCCTCCAACTAAGGTAGACCCATTGACCCTGGTCATGGAATCCCATTGTTCTGGGCTAATATTTTCATGATTTTGAGGGTAATGTCCCAAGAGGTCCAATAAAGAGTAATTAGAAAGTGGGTCAGTTTTCAAGACAGAGCACAGGAGACATGAATGCTTTCATTCACTACACGTTTTTTCCTTCCAGAATGTCAAAGCCTGACTTATTTAGCTATTATGGCCAATAACAACAACAACTACAATAATCACTTACATTACCATAGTGTAATTGCTAATTGCAAAATACTTTCATTACAATGACCTCATCAGACAGGGAAGGAAGCATTATCACCTCCATTTTAAGGAGAAGTACACTAAGGCACAGAGATATAAAATGATTTTCCCAGGCTCATAGTCTTAGGAAAGGTCAGAGCTCAGAATTAAATCCAGATCTCCTGATTCTGAATCAAGTAGTCTTTCTACTTCCCCAGTCAACTTCATCCATAGGTATAGACAAATCAATCATCAAGCATTTATTAGGCACCTACTGTGTGCCTAGCACTATGACAGGTTCTGGGAGAATATAAAGACCCAAATTAAACAGGCCTTGCTCTCAAGAAGGTTCTCTTCTGTTGGAGGACAGTAGAGCATGTACACAGATAGGTCAATGCAAAATTAATACCAAGAAAATGACAAGTGATTCAGGATTTGGTCAATTCTTGAAGCTCTTTATACCTTCTGTTATCTTCCTATAATTGCTGTTTTAAGGAAACAGATTCTAAAATTGAAGAGGAGGAGCTTTATCTTCAGGTCCTGAAAGAATTTGCAGACATGATATCTTTCAAAGATTTTGAAAGATCATGGAAAACGGTCCTATCGAGGGGAAAATATCTTACTGATTTCCAGAAAAAGGAAGAGAACAGGACCATCAACAAGCTATAGGCCAATGAACTTGACTTGGATTTCTGGGAAATTTCCAGAATAGATCATTAGAAAGACTTGGGGAAAGTGCATACACAGGTACAGACAATCAAGGATCTCTAAGCAGAGAAGACTAAACGATGTTGGGGCTGGCCCAGGGTCTTTGGTCAATCCCCTTTGTTTTAAGGCTTAAGCAAGAGAGAAGTGAAGGGATTGGCTTTTGGTCACATGGCTCGTTAGTGCTCCTGGACAGGTCTTTTGGTCATTGAATGCTCTTTCCACGTTACTACAATGCTATTGGCTATTTCTTATCCAAGATTCCATGAACTACAGTCTTTAGATGTCTGCAGTTTTGATCTAGAGTTATGAGCTTTGCTTTGTATTGATTTTATCAATAAATTAATGTCAAACACAATGCCTACGAGCCTCAAAAATGGCCTTGTAAGCATAGTGGCTTCCCGACACTACTGCTTGAGTTATATGAGCTGTTTAATCACCCAAGTCATCTTCTTCTCCCTATGATTTATAGCATGGCTGATGAACCGTTATGGGCTAGACCTTGGGCCAGAGCCATTCAGTTTGATGACAATCAGACCATAAAGTGAGTCTCAGAGTTGTAGAATTTCATGCTTTAGGAATTGAAAGGGAACTTAGCAGTAATATAGTTCCTAAGTGCCTAAGGTTACACAGCCAGTAAACTAAAGTCTTCTGACTCCAAGGAAGGGCTTTGATGCTCTGCCAGGCTGCCTCCTCTTCCCCCAGTATTGAACTTCAGGTCACTAAGATGGATTAAAATTCTTCGAAGAAAAGTTTCAAGTTCTAGTTTTAGGGTGGCACCTGCTATAATCTTGGCACGCACCTAGTCCCAAATAGCGTTAACTCATTGTAGGACTATACTAAGAGGAGTTGATAATGTGATTTAAAGAAGTGACATGTGGAAATAAATGAACCTCATAATGTGTGTTCTTTGCCCTCCTTGGGCACTTAAATTGAGTTTCGTGTTGTAACTTGGTTGGAACAAATCCCTTCCCAATGCTTGACCCATTCTACACTAAGTAAGGAAGCTTGAAAATCACTCAAGCCAACTCTCCCATTGTACAATTGAAAATCTGAAAACCAGCAGTATTCAATTCCACTAGATAAATACTTATTAAGCACCTACTATATACAAAACACTGTGCTAGGCACTAAATATGCAAATACAAAAAAACCAAAATAGACCTTGGACTCAATCAGCTTACATTTTACCAAGGGAATGCCACATGTATACCCATAAATGACTACAAAGTAATTTCAAAAAGGAGAGAATGGTGATCCTCTCCAGGATTAGGAAACAGCTGGTATAGGAGTGTCTGCTGAAATATATTTTGAAGGGATTATAGCAGGGAGCGGAAAGGATTTCATGGCCTTCACAGCTGGGTGTTATCTTTGATTATAAGTTTAAGAGCTGGACAGCTCCTTAAAAACTCACTCCTCTCATTTTATATAACGAAGCTGAGCCCCCTCCCTGCCCAGCCCTGAAGTTAGATAACTTATTTAATGTCAGGAAGTCAGAATATCATAGTGATCTGAGTTTTGAACCAGTTTTCTGACCCCAATCCAGCATCTTTCTCTTCTAACAATTGTGCCTTTTACAGATATCTAGTTCAGTTTCATTATTGTGTTGATAAAGAAACTGAGGAAATGAACAATAAAATCACTTACCCAAGGTCATACATCCAGTGAGTAGAGCCCAAGTTTAGATTAGAGAATCCATATTTTCTGGTCCTGCTCCAGGGTTCTTTCTATCAGTTTACAGAGTCGTGCCCATCTACTTTCAATTTCATAATCCTAGCTCTTGGAATCCCTTCATCTTTCAAAATAATCAGAGGAAAGAAAGTACCGTATAATGGGAGGAGTAGTAGATTTGGAGCTGGAAGTCAGGGTTCAGATTCTATCACTTCTACATACTGTGTATGTGAACTTCCAGCAATGGGTCATGTAACCTTTAGGGGAGTGGAATGAGCGATGAATGTCCTGAATGAATTCTGGGCTCAAATCTGGCCTCTGCCACCTTCTAGCTGGGTGATCCTAGGTAAGTCTGTTAATGTCTCTTATCTGCAAAATAGGGGTAACACCTTTTATGAGGCTCAAATAAAGCAGGGCATATAAAAGGCTCTAAAGAGCTTAAAGTGATTGATATATATATAATCATGGAATTTGGTCAATTTTATGGTTTTGTCAATTTTATTTTGTCAATATTGTTGTTTCATTATTTATAAAATGAGGGAATTATACTAAATGGCCCCTAGAATCCATTTAAGTTCTAAGTCCTATGAATTAAAAGAAGCAACATGGTGTGGTAGTCAGGGGACCCACATTGAAGTCAGAAAGACCTGGGGTAAACTCCTTCCTCATGAGTGAGCTAGGCAAGGCCAGTTTTTAACTTTTCTGTGTCCTAGGTACCCCATAAGATTGTTAAGTTTCAAAATAGTTCCTGATTTGCATCAGTGAAGGGAGTTTCCACACCAGGAATTCCCTACATGGAAACAGTCAGGAATAGATCAGCTCCAACCAGAGAAAACAAAGCCCTAGAAAAGGGTCCTTACCCTGGGTCCCTCTATTTTATAGCATCTTTTGTAGGAATGTGCCCGAGTTCTAGGAGACATCAGGGTCTCCTTTAATAAGAGCTGGATTTCACCTATATAAAATTCTTTTTTCTCTGGACATGAATAGGGGATAGGATGGAGACCATTAAAAACAAAATCTAGTCATCCTGGTTTTCTCCAGTACAGAAAGGCAGTGAGCTATAGACTGCACTCGATTCCTCTTATGACTCTGTTCCTTAATTGATGTTTGACCTTATGGAAGTCACTTAACCTTCTCAGGGCCTCAGTTTCTTCACCCGTAACTGAAAGGCCATACCAGATTAGAGGTTCTTAACTCTGTGTGTGTGTGTGTGTGTGTGTGTGTGTGTGTGTGTGTGTGTATCATCATGGATCCTGTAGGCAACGTACTGAAGCCTTTGGGTCACTTTTTTAGAATCATGTTTTAAAGAGCATAAACTAAAATCACGGGTTTATGAAGGGAGCCAAGTAGACTGAAATATAGGGATCAATGAATGAATCGTTTCCTATTCTCAGGTTACAACAACCTTGAACTAGATAATCTCCAAGATTCTATGCAGTTTGAAAACTATGTCTGTAAAAGCAGGGCCATGGGACTTGTCCCACCTGCTCTTCCCTCCCCAGAAGCAGGGGTTAACAGGCACCAGTTTGATGGGAGTCAATCTTATCTCACCAGTGGAAAAAGAAATCCTTTGTTGACTGATTGATCTTATTTTGCAGTTGAACCTGAGGCTTATTGAGGAAAAATAACTCCCAAGGTCCCATGAATGTAGTAAGTGGGAGAGTCAGAATCTGAACCCACGTGCTCTTCCTCTGAATGTAGTTCATTTCCCATTGCACTGAGCTACTCTTCCACATGCACAACTTGGGCTTTGCTGAAGAAGAGTGGGCCAAAATGCTATAGCTACTGAAAGCATTGAGCTCCTCTAGCAGATAGAAGCAATTAGTTTAACATCGAAATAGTGAGAATAACTAGCCAAAAGAAGAAGTGACCAGAAGGGGATTCCCTTCGGAGCTATCCTGTAGCCTGGCCTTACCCTGCTTTCTCCATGTCCTCCAAATCCCATTGCCCTGACTAGCAGTGACCTTGCCAACAGTAACTTCATGGCATCTTGGGATTTTCCATAATGGGACCAGTTTCCTTGGGCCTCTCTGTCCTCTACACGCGACAGTGTCCTCAGGTCTCTGTGTTTCTGTAACCTTGGGGCACCATCCTGAGGTCTTCCCTCATGCACCTTTTCCTATAATCTTGTTTTCTCCCTAGACAGACCCACTTATCCAAAGTTCATTTTGTAGCTCTTGCTCAAGGCATCAGACTTGTTGGTTATACCTCTGCTCTGCTATTTATTTTATCATCAGCACTGGAAGGAAAGAATGAACTCAAAGTGAGTACAGGAAAGTTACTTATATTCCACATAATATAGTCGATTTTGTCTTCTTTTTTTCCCTCCAGCTACAACCTTTGACCCATTTGGAGCTCCCTCCAAACCATCTGGTCCAGATTTACTGGGTTCTTTTCTGAGCACAGCAAATGCCTCTAGTGATCCCTTTCTTCAGGCCAGAAGTCCTTCCCCCACAGTTCACAGTGACCCCTTTAATTTAGGTAAGAAATAAAGTATTTCTCTACTTCATTTTGGAGAGTGAGAAGATTGGGGACCTTCCCCATTTGCAAATGCTTTATGTGTGTCCTCATTTAACACCATTTAAAACCAGAGCTTTCTGATGGCAAGGGGAGGGATACCATTTCCACTAGAGAGTGATGGCTCACTCATGATTCTGAAGTCCTGTCACAAATGCTGTGTCACATTGGCTCTAGATGCTTCACTGGGCGTATCTTGTGCCACCTGGGACGGCTCTCTGGGCATGATTGCATTTGTGTTTTGCCTTGTCTAATGGAAGGTCGTTGCATGGTAAAGTGTCTAGCAAAGACCCTACTTTTATGCCTTTGGGGCAATGGTTTCTATTCAGACTTTTATATTGGAAAGACCGGAAAGCTAATTTAGTGTTGGTGAAGTTGTGAATTGGTTCAGTGGCTCTGAAAAATGTTTGTAATTAGGCAAGAAAAGTTACTGATGCCTCAGTGTTCTAACAACTGGATGTTTTCCATAAGTAAGATGTCAACTAATAGAATATATCTGGACGTGGGTGACTGAAAGGCCATTTGGTGAGTAATCTTTATCATTACTGGGACCATTCTCTTTTTTACCTCTACAGAAAGGTTTGTTATCTTATGAAATATTTAGCCCAGCACTTTTTTGTGGCAAAAAACAAAACAAAAAACCTGAAAATGTAGTAGGTGCTCATCCACCAGGAAATACCTATACAATTTGTAACAGACAACAACTATGATGTAAGAAGTGGTGAATTTAAACAATTCAGAGAATCATTTGAGGGCTTGAGTGAAGAAAACAGAACCAAGAAAACAATAGATACAATAATCATAATGTAAATTAATACAATGCCAAAAGGCAGCTGGACTTGGATTAATTGCAATGACCCTTCTTGGTCCCTGAGAATAGAGGATTTGACACACATTCCTCCCCATGGTTGGGCACTATGGTTGTGGAATGAACAACACACTACTAGACTCAATTGACTTTCATTTAATTGTTTCCTCTGGTACCAATGAAGGCTCACTTTGGTTGGTATTTAACAATTGATTGTGGTATTAAAGGGGGAAAAAGCAATCAAAAGTGTTAATAAAAATGTAGGGAGAAATACATTAAGATGAATTTATTGGACAGTACATATAAGATTCACTTCAAACTGTATCTGACTGCTAAGCGTGCTGTAACAAGTGATTCTACCATTATGAAAGGGCTTCCCAAAATGGACACCGCTCTTCCTGAAGTATAGGCAGTCCATCCAACTGTGATTTAGAGTCCTAGAGAGGAGCCTGCAGTGCTGTCTTCTTGGGGTAATGGGGATAGTATGTGACAAACATAGGATTCAGATTTAGGTCTTCACAACTCTGGGGCCACCTAGCAATTCACTACATCACTGCCTCTAATGGTCTTTCTCACAAATGGAAAAAATAAGGGCCAAATTTTAAATCTTCGCAACTTCTTTGAATTCATTATATTTATAACGTAGCATTATAATCCTATAACACATTGTGTTCAACTTTTCCTTAGTTGTCAGGCACATACTTTGTTTCTAGTTCTTTGCATCAACAGAGTGCGACTGGAAATACTTTTCTATGTATGAATATTTTTCCTCCGTCTTAGACTTTCAAAGTATGGGCCTCATATAATAGTAGACTCACTGGTTAGGAACAATTTCTTAGTTTCTGGGGTATAGCTCCAGATTGCTTTGCAGAAGGGTTGGACTAATTCTGAGCTCTACTGACAGTCTACCATTCTGCCTTTCTTCCCACAGTCCTTCCAACAATGGCTTTTTTTCCCCTCTTGTCTTCCTTGTCAATCTACTTGTAAGGTAGAACCTGAGAGTTTTCTTTAAATTCCTATTACTTTATGCTTCAATTGTTTGCATTCCTTCAAATGAAAACCATCTTTTCGTATCCTTTGATGAATCCCTTTTTTTCAATGTTCATTTTTTAAATAATATTTTGAGTTCTAAATTTTACTCTTTCCTTCTCCTGCCTCCCTAAGATGTCAAGCAGTTTGATATAGATTATACATGTTCAGTCATGTTAAATGTATTTCCACATTGGTCATGTTGTAAAAGAGGAAACAGGACAAAATGGGGAAAAGAACATGGGAAAAAATCCCAAAGAAAGTGAAACTAGTATGCCTTGATCTGCATTTAGACTCCATCATTTCTTTCTCTCCATATGGATAGCATTTTCCATCAAGACTCTTGGATTTGCTTTGACTACTTTTCTACTTACATTGTATTTCCTGTGGACATGAGATTATATAGTGCATTTGTGGGGTGACCTTAATGACCATGGACTCAAGAGGCTAGAACGTGGTGCTAAATCACTGGGCCAAGGTCAGAAGTTGATTTCCCATCTACTCAATTCAATTTAATGAACATATATAAAGTATCTACTCTTTGGAAGGTGCTGAAAAAGCTGAAAATAACAATAAACTCAAATAGGCTAAGCTGCTAAAGGTCAACTTGGTGATATCTGGTTTGAACCCAGATGCCAACCAGTGTTCCATCTGACTCAGGACAGACCAAACCATTCAGATATTATTTTCGCATCTGACCCCCCTTTTCTGTCAAATCTCCTATGCACCAGAGAGTGATAAAAACATGTGTCTCTCTCTCTCCTACTTTTTTTTTTCCAGTGTAACTCATCTGAGAGCCGAGGAGAATTTTTGCTCAGCATTTGGGGAAGAATAAAGTTAACAGTCAAATGTGGAATACTGGAATGTTTGGTGAAATGGAATTATTCTGATGGAGTTGGGGTTAACTGCATTTCTGCCTGTTACTATTCAATCACTTATATAGAGCCTTTGGAACTGAGTCATTGACTAGACAAGTCAATTAATATCTCAGAACCTCAGTTTCCTTGTCTGTAAAACAGGGCAATAATATTTGCATGCCTACCTCTGCAAACTTGTTTTGAAGCAAAAAAAAATGTGGTTATTTTAAAGGACTTTGTGTGTGTTAAAAAGTCCTGAACAGAAAACTAAGTGAGAGTTTATAGGACCTGGTAGCATTTCTATCCCTGCTGCTCATTTCAAGGGCAGGGATTGAGAAGAAAAAGGCATATTTGGGGAAAATGAATTATAATAATAATAGCTAATATTTATATAGTGCTTACTATGTGCCAGGCTTTGTGCTTTGAAATTATTATCTGGAGGCACTATGATTGACTCTGCTTTACAGATGAAGAAACTGAGGCAGGCAGAAGTTAAATGACTTGCCCAGTATCACACAGCCAGCTGAACTGCTATTCCTGGAGTCAGGAAGACTCATCTTCTGATGAGAAAAGTCAGACAGGATGGAAAAATGACTGATCAATTTCCTGACTCCAGGCTTAGTGCTCTACACACTGCACCACCTAGCGGCCACCTAATTAATGTGCAGTGTCAAGAACAGAGATTCATTAGCTTTACTTGTATTGTGGCTGCCTCTGGCAGCTTTGAGAAACCTAAGGAAGCCATCTAATAATACTAATTTTAAATGAATAAAATAAATCAGAGAGGATTACAAGTGAATTAATTATATTGATTTAATTATATATAATATATACATATATAATCTATAATATAATAATATAAATACTAATATAACAAATATATTACATAATATTTAAATAAATATATATATACATATGCACTCTCTCTGTCTCTCACACACACACACACACACATGAACAAAGGGGGGTTCAGTTCTCTGCCCTAGTCAGCCTCCCTCTGGAATCGTGCCTTCACTTCTGGCCACCACATTTTATGGAGGACATTGACAAAATAGAGTACACGCACAGGCAAGTGATGAGGGTGATGGGAAGACTAGGGTTCAGGCTATAAGAAGGTTGACTGAAGCAGGAAGGGATATTTAGCCTGGAGAAGAGAAGATGTGGAGATGACAGGAGAATTGTCCTCAAATATTTGAAGGGCTATTTCAAGGAAGTAGGATTAGATTTGTTTTGCCAAACTCAGGAGGACAAAATGAAGACCAATAGGAAAAAGTTACAGAGAGGCAGAATTTTAGAATTTTTAAAAAGACATTCCAAATACTGAGGGCCATCAGAAAATAGCTGGTGATGTGGTCTGGAGGCAGTGGCCCCTTGTTAATGGAGGCCATCAAGCAGAGCATGGATGCCCACTTTTCAGTGATGCTATAAAGGCAAGTCTTGTTGGGACTGAGGTTAGATGAGATGACCTTTGAGCTATGATTCTATCACCTAAGACTATAAACATGTGACTTATTGTTATTAGTTATAATATTCAATCTCTTCTCTCTCCATCCCCTGCAACTCAAATGGTAGACTCTACTGAAATCTGAATCTAACTTTGCACACAGCAAGTAGTCAATAGCATGGTTATCCCTGCTCTCTTATCAGCAGGTACCCTTTTCCTTAGTCTTAATTTAAGATCCAAAGGCCAATTGGGGTTTTTTGAGTTTAATAAAAGGACCCCCTTAAAACTGTGTATTCACAGGGATCAATTTACATGTTTGAAATTGGCCTTTTTCAGAGTTGAAGGAGAAGATAATAAGGGTCTGAGTGTTGCAAGTTAGTACTCAGATTCTTCTGCTGATGAAGCAAGAGGTATCTGGCCATTTCTGGAACTCATTTCATCCCAGCGTGACATTTTCAACATCTGTAAAGTGCCCCTTAAAAGCAGTAATGACACCACCTTGCATTTTACATTGTCAAGCCTGGTGACCCAATGACTCTGAAAGGCTTGACAAACTCTATAAAAATAGTCAGCCATA
Source organism: Gymnobelideus leadbeateri (assembly GCA_011680675.1). Lineage (NCBI taxonomy): Eukaryota > Metazoa > Chordata > Mammalia > Diprotodontia > Petauridae > Gymnobelideus > Gymnobelideus leadbeateri. The sequence continues at coordinate 70,698 of WOXC01010197.1, forward strand.
CTTAGTTGATAAAATAGCTCAATTCTTTCTCCAGAGAAAATCATTGAGATGGAAAAGGTAGTCTTTCCTCTCCATTTCCTTTCAATTACAGAGTTTTAAGATGTCAAAGAAAGGCAAGTGTATAGTTGGATTTCTACCTGACTTAAATTCTTTAGGATGGTAGGATTTTGAGATAGAAGGGACCATAGAAGAAAGAATTCTAGAGCTGGAAGGAATCTTGAGACCCACCATGTTAGGACTTAAGATATTGGAGCCTGGAGGAAACTTGAGACCTAGCATGTTAGGACCTAGAATGTTGGAGCTGGAAGGAATCTTGGGACCTATCATGTTAGGACCTAGAATGTTAAGACTGAGAGGAACCTTAAGACCTAGCATGTTAGGACCTAGAATGTTAGAGGTGGGAGGAACCTTGAGACCTAGAATATTAGGACCTAGAATGTTGAAGTGAGGAGGAACCTTGAGACCTAGCATGTGAGAACATAGAGTGTAGAATGTCAGAATGTTGCATACTAGAACATAGACTGTTGTAGTATGGGAAATAGAATGTATGTTGTCAGTAGGTGGTCAGTCAACAAGCACTTATTTTAAGCACTTACTGTATGCTCAAGGCACTGTGCTAAGCACTAGAATTAAGAAGATGAGCAAGCAAGACATACTTTGCCTTCAAAGAGCCTACATTGTTTGAGAAGTGGTTAGTCAGCTTTCACTTGAAGAGCTCCAGGCGGCAGTGGGGCCCATTACTATGGAAGCAGGCAGGCTGTTCCCCCCTTCTGGACAGCTTGAATCATTCACAGATTCTCTCCATTACTACTCTTCCATCCACTGCACCTACTTCCCCCTGGCTAAGTAGAATGATGATATCGTGGAGACCTTGGAGGTCATCTAGTCCAAATCCCTCATTGTTCTTAGGAGGAAACTGCAGCTGAGAGGCTAAGTGAATGGGTTGAGGTCAGAAGAGCAGAATTAACAGGGGAGGTTTTCAACTCCATGTCCTGACTCCCAGCCTGCTCTCTTTCTGCTCCCTACATGAGGTTACTTCTTTCCTGACATAACTGTGCTGGTGATACCTTCTCTTCCAAAACTTAGGTTCAGACCTCAGTGACCAGAGTGAGTCTGCAGATCTCCTTCCATGCAGCTATTGCTGTAGCCAAATCCTCCAGGTGGAGCATTTTTGTGGCATTTCCAGTTTGCTGAATGTTTTGTTCATTGTTTTTTTCATTCCTTACAAAAGCTTCTGAAGGGAATTGTTGCTATGGGCACCCAGGCCGAGCTTCTGACCATTTCAGGCTGATCCTAGCCTTTAGAGGTTTAAAGGTTTAAAGTGTCACTTTAAAGTGACAGTTTTGCATTTATCTCCATTTATAAGTTGAGAGACACATGGTGAGGGGCAATAACTTGAAGTATGTTACCAATGATGTCTAGTATACCAAAGGTGATATAAGATGGTATAGTGGATAGAACATGATACTCAGGCTCAGGAGGACCTGGGTTCAAATCCCACCATGGATACTCATTATTTCTATGATCCAGAACAAGTCATTTAACCTCTCTATGCCTCAGTTTCCTCATCTGAAAAATAAAGAGAATTGAACTAAATGACCTCTAAGGTCCTTTCCAGCTCTAGATCTATGAGCCTGCGGACTAGGAGAGGCCCAATTAGAAAAATAAGGCAGCAGTTGGGCTTGAGGAATGTAGATTGTAAACAAGTCAATTCACTTCAGAGCCTCAATTTCTCATCCTCTTTTGTCTCACAAGACTCAACTGAGGCCATTATGTAAAGCAGTTTGCAAGCCTTCCAACACAAACATGTGAGCTGTCACTAAAGAATGCTATTTCTGCTGCCCCAGTAAGAAAGATAAAGAAGCTTCTATGTGTGATTGCTCTGTTGTTGTTCAGTTGTGTTTGGCTCTCTGTGACTCCATTTGGGGTTTTCTTGGCAAAGATACTGGAGGGGTTTGCCTTTCCTTATACAACTCATTTTATAGATGAGGAAACTGAAGCAAACAGGGGTAAGTGATTTGTCCAAGCTCACACAACTAGGAAGTGTCTAAGATTGGATTTGAACTCACAAAGATGAGTCTTCTTGACTCCAGGCCTGGTGCTCAATGCACTATGGTGCTGCCTATTAATCAGTGATGTTTCAGGAGTACTCACTTGTGCCACTCCCTCCATTCTTCCCTATCACATTGCATCTATTTGGTATATATCTATGTCAGTATACGTCATCTCCCCTGGCTAGATTATAAGCTCCTTGAGGGCAGATACTGTTTTACCTTTGTCTTGTTATCTCCAGTGCATAGCACATAGTAGGGGCTTAAGAAATGCTTGTTAATGGTTTGGCCATGACGGAGTGACATAACAGATATGGTCATGTTTGTATTAAATCTTAAGTATCTTAAAATACGAGGATCTTTATGAATCAGAGATAGAAAAAGCCTTCAAGGTCACTTGTGTCTTCAAGACTTAGCTTTTATATGTTCTTCCTTCCCAATTAACTAATCAGACATTTATTAAGTACTTTCTGTGTGCCAGGAGCTACAGATCCAGAAGCAAACAATGAACCCCCCTGCTTGTTCAGGAGGGATGCTTCTGGTAGAGACAATCTACCTATCCACAAATATCTCAGAGTGAATACAAGATAAAAAGAAGATTGTTGGTATAGAAGGAGTCTGGGCCTCTGTGAAGGGAATCTCAACCTAGAGCTGAATTAGAAAAGATTGTCCTAAAAACATCTTCTTTTTAATAGGACTCTTTTGAAGACCACAGTGTGCCAGAAGGTTGGGTAGGGCTGCTTCAGCACAGCTGGGGCACTGCTCATCAGTTCTGCAAGTGGAAATGGGGCAGGGCACATTGTTAGAACTGTTTGTTCCAATCTGAAATGATTATTTCTTATTAGATTCTGATTAAATTGTGTTTCAACACATACACCTCCAAACTTGGAGAGACAGTGTGATAAAGTTCATGGAAAACTGAATGGGGACTCGAGAAATGCGGGGTTAAAATCTTACCTCACAAACTTATCACTTTTGTGACCGTGGATAAAGCATTTATTCTGTCTGGACCTCAGTCTCCTCATCTGCAAAACGGGAAGAGTAATACCACTTAACCTCCCAAGGTTGTTGTGAGGGTTGAATGAAATCATATATAAAGCACTTGGCCACATCAATGCTATCACTATGTTATTACTAGCTCTGTGACCCTGGGCAGATGCCATGACCTCTCTCTGCCTCAGGTTCTCCTTTGCAAAATGAGAATGATTATAGAAGTTATACATCACGGGGTTATTATGAGGACCAGATGAGATGCTATACGCCAAATGCTTGGTAAACCGTAACGTGCTCTGTGGATGAGCTGATGTTATCGCTGTTACTGGTTTTTTTTTTTTTAATTATCACCACTATTATCACTAAAACCCTCCATAATATGAAACCCCCAAAACATTTAAACTAAACATCATAAAACCAGTGAGAACAGCACAGCAGCTGCCCAGTTCTAGAATGCTTGAAGTTCATTAACGTGCCTTTTATGTACTTTGACTGTAAGTACAGTTTGCACACACGAAGTCACTTGGGTAACGTGGGCAAGTTTTCCACTATAGGGTTGTTCTCTGCTCAGAGAAAGTCGGACTGCTTTAACTTTAGTAAGTCAGTTCCACTCTCCTTGATGGTGTTTGACTTGACTTTTGCTGCCTTTTCAGTTGTCTTAATTTAGATAGTTCCAGGCCTTATCCAGGGATTTGATTCTTTTGGCCCTTCTTTCTTTGCTCTGCTGGGTACATCTATTTCAAAGGATCAGTCTTGGCACCGGAGCTGGGCAGACGAGTGTCTGCTTCTATCATGCTTGAGGCTAAAACAGTACCTGGAGTCTCACGTGCCCATGGACCTGGCCCATTTCTTTAGAAAAAACATGAGGAGTGAATTGGTAATTTTTCAGTCCTTGTACTGACTTTTAAAAATTTCAGATAAGAAAGTGATGACCTGTTGTGTTCTTTCATTGGCAGCTTCCAGCACACCTACTGTTTCCATCCAGCCAGATGTTTCAGGAGGTTGGGACTGGCCCAGTAAACCAGGTAATCATCCCCAGGTTTAGTCCCCTTGGTTTTTGTTGTTGTTGTTGTTGTTTGTTTGTTTGTTTCGTTTTTTGAGATGATGTCTAAAAGATAGAGAAAGTATGTCTCAATGGGCCCTTATAGATTGAGCTAGATTTTCTTCAAAGCATGCTAATCTGGAATCAGTAACTAACACAATGCACTACAGTCAGGATTGATCCAGGAAATTCTCAACAGGCTAGAATATTCAGATGAATCCAATTAGTTGATATGTAGTAGAGTCAAGTATAAAGTCTTGCACTTGGGTTCTAAAAAGCAGCTGCACAAGTATCAATGGAGAGGTGTGGTTAGACAATAGTCCATGGGATAAAATGGTGGTTCTATACGTCTTTAAACTGTGTGAGCCAACAATTTGCAAGTGGAGCTAAGAAAACAGATTTTAGGCTGAAGCATAATGAAGGAAGGCATAATGTCCATGACTAGGGATGTTACAGTCTTCCTGTATTCTTTTTTAGCAGTCACAATGATTGTATTCAATTCTGGGTACTTTATGTTCGGAAGGATGTTGATAAATTGGGTCATGGCAGCTGGCATGGGGCAGGCACTAGAGATTAAACCATGTGACATCTGACTGAAGGAAGTAGTCATGTTTAGAGCAGAGATAACTGAGGGAGAAACATGATAGTACATTCCTTCCATCCTTCTCCAGAAAGACAGAAAGGCAATTTAACAATTCACTTAGGGAAATTGTTCAAAGTATTTGTTCAGTGACCTTGTACAAGGTCACCAGGTCTTGTTTTTGAATCTCCTACAAGACCATATAGGTGACACTCCTCAGGAACTGAGGCATTCAGAGAGCAATGGGGCTTGAGACTGCAAACCACAAGTGTTGGGTATTGTCTGATGTCTCTACTTTTCTCTTTAGGTGGTTTTGGAATGGGAAGCAAGTCCGCTGCCACCAGCCCCACGGGCTCAATGCACAACACTCCAACACATCAGAACAAACCACAGTCTCTGGACCCGTTTGCTGACCTTGGCACACTTGGTGCAAATTTAGCAGGTTAAGGTCAAAATAATACCTTTTTGTGGATGAAAATCTTCCATTATGCATCTGTCTTAGGATGAGCTGCTATTATGTAAGACCAGAAATTTGTGTATTTCAAAGCGGCAATGACTGAGGCTTGTCAAGAGAGATTACATGATAAAAGTGATGTCACAAATAACTTCTAGCCTCTCTGCCACTTGCCACAGGGAAATACTAATTTATTTAGGAAAAGTACTACTTTGATTCCTTCTTGAGAGAGAACAGGCTAATAAATGTTTGTAGGCCTGCAATTTGTCCTATTTACAAACAAGGCTGACTTCTTTAGAGGATGCCTCAATAGTACATGGGATAAAATGGTGGTTCTAGAGTGACTTGTTGGGATGAACAGGGTCTTATGTAATTGGGGCAAGGGGAGGGTAACTGTAAATAGGGTGTTAAACTGGGGGTCAAGAGATTTGTGTTCAAATCCTATCTCAGCCATTAACAAACTATCTGTGTGTTTCCTCATTTGGCATCTCAATTTGTTCATTTTAGAAAGCAAGGATTGGGTTAGATGGCTGTCAATGTTGGTTGCATTTGAGTCCTTGCTATATACACTTCTCTAGTCTACAGTTAATACTCCTTGCTGTATACACCTGCTGAGTCTACAGTTGATCCTCCATTGATTGAGAACTGATATCTCTGTTTTTGATTGACAAGACCTTATTAAGCTTCAAGTCTGGGCCAGGCACTGTACTAGAGATTCAAAGGTACAAACCAAAGGCAGTCCCTGCCCTCAAGGGCTTATATTCTATGAAAAAAATAACTCAGACACACCTAAGAATGTAGAGAATCTACATAAAATAAATATGAGATGAGTCAGGAAGATAAATTTTAGCCAATTGGGAATTGGAGAAAAACATGACTACTGAGGACCATCTTCACATCAATATTTTTATTCACAAGCACATAATTCACACATTTAAAAGGTTTCATTGCTTCATGGACACAAAGGGCTTTTGTGTTCTTTGGAAAAAAGTAGTGTTATATCATGGATTTGGAGATGGGGATTAGGGTTAAAGCCCATTCTCCCACATACTCCCTGTGTGACTTGGGGAGGTCATTATTTCTTTGGGTTTCATTCCTCATGTATAAAATGAGGGGCCAGACTAGAGAGATTAGAAATTCCATTTTAATCTATAATCCTATGTTTAGCTTTGATAACAGAAATTTAGTCAGGATACATGAACAGATTTTTTTCCCCTTTGAACCCTCCTCTAATCAAGGTAACTTCCAATGAAATTATGACATGATGCCTGTGAATATGTAAGTTGCAAAATAAATAGGTAAGAGATGGCGAAAAATGTGTGCATTTTCCTTTTGTTGCAGGTAGTTCTTCATTTGCCAGCAAGCCCACCACGCCAACTGGCTTAGGGGGAGGATTCCCCCCTCTTAGCTCACCACAGAAGCCATCTCCCCAACCAATGGGTGGGGGATGGCAACAGGGGTCTGGCTACTCATGGCAGCAAACCCAGTCCAAGTCACAGCCTAGCATGCCCCATGCCTCTCCTCAGAACAGACCAAACTACAATGTTAGCTTCTCATCAATGCCAAGTGGTCAGAATGACCGTGGAAAAGGACCTTCTAATTTGGGTAAAGTTATTCAATTAAAATTTGATGTTAGAGTGAATGTCTTCTGTTCTGGTGTTCAAAATGAATGTGTATGGGAGTTGGATGAAAACAGGGGGAATGAGAGAGAAAGGAGAAAGAGTATTGAGGATAAGAAATTGGGGAAAACAGGAAGAAGAAAATTTATTTAACTTCTGAACTTCTATGGGTAGCTTAGTTATTCCTTTGGGAAGAGGGAGAAGTTAGAGGGCTGGGAACCTCAAAGTAGCTGTTCTCATCTTGGTTTGTTCCTGAATTTCAAGCACAGGTATGTGCTTTCTTTTGGCCCTTTTAATATCTAGACATTAAGGTCTGTTGGGTGCCTTTGGAAAGCTTCTTAAAATGAGAGAATAGGCAGTTGAAAGTATAGAAAATGGACCAGCAGTAGTTGTTCTGGTCTGTTGCTCTGGCTCAGGCCAAGTCTGGGAACTCAGGTGATTCCCAATGAAGTGTGAAACGAAGGCATATCAAGGAAGGTACATTACATTGTAGATAGCATGCTAAATTCAGAGTCAGGAAGACTAGAATTCAGATGTGTAAAATAAGGATATTAATACCACTAGCACCTACCTCACATGGTTATCAAGATGAACAAATGCGATAATACATGGAAAACACTTTGTGAACCTCAAATCTGGGTCAAGAACTTGCAAAACTCAAACCAGGAGGATAGTGAAATGACTTCATCAGGATTACATCACTTTGGGAGCACTGAAAGCCTGCAAACCCTCAAACTGAGCTGTGAAAGCACCAGAAAGACATAAGAGGACAGGAACTTGGGTTAGATGTTCTTCCTTTAAGTGGCCAGCACCCAGTGTTAATGCAATGTCCAAAGTCAAGAAGTAGGCTAAAAGAATTTGCAAAAAAAAAAAAAAAAAGAATGCCACCATAAAGAGCTATTATGATGACAGGGAAGCTCAAGAAACAAAGCCAGAGGAAGAGAATGACTAACAGACCTCTGTAAGTAAAGCCTAAAAGAAAAATTCAGCTTGGACACAAGTCTAACCAGAACTTTTGAAAAAGTTAAGAGTTTTAATAAAAGAGCTAAAAACGATTTTTAAAAACTAAGTGAGAACAATGGAAGAAAAGCATGAATAGAAAATACATTGGAAGAAGTACTTGAGGAAAAAAAAAACTCACCCCAAATTAGAATTGACCAAATAGAAGCTAATGACTCCATGAGACAAAAAAAAAAAAAAAAATTAAAGCAAAATTAAAAGAGTGAAAAAAATAGAAGAAAAATGTAAGGTATCTCACAGCAAAGACAATTGGCCTGGAAAGCTGAAGGGAGGCAAGGTAGCAATAATTGGACTACTTGGAAACTATGACTAAAAATAGAGCACAGACACCAAATTTCAAGACTAGATCTCTTAGAACCAGAGGGTAAAGTAGTAATTGAAAATATGCACTATTCGTCTCCAGAATGAAATCCCAAAATGAAAATACCCAAGAATACTTAAGACAAAATCCAGAATCCTCAGGTCAAAGAAAAAAGAAAAATACTGCAAGCAGCCAGAAAGAAGGAATGCCATAGTCAAGAACACAAAAGACTTAGTAGCCACTAGTCTAGATAACTGAAGAACTTGGAATATGATATTCTAGAAGAGAGAAGATCTTACATTTACAACCAAGAATAATTTCCCCAGCAAAACTAAGTATAATTCCACAAATGGGGAGGGAGGGGCAGGGGTCTTTGATGAAACAGAGAATTTTCAAGCATTCTTAATGAGAAGTGAATAGGCAATATGAAAGAAGAGGCAATGAATGGAGAACCTTTTCTTGGAGCATGGCTTTCCACAAGGAGAGAAGAGATTAACTTGAAGGAATAAGAAGGTCAAGTGAAGGAGTTTCAATGATGGGAGGAGACCTGGGCATGTCTGTAGGTAGTAGAAAAGCCAGCATATAAAGTGACGCTGAAGATATATAGAGAGAAGATGAGCTAAGGGGGCAAGGCAACATTTACTTATTTATTTATTAAGATTTAGTAAGATCTCTCTTATTTATTAAATTTATTTATTAAATAGCTACTATGTGCAGGGTATTGTACTTATACAGGAAAGGCTAAAAACAAGTCCTCTGTTGTCAAGAAACTCAGTCTACTTAGGGAGAAAAATGTAAAAAAAAAAGACATAGGATAAATTGGAGATAATTTCAGAGAGAAGACAGTCATAAAGCCCCAAAGGAGATAGGGGGCGGGATCAAGGGCACAGGCACAAGGATTGTCCTTGAGTAGAAGGACCGATTGTTCTTCAAAGATTAGAGTCAAAATGGGAGAGAATTGGGGTGATGAAGAGGATTTTAATGGGTGAGAGTGAGATGAAAACCATTAACAGTGAATGGTCTAGATTTATTGATATTTATTTATAAAGTAGGAGGTGCTATTCTTTTAAGGGCAAGGTAAAGGCAATACAAGAGTGGGGCTGTAAGAGAGAAGAGAGAATTTGGACCAACCATTGGTGAAGAGTGATGGGAGACAATCTTCTTTCTCTTTTCTTCTCCCTCCTCCTTCTGTCTCTGTCTCTCTCTCCATTTCTCCACGTTCTCTCCCCCTTGCCATTTTCTCCTCTTTCTCATCCTTTCTCTCCCTCCCTCTTTCTCCCTTTATTCATCTCTCCTTGTCTCTCCATTTGTTTCTTTATTCTTCTTACCCCTTCTTTCCCTCCCTTTCTCCCTGCTCACCTCTCCTCTCTTTATTGAGTGAGAGCATTGGGCTAGAGGATCTCAACATTTCTTTGCCAGTTCCATGATTTGAGACATAAAGTAAAAAAACAAAGGCAGCTTCATCTTTGTGGAGTTGGGTGTTGACACTTGGTACTTTATATAATATATATTTAAAGGTCTAATTAAACAAATCCTGTGTGAATATATGTGTGTTTATTAGAGTGCGGGGTAGTGGTGAAGTTTCAAAAGAAATTAATGATCACCTTCTTTTTTTATAGAGGGGAAATCAAAAGCAGCTGATTTTGAAGACCTGCTGTCTGGTCAAGGCTTCAATGCACACAAAGATAAAAAGGGGCCCAGAACAATAGCCGAAATGAGAAAGGAGGAAATGGCAAAAGAAATGGACCCTGAGAAACTGAAGGTGAGAAAGGGACTAAAAAGAACCGAGTGGTTGGGTCCTGCCAGCCAAAAGTTGCTGGTATGATTTAATAAAAAGGTAACTGGATTTGGAGAAGGAAAGGCCTGAGTTCGAGTCTTAGTTGCTTCATGGGACAGGGTTAGAAGAGATGTTACCACTGTTCCAGTTATTGCTAATATTCCCACTGCTGCCACCACCACCATTATTATTTGCTAATGATTATAGAGTCTAGTGCCTTACAATTTACAAGTGGTTTGCCCATGTTACCTCATTTGATCCTCACAAACACCCCATGAAGTATGAAGGGTGCTATTATTATCCTCATTTTACAGATGAGGAAACTGAGGCTGAGATAGTTAAATGAATCCCCAAAGGTAACCCAACTAGTGAGTGTTTACAGCAGAATTTGAATTTCCCGACTCCATGTTCAGAGCTCAATACTTTACTCCACAGGTGTCACACTCTCCAGTGCCGTGAAGCCAGATTAAAACGTAATCAGAAAATGTTTACCAAAGGGAATAAAAATACAATACAACATAGATAATGTTGTTTTGAGATTTTTGAAGTCAATATGCAGCTAGAAGGAATATGTTTCTATTTGAGTTTGACAGTACTGCCCAACACCACCTTGCTGCTTACAGTTTGTTCATAGAGAAGCAAGATGCTCCAGTCATTCACAGAATCTCAGCATTAGGCAGAAAACCAAAGGCATTCTAGTATAAACTGGGCCTGAATAAGAGTCTCTTCTGCAGCCTTCCTGCTAAAAGGTCACCCACCCTTTGCTTGAAATCCTCAATTCAGCAGGAGCCAAGTAGGAGGAAAGCCAGAAGAAAGCAGTGTCATGAAAACCCAGAGAGAGGAGGGAATGCAGAAGACAAAGGTGGTTCATAGTTTTAAAGACTGGGGGGTTATCGAGGCAGATGAGATCAAGAGAATGGTGTTAGATGTGACAATTAAGGGATCAATGATTCTTTCAGAGAGAACAGTTTGAGTTGAGTGATGAGAACAAAAGCCAGATTACAGAGGCTTTAGAAGAGATCCAGGTAAGGAAGTGGAGACACTAAGTATAGCTGATAAGAAGAGTAGATAAAGAGGGTTCTGGTTAATGGAGATGGTAGGATTTAGTGAGGTCTCTTTATAATGGGGGAGACTTGAGTATGTGGTCATAAAGGAAGGAACCAATAAGGAGAGAATTTGAAGACTGGAGTGAGACAAGAGGTGAAAATGGGGGTGATCTGGAGAAGATGGGAGAGAACAGGATCAAGGGCACATGTTGAGGGGTTGGCATTGGCCAGGAGGACTGCCTTTTCATCAGAGGTGGGAGTAATGGAGGACACAGTTAGGGATGATGGCAGGAGAATTTGAGATGAACAAAGGCTAAGCTTGTGGTGAGTGGCCTCCATTTTCTTGACAAAAGTATAGGTGAAGTCCTCAGCTCTGAAACTTTGGGCAGATTGAGTTATTGGAGGCTTCAGGAGAAAAAAGAAAGTTTTTCTAGAAGGAGGATGATTGCCCTAGTGAGGCTGTAATTCAGGGCAAGTGACATAAATGTGTAATAGATCCATTATTGTTGTTCAGTTGTTGTTCAAATTGTTTCTAACTCTTTATGACCACATTTAAGGTTTTCCTGACAAAGATCCTGGAGTGGTTTGGCATTTCCTTCTCCAGCTCATTTTATAGATGAGGAAAGTGAGGTAAACAGGGTTAAGTGACTTGCCTACAGTCATACAACTAGTAAGATAGTAAGATGCTGAAGCCAGATAACAACTCAGGGAGATGAGTCTTTCTGTCTTTCTATCCCCTGTTACCACCTAGCTGCCCCAGTGTACCCATTCAACTACAAATCCATGGAGTATCCAATGGTACCATGCTCCTGCCCACATCTAATCCTATCCACATTCAATCCAAATCCATTGACAATATGTCAATTGGGGAAATTTATTTTTATAAATTTGACTCAGTTCCCTATATATTTGAGAAAAGAGGACTTTATCAGAGAAATTTGCTATAAAAAAATTCTGATTACTTAATTTTCTAGGGTACTATTTATCAAAATGTAGTTTCTCTTTTAATTAAGTCACTTTTTGCTTTTGCTTTGTCTAACATCATGATTGCTAATTCTACCTTTTTTAGTTCAGCTGACACATGATAGATTCTGTCCCTCTCCATATTTTAACCCTGTGTGCCCTTCTGTTTCAAGTGTCTCTTGTAATCAACATTTTGTTGGAATTCTGGTTCCTAATCCATTCTACTATCTCCTTCCATTTTATGGGTGAGCTCATCCTGTTCACATTCACAGTTATGATGACTAACTGTGTTTCCCTCCTTTTTTCCCATTTTCCTATGTCCTATTTTCTTCTGTTTACCCCTTCCTCTTTTTATCCTGTCCCTCCCCCAAAGTCTGTTTTGCTTCTGACCACTTCCTCTTTTCTGCCCTCCCTTTTATCTTATGTCTACTTTCTCTTATTCCCTTTTATTTCCCTGTCTGTTAAGATCAATTTCTTAAGCCCAACTGAGTGTGTGTGTATGCATACATACATACATACAATGTATATGTGTGTGTGTTTCCCTCTTTGAACCAATTCTGATCCATTTGGCTCATGATTTTAAACAAATATCCCACAGATTTACCTGTGACTAGATTCCGATGTTCTTTGGCTATAAGCTTGTGATTCTCACTTTCAGTTTTCTCCTGAGTAGGGCGTGGTGAGAGGTGACAGCTCAATTTTGAGTTTCAGAGAGGAAAATTGCTCTGGAAAAGGCTAATTCTGCCCTGGTAACATTACCCTTTGATTACAGACTCTTAAATCAGTTATCAAACACCCAAGGAGTATAATCTTCTCTTGACAGAGGGAGAAATTGAAGGCCTTAGAAGATTAAATGATTTGCAAGGGTGACACTGTAAATGAGTGACAGGCATCTTGTGCCTCTAGGTCACTTAAGAGAAAGAGATTGCAAAGTAGGCTTGAGAAAATGATTTTGTTATCATGCAAATAGTGATTATAGGAAGGAAAACAGCCACTTAGTTCTACTTTGCTATGGAATTTCATCCTGGCAAGCTCTGATATCATTCCACCAAAGAGGAATTTGCTTTGGTCTACTGGTTCCAGAGGTGATAACTAGGATCATATTAGAGAAAAGCTCAAATTCTCCAATGGATGTCTGGATATTCCCCTTGCTGATTGAGCTCATAGCCCATCCCATGGAATTCGCAGCCATTTTCCCCCATAAGGTCTTCACTGGGGAATCCATCCAGATGTGCTAGGGTCTTATGGTAATATGGTAATTCTGTTCCTTGATGTGAGGAGGAGACTGGTGGATAACTCAAGCTGCTGGTCCATTGCCTCCTCACACTCTCCGTCTGGCTGGTCCATTGCCTCCTCGAGCTCTCCGTCTGGCTGGTCCATTACCTCCTCACGCTCTCCGTCTGGCTGGTCCATTGCCTCCTCGCGCTCTCCGTCTGGCTGGTCCATTGCCCCCTCGCACTCTCCGTCTGCCTGGCCCGTCTTCTTTTCTCAGTTGTCCATTTCGGTTCTTCATTTATATGATATTGTAATCAGTTCACACCCCCCACAAGCCTCTCCATTGTTCTCTAAGAAATACATACCATTTGTAATTTCTCGAGACTGCTGTGCTCCCTGACTCAGTAATTTGGCAGCATTGGTAGATGATCTGTATTAAGAATGTGGGTCTGGAATCGGGTATTGATTGGACTCATGGCCACTGACTTCTTGGTCTCAGATTCCATGACTTAACATTGATTGTAGCAGTGTGATACAGTGGAAATAAGGCTATCCCTGGAGTCAGAGGATGGTTCAAATTTCGCCTCTGATATTTTCTGCCTATATGACCTTGGGCAAGTCACTTGACCTCTCCAGGCCTCAATTTCTTCATCTGTGAGATGAGGAGGGTGTAGTCACCAGCCTCTAAGGCCTATCCAAGTCCAGGAACATGGTCCTCAGATGACTTCATGCCTTGGGTGCCATTTTTACTCACTATCTCTCTTTACTCACTATCACATTCTTCCCAATAGCTTCATAAAGCATTGAATTTCTGTAGTCAAAGCTTTTCTTTAAGATTCCAGCATATATTTCATATGGGACCCAAGTATTGAGAACAGCTCTTTTTAATTACTGATAGTGACTAGCATTTATATAATATTTTTGAAGTTTAGAGATTGATTTGCATCCATAGTACAATGCCTTGATGTAGCATCTGGATGTATGGATGAGGGCAGCTCTGGGTAGGAATTCTGCTCCTTTCCCTACTAAGTGTAGAGACAACATTAGGCAAGTCTTTTAACTCTCTGCCCCTCAGTTTCCTTATCTAGAAAGCTCTATAAAGACCAATCTGTTCCATGATATATGTTATCTCCCCTATTAGAATATAAGCTTCTTGAGCGCTGGAAGTTTTATGCTTTTTATTTAGATGTCCTTATTGCTTCTGGAATGACATATAAACTCAGACAGGTACAATAAGTCACAGCACATCTGGCTCCTGCTGCCATATCCAATCCCATTTTGTTTTAGAGGGTTGTTCATAGGAGCCTATGGTCACAGATTTTGGTTGCAAAAGCTTACTTACAAAAGTCTTTGAGAGGCATGACATCCCTGGGCCCACATGACTAGTAAAAGTCCAGGGTGGGATTTGAACTGAGGTTCTCTAGACTTCAAATCCATTGTTCTCTATGTGAGGCTCAGATGAGATAGAATCTAGAAAAATGCTTTACACTATATAATGTCAACTAACATTATCATATTTTCTCATTTGGGCCTCATAGACTTCTGAAATAGGGACTCATTCTTTACTTAGATCCATGATACATTTAGGAAGTTCCTTCCAATGATACAGATTACAACCCATCCAAGTTTGTCTATCCTGGCAATTCTTCTTCAGGTCATATGATTTCCATTTTAAAGATGGGAAAACTGAGGGTGGGAGTGGTTACATGACTTGCCCACCATAAATGGCAGAAGTGGGGTTTAGACATAACTTTTCCTAATATCAAGCCCGGTTTCATCTTCCCAGTCACATTTTCACTCACAGATGTACCAACTTCACAGGCATGTAATACATGCATTTAAAAGGTTTCATTGCCTCATGGACACAAATGGCTTTAATTAGTGTTCACTTAAAAGAAGCAGTGTTATATCATGGATTGGAGACAAGCCCCGGGGTTAAACCCCACTCTAAACCCTACCTCCCATGTGGTAGAATGATCCTGGTCATTGATTTCCATGTCTTCATTCACAGATCTTGGAATGGATAGAAGGCAAGGAGAGGAACATCAGAGCACTGCTGTCCACCATGCACACGGTGCTGTGGGCAGGGGAGACCAAGTGGAAGCCAGTGGGCATGGCCGACCTGGTCACTCCTGAGCAGGTGAAGAAGGTGTACAGGCGGGCCGTGCTCGTGGTGCATCCGGACAAAGTGAGTAGAGTTGGAGGAAGCTGGATACACGTCACCCATGTTCTTCCTGGAACGTGCCCACTTTGTGGTTTGCTTTCTGCCCTCCTTGGCTCCCCAGTGCCTGACACTCTGACTTGCAAATTTTGATGAATGAAAGAATGAATGTATGAATGACAGAATGAATAAAGAAATCAAAAATCACTTGGTAAGTACTTACTATGTGTCGAGCATTGGAGATAAAAATACAAAAATAAAATAGTTCCTGTCCCGCGGAGCTTCTAGTGGAATAGATGGGACCCAGATACAGAGCAGTGGGCCAGCTGGTATGTAGAGGGCCATGTTAGGTACTGGTCAGTGAAATAGCATGGGCCCCAGGGAAGGAGCTCCAGAGCTGGAAGGGTTAAATCTTCCACAGTGTGATCTCTAGTATGGAAGAATGGAAGACAAGACCAAGGAGGCAAAGATCTGTGATCTTATCTGTGAGATAATTGTAAGGTACTTAGCACACAGTAGGTACTTAATAAATGCATGTTCCCTCCATCTACCTTCCTTCCCCCAGCACCTAGGACTGTGCATATATTTTGTACATATTTGTTTGTATATGTGTTGTCTTCTCCAGTAGAATGTAGCCCTTTGAGATCAAGGGTCATATCATTTTGTCTTTATAGCCCCAGCATATAGTACAACCTTTGGCATATGGTGGGTGTTTAATCAATACTTGTTGATCAATTGATTGACTTCCCCAAACTCCAGTGAATCAATAGGGTCAAATTCATGACTTTTAAAATAATTTTCATCCAGTCAACACATGTTTATTGGACAGCTACTATATGCTAGCCTCTATTTTGGGTACAAAGAGATAACACAATAGCCCCTTCTCCCCAGGGACTTACACATATTAGCTTCTAATTGATTTAGCCCTAAGTGCATGTTGACAGCTGCATTGCTCAGGTATAGAGATATGGACTGACCCAGGATTTCACTGATGCCCCAGATATGGATGAGAAAGCTCATTCTGGAAATGGAGGTCTGTGTCTTCAATTCTCATAGAATTGCCTAGAACCCTGAGAAATTGAACAACAAATCCAGGGTCACACAGCCTGGGTGGGTCAGAGGCAGGTCACAAAGGGAAAAAGATGAAACACCAAAGTAGTACCTGCCCCCAGGGGGGTTGAGATACTTTTGTAGATTTTTGTAATTTTCTGGAAGCCAAATGGTGGAGAGCATTTCCTAACTGGGAGAGCCCTATAGTGATGAACTCATAGGAAACAAATTTAGAAAAAAATGGAAAGTATCACATGGCATCTTCCTCTCCCAAATGGCTGCTGCCAAGTTAGATGCTTCTCCTCCCCCTCCCCCTGCTCCCTGGCTTTTCCCAATACCCCAGCCTAATCTCACAGCCTCTCCAGAATACCCTTAAAATGTCCTGGGGAGCCCATTCTCCTCACATATACTCCAACGAATTGAAGATAGACTTTGATATTGCTTGTACCCTTCTTAAGAAGAATGTAGTTCTCCTTGTTTTTCCAGTGCCTAACATAGTTCCTGGTACATTTAAGTGCTTAATAAGTACTTGAATTGCACTGAATTGCCTTGAGGATAAAGATGGCTAGTTATGGCTCTAAACTTAGCATTGGTCTTTCTGTTATTCCCCATAGTTGGGAATTCTTCTGAGGGGATGCAATTTTAGAGTTAGAAATTAATAATATTATTACTACTAGTAATAATTATCTCAATAATCTTGCCAATAATTATAATGACCTTTATAAACTTTTATTTTTAACTTGTGGAATGAAGACACATTTCCATAACAGTATAATAAAAAAGATGATTGCATGTGAAGCTGCAAATCTCTTCTGTACAGCTTGCTATTCCTTTTAAATATTTAATCCAATTATCATGTAAATATCCTTTTTTTCCTCTCCCCCTCCTGCTTAAGGTTTACAAAGCACTTCATGTCTTTCTCATAATAAGCCTGTGAGACAGATGCTTCTATTATCCCCATTTTCAAATGAAGAAACTGAGACTGAGAGAGGTTATATAATTTTATTGGTGTCACAGAGCTATTGGGTAAGGCAGGATTTCAACCCTATCTTTTTGACTTCTAAGTCTAGCCCTGTACTCACTAACCTACACAGATACCTTTCAGAAAAGCAAAGGTTTCATGAGGAAATTTGACAGCTTTCCTTCACTAAAAGCTCCTAGATACTGACTTGTGATCTGTTTCTCTTCTTTCTTTCCAGGCTACTGGGCAGCCGTATGAACAATATGCCAAGATGATCTTCATGGAGCTGAATGATGCCTGGTCAGAATTTGAAAATCAAGGCCAAAAGCCCTTGTATTAACCTGTTCTTTCCTCTGTCTCCACTACAGACCTAGGCTAATGCTTTTTTCTCTTGTCCCAATGGAGATTTTCACAGATGAACCCAAATGAGACATCCCCAACAGCAGTTAAAATCTCTGTCCGTTGCTTCCCTGATGAATAAAGAAACAGGAGGCTAGGATTCCAGATGTTGTCACCTTAAACCTTCCAGAATGTTATAGGAATGTGAGTGACATTGAAGATCCAATGACTGTACTTCACAGCCCTATGGGAAATGAGGTGGTATATACTGAACAGACAGTTTCAATGTGGGGGTGGGGGAGTGGAAGGCATTGGGGAGGAGAGATGATATACACTGGAACAGGTGTCCTTCATCTCCTCACCCAAGAAGGGATAGAATTTTTACACTTCAGTGAAAAGGGAGCAAAAGTTTGGGTAAGGCATTCACTCTGATGGAAGATTGGATTTTTTTTTAGAGGTTGATTTATAGATTGTGTCAAAAAGATGTCTTCCATGTCAGCAGGGTCAGACAAACTTGAGAAGAATCCAACACCTTTGATAGCTACTTCTGCCTATAGCATCATTCTGTAAAGTTATATTGGCCTATAAGCCTTTTCTGGCCTATGTGAAAGTTAATCAAAATTAATGTGAAACTTGGGAAGAGATTTAACTCCATTAAGATAGCCATTGATTATCACTTGATTTGGTTGGGTAAATTAAAGCAAGTAAATAGCATCTCAAAGGCCCTTGTCCCTACAAAGAGGCTTAGAGTCCTCATTTCTGGTTTTTGGTTGGGTTTTTTTTGTTTGTTTTGTTTATTTGTTTGCTTCAGCTATGGTTTACTCTTTTTGAAAAACCTACCATTGACTAATTTTACACCAGATGGAGAGGAACTATATTTTTTTACCTGGGGGTCAGGGTATATTGCCCCAGGATTTTTGTTCTTATCATTTTTCTGTCACAAATGTTGTCCTTGGCTAGAAGTAGGTTCTAAAGGAGTTGGCCTTGTCTCCCAGTGATCAGATGCATTCAGAAGAAACTCTGCCTTCTGTAGGTTCCTGAGGATCTGGGAAATAAACAATGGGAAGGGTCAGTACTTAGAAAAGTTCAAGTTTACTTCCAGACCAAGTCAAATGATTCACCAGTGCTTCCTTGCTTATTATTCACCTGGGGAAAATCCAGACCTTCCCCCCTCCATAACTCCTTAGGAGGCCCCGGATGGGAACACACACATTTCTACGTGGAAAAGCACCAAATTTGAGCTGCCTCACCTTCCTCCAAGCTGGAGTTCAGCACAGCATTAGCAACAGTTGGTTTTCTCAGAAATGTCCTCGGTCAACCCAATCTCACCTCCTTTCTTTATTTCATTGATAAAGTAGGTCCAGCAGACAGACAAGAAGATTTCTGGGCTCCTTCTTTAGGGAAAATTCCATCTCAAATATCATGGAAATATTTCTCAAGTTGGTGTTTTTAAAGACAATCATTTCTTTACCCGTTTTAATTTCCTCAACAGCACTGAAAATCCTGAAAAAGCAGCATGTCAGAATACAGCCTGTCTGGTAGGGCACCGCTCTTCCTCTTCACCATCGGGTTCCTCCCCCTCTCCCCTTTCTGGTGTATTGGGTCCATATTTATTTACTGCCATTGACTGATTTTGTGACAGCTACACATGATGCTATTCCCACCTTCCCTCCTATACAAACATAAAGCGTTTGGGGTAACCATAACCAGCTGGATGTTATTTATTAACCCTTCAGAAACAATGTTTTGGTCCAGTTTGTGTTTGTCCTTTTTGAAACTGGAATGTGAGCCACGGTCCTGTGACTTGTTTTGTTCTCATGCCTCTCATGTAGATATTGTGTGACCGACGCCTATATAATACTACTACTAATAAAAGAAACAGGATCTCCTGTGGATGTAATGTACATTTTGGAATGATAGAAGTCTATTAGCTTTGTATCATGTATGGGAAAACCCATCAGTGTCCATAGCTCCCAACACCATTACCTTGATGTACTCAGCAAAGAGAGAGGCTCTTTTCTGACCTGAAACATTTGGGTTCCCCGCCGCCATGTTGGCTTTCTGGATGCATTAAGATTCTGGACCCCCGGCTGATCTCGAAATTCTTAACTTACATGGAACAAGAGGTTTTGGCATTCCTTTTAAACATTTGGTAGCGACAGCTTGCTGATGTTCAGGTCAACTGTTCACTAAGGAAAAAAAATATTGTAATATATATTTTTTTGTAAATATACTCTACACAATGAAATGTGTGATTGGTCTCAGACATTTGTAATATATATATATTAAAAAGCTCCAACAGTATTTGTTATAAACTTAAGGTATGTTTTGTGCTTGTGGAGGTGAAGGGATCAAATCTAGTTAGGGCTGACTGGAACGCCTGTTGGAAGGAATTGTGGGAGGAGACCTGATTGTTACAGAGAAGGGGACCTTGACTGGGATCCTTGAGTTTGTGTGTTCACAAAGGACAGGCCAGGATCAGCATGTACACAAAGGTAAATTGTCAATTTGCCAGTCAGTAAGAGGGGCAGTGAGGTGGTGCAATGAGGTGGCTAGAGCTCTGGGCTTGGAGTCAGGAAGAACTGAGTTCAAATCCAACCTCTGATACTTAGCTATGTGACCCTCAGCAAGTCCTTTAACCCTGTTTGACTCAGTTTCCTCATCTGTAGAATGAGCTGGAGAAGGAAGTGGCAACATTCTAATATCCTTGCCAAGAAAACCCCAAATGAGATCACAAAGAGTTGAACATGATGAAAAACTGACTGAACAACAAGAACATTTGGCAGAGCATTAAATGCTGGGGATGAAAAGAAAAGGCAAAGCCAACGCTGTCTAGAAGAAATGGCTGCAGAGGGGGTGGCAGGCAGAGTGAAGGGAGGGGCCTTACCCTGGGCCCCACAGACTTCCAAGGGGATGATATTGGATGGATTTTAAGGACCCCTCGAATTTGGATGAGGAAAAATTACATTTTAATTTCAGGTTCATCAGTCATACTATGTATTTCATTTTATACACTTAAAAACATGATTCTGAGAGGGAGTCTATAGACTTCAACAGACTGATCACCAAAGGGATCCAGATATACAGACAAAGGTTAAGAGCCCCTGCCTCAGAGCATTAAAAATTACATTCCCTCCATTGGAAAATTGTGACCCCCTGCCTGTGACCATCCCCTGGAAACTCTAGGCCTTAGGGTCACAGGCAGGGACTGAGAAGATTGTAGAATGACATCCCCTTAAATTTAGAGTCTGGAGGGTCAGTGACTTGTGACTGACCATGCTGATTGAGCCTTTGAGTTCATGCGGGGGAGCTTTAATCAAGACATTTTCTCTTTGGGCCTCAGTTTGTTCCCCTGTAACATGAGAGGTTAGCCTTAGATGATTTCTAGGGTCTTTTGTGGTTTTAAATCCTATGAACTCAAAACTTGGCACATCATCAGATGTGACTCACTTGATATTTGGGACAGAAATCCCTGACATTGAAGACAGACATTTTGAGCTTTACTTCTAAATGTAATCCAATGCTGAGGGCAATGTTGCCAAACTCCAATGCTGTCTTTGTCAACTCCTCATACAACAAGAATTTATTAAACTTTTTATTAGTATGGAACAGGCACTGTTCTAAATACTGGGGATTTAGACAGAAAAGCAAGAGTCTCTACGCTGAAATTGCTTACCTTGCACTGGGTGGAACAATGCATACACTGTAAACCTCAGTTTCCTTATTTGGAAAACTGAGATTGTCGACTCAGTGGCCTTTTAATTCCATTCTAGCTACAGCTCTAGGAGCATAAAGAGAAACACAAAATAATTTCTGGAGCAGGAGTGGAGATGATAGTTACTGAATGGATAAGGACAGACCTTGTCTAGGAGGTAGCACTTGAAATGAGCTTTTTTAAAAAAATTATTTTCAATTAATTTGGATTTTTTTTACTCCTTTCCCCCCCACATTGAGAACCCCTGAGGAAAAAAAAAGATCTTTGTATCATATATACATAGTTAGGCAAAACAAATTCCAACATCAACTACAGCCAAAAAGGAAGATAGAATTCTAGGGGACAGAGGTGAGGAGGGAGTACACTCCAGTGGAGGAGCAAAAGGATGGGAGATGGCAGTGTCATGTAAGGGGAACTTCAAGTTGGCTTCCTAGTGATTGTTCCCTCCAATAACCCCTCCCTTAACACTAGAGATGCTGAAGACATAGAGAGGGATGGGTAGATGTAGAAAGACTCAGGATAAAAGACTTTGAGGTACATTCACAAAGGATGTCCAGGCAAAAATAGGAGGGTAAAGGCCCCCTCACTTGGCAGGAGAGTTCACTGCATGAAGGATTAGCCATCTGAATTGGGACTTGAGCAACAGGACAGATTTCAACAAGGGGCAGAGAAGCCCATTTCAAGTATGGGGGAATAATGAACTGCCTAGAGGCTACTAGCGGGCACTATAGTGGATAGAACTCAGGGCCTGGAATCAGAAAGACAAGAGTTCAGTTTTAAAAATGAATGTTAAAAATTGTTTTTACATGTAACTGGAGAAAAATGAAATGCTAAATTAAAAAAAAAAAAGACCTGAGTGCAAACGTGACCTCAGACACTAGCTGTGTGACCCTGGGCAAGTCACTTCATCTCTGTTTCCTCAACTGTGCAATGGGGGATGATAAGAGCACCTACTCCCCTCACAAAGTGGTTGTGAGGACCCAATGAGATAATCTTTGTAAAGCTCTTCACACCTAGTGGGCTCACATGAATGCTGATTCCACTGTTCTTCCCTTTTTTAAAGGCATGGCATTGGTCTAAGGCAGGTTGAAAATGGAATGGTGGAATGGCCAGTAATCCTATCTGGCTAGAAGGCATAAGCCCCACAAGGGAGGTTAGTTGGCACCTGATTGTGGAGAGTGTCAGGATTAGTAATTGCTACTTTATTTGGTGGGCATGGAGAAATCAACGAAGCTGAAATAAAAATAAATCATATCTTTTAAAATGTTGGCAAAGTAAGGATTCAGTTGAATTCATAAAGCATTTATTTGTTTGTTTGTTTATTTATTTTTTTGGGGGGGAGGGCAATTGGGGTTAAGTAACTTATCCAAAGTCACACGGCTAGTTTTTGTGTTAAGTGTCTGAGGCCGGATTTGAACTCAGGTTCTCCTGCCTTCAGGGCCAGTGCTCTATTCACTGCTTCACCTAGCTGCCCACAGAAAGCATTTATTAAATGTTTACCGAATATATAAAGTAATGCAAACTAATATAAAGGAGAGGGCTAATGATAGCAGAGATCAGCAAAGGTCTCTGGTAGTAAGTGGTCCCTGGGAGATGCTTTGAAGAAGGCAAAGAGTATGGTAGGCAGGCATCCCAGATGGGGTGTGGAGATAAAGGAAGTAAACTAGAAGGGGACTGGCCCCTGTGGCAGGGAATTGGGAGTCAGCGGACACTTGGGTCCTTTACATACAACTGTGAAATCGTAGGTTTGGACACACCCCCTCCCACCCCCACCCCTCCCATCCCCAATCAAAGAGATAAAGTGCTTCTTTTAGAAGACTCATCTCTGAAAGTGGTGCCTAATGCAGCAAGGAATGATAGGCCATCAGAATGCCTAATGTCCACAGGATGATAGTAGTCAATCAACAAACGCTTACCTGCCAGGCACTAGCCTTTGGGCATACAGACAATAAACGATATTCACTTCTCTGACCTCTTTCTTCCTAAATCTCTTATTTGGTCTTTACTCGGTTCCCTAATTGTTCCAACAGACCCTAACCCTCCTTTTTCAATCTTCACCCTTTTGTTATCCTGTTTAACCAGGCACTCTCATCTCAACAAGCACATAGGGGCCTCACATCTACTATGTGTAAGGTACCAGGGATGGAAAGACATCTCAAAATACATCTTAAAAACCCTTCCCTTGGTCCTATCATCCCCTGAGATTATTATCCCACCCCTCTTCCTATCCCTTTCATCACCTCACGGACTCCTAGAAACTTGCTCCATCGTCTCCTCTCCCACTCCCTTTTCATTATCTTGGAATATGGCTTCCAATCTTTTCACACAGCTAAAACCAGGTGATTTCAAAGGCCAAATGTGCCGGCATCTTCTCCATCCTCATCCTCTCTTGGTGTGCATTTAGCATTCAGCAGCTGACTATCTCTACATACTGGATATTTTCTCCTCCTTGGATTTGCCTGCCTGCTCTTTGCTTGCTCTGGTCCTGCCTGACTAACCCTTTATGCTAGATCAACCTTCTTGCCTCTCCTGTTCTGTGGCCCTATAGCCCAGGGCTCTATCCTCAGCTCTCTTTTCTTCTCCCTTTCCACATTTTCTCTTCATGATCTCATTAGGTCTCATGGACTCAACTCCCAGATCTTTCATATTTATGTAGATGATATTTATCCTCAGTTGCTTTCTTGCATCACCAACTGCCTCCTGAAGAGTAAGTTGGCCCACTATGGGTTACCATTGGGTACAAGTATGCTCGTAAAGAAGGCAGAGCCAGAGCAAAGGCAAAGGATTCAAACCCCAAATACTTCACTGGTGCCTATGAGATGTAAAATACATGAGTGGAAGGCCTCTAGCCCTTTGGTCAGCTACTTTTTGGGGCACCTATAGGATCTAGAAATCTTTGAGAGAACATGGACTTGCATCATGGAAAATGGGAAGGCACAGTTGGACTTCCATCAGCAGAGACAGAGAAAGCCCTTTCATTCACAAGATCACAAGCCCACCCAAGCTGAAGCCCTGGAAACAGTACAAGGTAAGTTTAACAAACAAATGAGGCCCAGACAGATTATGTGCTTTGCTGGTGGTCACGGAATGCCATAGGGCAGCTAGGTGGTACTGTGGATAGAATTTTCTGGGCCTGAAGTCAGGAAGACTTGACTTCAAATCCAGCCTCAGACATTTTCTATGTGACCCTGGGTAAGGCACTAAACCCCATTTGCCTCAGTTTCCTCATCTGTAAAATGAGTTGGAGAAGGACATCAAAAACCACTCCAGCATCTTTGCCAAGAAAACCCCACATGGGGTGACAAAGAGTTGGACACAACAATGACAAGTGTTTAGAAGAGTAAGGTTGTCTTCCAAGGGTCTTCAATGAAAGCCTTCAGGACAGGACTGGTTTTAACAGCAAAGTAAGAAGGACAGTGTTGTTATCCCCCAAACCTGAAGGAAATTAGAGTTTTAATGAAAATGGAAACAGCTCCTTGGAAAACCTAAGTTATCCATTATTGAGGGCAAAATGAACTGAGAAGATCTAGTCAAAAAACACGTTTTCCCAGCTCCTTAGTTTCCTGATGCTCTGAGGAAGAGTAGGAGAAGAAAGAAAGGAGGAGGTGAAAGACCAACCAGTCCCTCCTTCTGAAAAAACAGTGTGGCCCGTGGTGCTGCAAGGAATGGGTAGAGCTGAGTCGAAAGCAGACTCCTGCTCTCCAAAACTCAGAAGAACTGATTCCCCTTGAACTATTTTCATCAACCGCAGTGACAAACTGGGAGTGTCGGGTAGCGGCTACAAACCATTCGGAAGAAGGATGCTGACAATTCTGCGACGGGCATAGGAAAGCAGCCTGATGCAGTTGGAAAAGCTGAGCTGACCTTGGAGTACCAGGGTCTGAGTTCAAATGCTGCCTCTGCCTATTATGAGTTACACAAGGGGCTATGTGACTCTCCATTTCTGTGGGACTCAGTTTCTCCGTCTGTAAAGTGAGGACCTTGAAGGTTCCTTCTAGATCTACCATCTCGGGGGATAAAGAATGATGGGATTGGGCTTCCCCGAGTTGGGATTTGACCGTAGCTATAGGGAACTGCCGGTGGTGGAAAGCTTTTCACAATACGGATCAACAGCTCAGTTGCTGGGTCAGTTTCTAAAAGTTGTACGGGATTCATGCAAGTTGAAGTCACTGGCCCTCGTAGTGAGGGAGGGAGGACGGAAGCACAGCTCCCTTAGACAAGCCTGGCCCACTCTCCATTACACCAGCCGGCCTCAGGGGTCAGGAAAGCTGTGTGTGAGGGGGGCAAGGGACCAGCCCAAGGGTGGCTGCTCTCTTTCCTTTTCCTCTCTCAGTCCCAAGTTCCTGGCTTTTGTTGAAAAGATCCTTTCGGTTCCTTCTCATCCCCTCGTTCATTCAGGGAGTTCTCCGCCTCCTTTAACAATAGCTGTGCCCAAGCCCGCCCTCAACCTTCCCCTCCCAGACTGGGGTGGGTAGGAAGCTCATAGGCAGCGCTGGGTTCTGATTGGGCCGGCCGGGGACGGGGAGCTCTTGGTGGGATGGATTTGGGGCGGGAGTTGGCTCGGTTCCGAGAGGCGGGAAGGAGGCTGGGGCCTGCTCCTGGATTTCTATGGAGTTCAGATGAGGTGGGCAATGGACGAGTAGAAGGATGGAGAAGGAGGACGAAGGCTGTGGCGCTGACCTCGGGGCCCAGTGGAAGGCTCTGACCAGGTACAGAAACAAATTCTCCAGGGTCGGGAGGGGGCGACATCTGAGCTCGATGACTGCTGGGGCTCACCGGACGAGTAGCTGGTTGGGTGGACGGAAGAGGAGGGCTCTGTGCTGGAGACAAGGCGGGGTCAGGATTGGGACTCGGGTGGGTGGCCTCAGCGTCCTGGGCCGGCAATGATCTGGGATCTGTAGCTGTTGGGGTGGCTGGCGGTGGGAGCATGGCCGGACTGGGGGAGGGACGATTCAAAGGAGACTCCCGCCGGGGGAGCTGGGTGGGGTGCGAGGTGGATTTTGCCCTTAGTGGGGTGCTGCGGGAGAGGGCGGTGTCAAGCTGAAGGAGGCAGAATGAGGATCCAGGCGGGAGGCTCTGAGCTGAAGAGCTGGCCTCGGGCTTTGCCCCAAACGGGATGTGGCTGAGTGTGGCCAGGCGGGCGTCAGGGTAGTGTGGCAGTTTGGGCAAGAGAGAGGAACATGTGGGATGCTGCGGGGCGTGGCCAAGCGGGGAAGGTGGAGCGAGATGAGGGGGACTTCGTCCCTTGGGACGGGGGAGCTCCTCCAGGGATGCTGAGGATTTGGTGGCGGATGGGGATGCCTCTGAGGGGCCAGACTCAGAGCTACAGAGGGAGGCAGTCCTATAGGGATGCTACGAGGCGGGAAGGAATACAGGAGGTGGGGGCAAGGGGAGGCTCCCCTCCTGGGATGCTGCAGGCCCTGGTCAGGTGGAGGTGAGGGGGCGGCATGCATACTGGGGGCGGGACCTGGCCCCCGGGCGCTGACCCGGAGAGCCCGAGGGGGCGGGCCGGGCTGGCCCCGCCAGGCACTAGCTCATACAAGGCGGGGTCAGCCCCGGGGCTGGAGCAGGAAGCCGGAAGCCAGTGGGCTCCCGCTCCGGAGATATGGCCGGGATTAAAGGTACCCTCCGCTCCTCCCCTGTCCCCATCGCGATCCCTGCGGGGGGCCAGACCCAGCGGCTGGCCCAGGGAGCCTTTCCTGAGCCCCAGGAACGGCCGCGTGTCCCTCCTATCCCCGAGAGCGATCTTTCCTCCCCACCGTCACCCTTTCCTTTTCCTCATCCTGCCCCGGGTACACGTCCTCCAGCGAGCGGTGCAGTGCCTTCCCCCGGAGCCCTGGGGGTGGGAGGAAGTGGAGGTGTCCAGGGGCAAGGAGTGAAAAAGACGCCCAGCTCGAGATTCCGGACTCTAGCTCCGAGAAGCTGGTCAAATTGTCTCACGTCCCTTAGTCTCAGCCTGGTGGATGGGGAGAGAGCACCTGAGGACCTGTTCTGGCTAGCTGTTTACTGCCTGTGGGGCGGTAAGCGTGCCATTCACCTCCTTTGGCCTCAGTTTCCTTGTCTGTAAAATGAGGGGGTTCGGCTGTATGGCTTCTCAGGTCCTTGCCAGCTCTCAGTTTGAGTCTGTGGTCCTATGGGACAGGAGCCCGGCTCTGGAGTTTCTTTGAGAGAGGGAACTCCTGACAAAGCTCCTTCACTAATGCAAAGTCTCACCTCTTGCCAATTTATAGTTTGAGTCTTCACCTTAGAACCCAGAGAGGCGATTTGCAGATGGTCACAAATTTTTGCTCAGCCATCTCAGTCATGTGTGACTCTTGGTGACGCCATTTGGAGTTTTCTTGGCAAAGATACTGAAGTGCCCTTTATTTCACCAGTTCATTTTACAGAGGAGGAAACTGAGGCAAACAGGGTGAAGTGACTTGCTCAGGGTCACAGCTAGGAAATGTTCAGAGGTCAAATTTGAACTCAGGTCGATGAGATTTCCTGCCGCCAGGCCTGGTGCTCTGTGCACTTCAGGAGTATGTTGGTGGCTAATTGCATAGAGTTGAGGGCCTGAAGTCATTCCTGTTGAAGACAACATCCTCTCTAACCACTCTCCTACATGGCTTCTGTAATGGAAACAAGGACAATATCATAATATTGGCAGTTCCCATTTCTATAGTGCTTTACATGCATTATCATGACAAGGATCTATAAGCCTCTTGATGGTCTCTGCTTGCAGCAGGGCAGTGAATTTTGTCACAGTTACTCTTAAAGATGGAGTGGAAAGAGTCATAAGGCTGCTATCAGTGTTGGTGAAGGGACTGTCTGAACTGAAACAAGGAGATAGAAAAATGAAGGTTTTGGATGTCCATGCTTGATGAATTCTGCTTGTCCCCAGGCAGCAGCTCAGAGGCTGTGTTCCACCAGAAGTTAGCCCAGATCATCTTCTGGTTTGCTTTTCAATTTTAATATCAGTCTGTCATCATTGTGTTCTTGGACTGTTCCTAATGTCAAATATAAGTCAGAAGAAACTGATCCAGAAAAAAGAGCCCTATTACAGCCCCTTCCCTCCTAACTATGTAACTCTTAATCAAACCCAAAGCAAAGACGTTAAGGGAGCACATGAACAGGAAGAGGCAGAGATCTTAGCCGGCAGTGGGAAGGAGGGGGAATAAGGCTTGAGAAGGCTAGGTCTGGATTTGATTGGGAGAAGAGAAGATTTGGGGAGGGAGATCCACAAGAAGATGAAAACTAGGAAGGGCCAGTTTTCTGTCCATGTCAATTGAGCCTTCCTGCCACACTGGCTCCTGAGTCTAGAGCTGGGGGGACCTCACAAGTTATTTGGTCCAAACTTCCTAATTTTCCAGATACAGAATTTGAATCCTAAAACTTTCCAGAACTTAGCTTGGATGGTCTATGGACAGCAGCCTATAGGGCCAACCTTGCCCAAAGTCTCAGAGGGAATAAATGGTGGGGATCATAGAGTTGGACCAAGGGTGACTTGTCCAAGGTCCCACAGCCAAAAAGTAGCAGTTGAGGTGGTATTTGAACACCAAGCCTTGAACCCCAGACAGTGTGTGCTTCCCACGGTACCATACACACCCATTGTTACTAGCTGTGACAGCAATGTAGCACTTCAGCTCCAATTCAATGCAGCACTTCAGCTCTATTCCAGGAACTAGACCTGTGTTTTCTTCAGTTGGGACCTTCCTCCACTTCAGTCCGTCTGTTTATAACAGAGAGATTTAGAAAATAGCTGGACCAATGAGAAACTCAGTGACTTGGTGCCGTTGGTCCACAGCCAGTATCATAAATGTCAAGGAAAGCCTTGGCATATGTAGAGAATGCTGGGCTAATATGCTGCTCCCTTGCTTGTTTTAAATGGTCACACATAGTAGGCACTTAAATGCTTGTTGAGTGATTGATTGCTGGCCTGTCTTCAATGACTTTCTCCCTAGTCCTTTGGGGGATCTTCTCAATTTCTATTTTGAAACATACATGCATGCTTTTATGATGTTGTGCTGAAACCATTTTTCTACCCTTTTATTGCCACCTTGAAAACCATTTTCATGGCCCCTTTAAAATTGATACTACCCTTGGAATGTCATGTGAGCATTGGCGTGGTGTACCCGAGGTCCTTGGTTCAGATTGTAACCCTGCGTCATCTATGAAATGAGAACATTGAATTCTAGGAATTTCTCAACCCAGTGGTCCTAAGAACCTCCAGGACAATAATTCCTCCTGTCTTAGTCCCTTTGATTCAATCAGTCAATCTGTAAATATTAAGCACTTAAGTTCAGGTTCTGGACTAAGGAGCCCCCTATAACAAAAGGGAGACTCATGTTAATAGGGTTTTGCACAGCCTTGGGGCAAGAGGCAAAAGGAGCCTGTTGGGCGAGGCTGCTTGGCTACTTTCCCAGACTTGGGAGGTTGAGTAATAAAGAGGAACAGGATGCCCAGTGATTTATGGGGAGGAAAGAGAACTTCTTAACCTTGGGGTAACTTGTTATTTGTGTCCCAGTGTTTCTCAGTAGTTAATCTCATCAAACCTTCTTGGTAGGACTGGAGATACCAACCTCACTGAGTCAGAATACCTGGGTGGAACCAGAACACTAAACTAGTAGAGGCCTCCCTGACAGAGAAAAGAATGTGGATGGAGAGTCTGTCTTCACTCTACCCAGCCCTGTAGCTCCTTTTCTTTGACTAAAAATAACCCTGACTTCATGATAACCAGGCCTAATAGTAACCAGAAACAGTAACCCTAAGGTTGGAGAACTTGTTTCCTCCAAATTCAGGGCACACAGGTTTTAGCCTCCACGTTCTCATCTATGAAATGAGAGGGCTGAGCTAGAGGCTTTCTTTAGGCCCTTCCCATTCTAATAAAGAATTAGAATCTGAAGAAGATTTGGGCAGGGAGAAGGCCTTCAGTTTGCTAATGGCGAGACTAGGAAGTCAAAGCTACAGGATTCTCCAATGTACGGATCAGATCATTGATTTTGAACTGGGATTTCTATTGGGCCCTGCTACTGGTGACCGTTAAAGGACTAGGCTAGCTACAATAAGCATCTCAATGAATATTGGTCAAGGTGTAATTTTGTTTGGTTTGGGTTTTGGTCACCGTATTGGTAGAGCATCAAGGGGTTCAGAACTGTCAGAGGAATGAGGGGGGCACCCAGATAGAGAGAATTAGAGATCCTAGTGTTGAGGTTTGAGGTTTAGGGGTGCTCGAGACCCCCAAAATACCAACACGCCGGTTCCTGCCAAATGAATTTCACTCAAGCCTTCTCTCAAAAGTAAAAGAAAGTTTATTAAAGATTTGCCATAATGGGTAGACTCTTAAGGAGCCCAAGTGTTTGTGGTGCTTGTGTAGACAAGTTGGCCAGAACAATCTGACACAGACTGAGTCTGGCACCTTTATAGAGGCAAGATTGATCCTAAATACAGAAAGATTGTGGGAGGGATCTAGGGGTGGTCTAGAGGAGGGGTTTGGGGAAGGTCTTGAGGTAGAGTCTAAGGAGGATCTTCTGGTCAGACTCCAGGAATGGGATTAAGGGTGGGAAATAGTCAAAGGCTACCAGGAGATGACAGACAAGGGAGAGCTAGGCTAGTTCAAGGGTAACTGGTTGGGGTGTAGATATTTTGATAGGATCATGGGTGGGAAGCAGCTGGACAATGGAGGGCCAGGCTAGGTTAAGAGTAAAAGAGGATTTGAGCCTAGCATAATGAAAGGCTTATGGCCTCAGGCAAATTCTTCATCCAGTGGGAAGATTCAAGAGGGTTCCCAGAACCTGTACTCCATCACTAGGAATATGAAAAGTATAGATATACATTATGTGGTGAAAAGGGGTTATTCTTAGAAATCACAAAGTTGCTGTCCTACTTATGTCCCATGCCAGTTATCTGATGCTAGTTGTTGAACTTAAAGGAGCAAGACAGAAGATCCCTGACATTAAATTTTGGAAGTGGATTTATTGCCACAGGACTGCTGCGGTTACATGGTTACCCAAATCAGACAGTACTGGCATGGACAGTGTACCTGTTTTTAAAGAGATTCAATAGCCAGGTTAAGTAAACCGAGACTATACTCGGTGATTGGTCAGTATACATTTGAATTTCTCACTGGCGGGAAGTGTACCCTAGGCTGAAACTCTTGCCCATGGATCAGTTAGCAGAGGGAAAGGGTGGTGTTGCCTGCTTTACAGATCAATTAGGGGAAGGGGAAGGTGGAGTTGTGTCCAACATTCCCTACTTTTCCTTGCAGGTATGTCAAACCTTTGACATGGCTGGGGTCACATCATTTAGGTTACCCAATTCTGTTCCTAAAGGATGGTAGTGGGGGTCCCTGATAATTAACATTTTAATGGAGTTAACACGGGACTTGAAAAATTGTAGAAATCGATTAATGAGACAGTCCTACAATTAGGGCTATGATCAGGAGGAGGATAGGACCAACCAGGGGAGATACCAATGTAGTGAGCCGGGGGTATGTCTGGAACAGGAACTGATACCAATTTTCAGAATTTTCCAGCCCCCTCTGTCTATTAGCAATATTCTGGCATACCAACTTCAGACTCTCCCTCACCATTCCAGAATTGTTTTGAAGCAACAAGTCTCACCAAGGGCTGCAAACAGGCCACCCTGTTTAAGAGAAAGAAGGTCAAGGCCTCTGCAGTTCTGGCAGAGAGTCCACCTATCTTTCCAGGGCTGAGATGGACTGCTCTATTTGTGAGAGGTTGATATTCACCTGTGTACTTAAGGCCTGATAGTTGGCCTCCCCATTAATCAGGGCTTCCATCCTGGTCGCTGCAGTACCCACAATGCCCAAGCCCACTGAGATGGGAATGAGGAGTAGTACTGCCTACCTTTGGTGGTGGCTCAATTGCCCTTCTGGGGAAAAGTAATGCCAACCTTGTTCACCTGGGAGAAGGGTGACCCAGGGAATTATGGCCACTAGGATACGCAGGGGGACCTCAGTGTACTGTCGTCTTCTGAGGAACACTGTAGCAGAGATGCACTGGGAAAGGCCATTGTGGCATGCCCACCAGGCTCCTAGAGGGGTGGGGATGTAGTCTGAGCTAGAGGCCTGAATCTCGTGGATTTACCCACAAATTGAGCTATACCGAGAGCTGGATAAAGGAGTGCTGGATGATATGAGGCAGAAACCTGTGCCCTGTACATCCCCAAGGGTGAGCCTTGGGTGGTCCCACCCACAATTCTCTGTGTTGAAAGTAGGGGTGACTGAGGCATTTGGTGCCACCCCTACATAGTGCCACCCATAGGCTGGGTTTCAACACAGATCCAGCAATTTTTTCCCAACTTGTGATAAGTGCTGTTAAGTATTTTATGAACAGCTGACAGAAGGGGTAAGCAAGGGGACCTGATAATTGCCAGATTCCTAAATCTTTGAAGTGGGGGGGGGCGGGGCATATAACCTGACAGGGGCCTATGTGGTGACAGCTGGTATTGTAATTTGGACATCAGTGTTCCCTATTGGGGCAGGGATAGCCAAGCAATGGGATGACAATTGGGGAGGGGCACAGGAGGCTTCTTGGTTACTTTCACAACTACATATTTTACCACCTGCCCTCCCTTCTCCTCCTCAGGGACTATGATTCCGAGGACCTGAGAAACCTGGACTCCCTAGGCGGGGTCAGAGGGGTTTTGAATGGTGAGATTGAGCATGGGTTGCCAGAGGTAAGACCCAATTGTATGGATTCGGAACAATGGGTCTGATCCCCCACTACCACCTGCCCTGTAGCACAGGGAGGCACCAAGGCTAGGAGAGGGGAGGTGGTAAGCTGTGACACAAGCTGAGGTGCATGGGCATCCTGTGTCTGAACAGAGCAGGTAGACTGCATCTACTGGTGGGCCCCCAAATAGTCCAGTTTGGGGGGAAAAGGGAGTTGAGGGTGGGGCATATGTGCTCCACATTCTGGAAAGTCTAGGATTGTCCATTTCCTGTGGTTACCACCCCGGTATAGCTTGATCTGGGGGCATAGGGATTGTGGGGGACCTCGCAAGGAGGTAAAAAGAGGATCAGGAAGAGGATTGGAGAAGTCTTAGCTTTAGGGGGTCCTTGTGGACTTCTGCTTTCCATTCTGAGGTGACAGCAGGCTTCACTCTGGTATAATGGAGCCATGTGGGAATACAGTCCACTTTGACTGTAGTGGGTTTAGTCAGGATCACGACATGCGGTCCCTTCTACCTCAACTCCAGACCCGTAGTGGTGAATTTCTTTACCAGCACAGAATCTCCAGGTTGAAACGGGTGAGCTAAGGCTGAACTCGGGATTGGGATCAGGAGGGTGATGAGGACTGAGGGGAGGAGTTTTTCTGAGTCACCTGCAAACCCTGTAGGAACTTGATGAGGGAAGAGTTAGTGATTTCAGCGTTTAGGTCTTTCCTGATAAGAGGAAGAATGGGTGGTGGTCTTTGGAAACATAGGTTAGGGGATGGTCTGGACTTTCTCAACCTTGAGTTCTGAGCTCTGAGGAAATTTCAGATGCCGGCTGCTCAAGGAAGTCAAAGCCAAGAATCCCAGGATCTGACCCAATTGTCATGGGGAAGCCAATCTGAGGGACAATTTCATTATTTTTTTGAGGGCTGTTTCATTTTTCACAGGGAATGCTTCTACCCACCCAGAGTCTGTATCCACCAATACCAGGAGATACCTGTACCCCTGCACAGGTGGTTTTATCTTAGTGAAATTGACCTCCCAGTATTCCCCTGGCTGTAATCCTCTTACTCTGACCCCCACTGGTCCTATTTTTTTGTTTTTGCATTTACCGGTGCACAAGTCTCACAGCGATTCACAATGCTAGGCAGGTGCTTATTTAGATGGAGAATATAGTACCTTTCTCTCAAGAGGAGACTTGAGTTTTCTTTCCCCTAGGTGAGTAGTCTGGTGTAAAAGCCTTATCCTCCCCAGAGCCTCAGGGACTAGGAGGGGGTATCCTGGGAGGAGCCACTGATCTAACTCCTCCTTTTTCCCTTTTGATTTACTGGCAAAGGAATCATCCTTTGTCCATCCATTGTCACATTAAAACCTTGGCAAGGCCATAGTCAGAACGAAAAGGAGGGGGCCACATTTTTCTATTGGTCCTCTAGTTGAATTTCTCCAGGAAAGAAGCTGTCCCAATAGAAGTCAAGTCCGGATTCTTGGGAAAGCTGTCTGCATCTGATGTCATCTTTTTCAGATTCCAAGGCTCAGGGGGTAATCTTTAGATGACTAGAGTTCAAATGTACAGTACAAGAGCTCCCAGAAACATAATTTTACATATAAAGGTCCAGTTTTCTAGCCATGCAAGACTAGGTTCTAACAAATAATTAAGTTTACCTCGCCACACATGGCTAGGCTCAGTTAATACAATGAGGTTTTTCTAACAATTTTACAAAATGACATAATTACATTAAGTCAGGTACATGTCACCAAGATAACTAAGAAAACTTACATACAAACTATATAAGAATCATAATTAACATACAATTCCTTGTATTCCAGTGACCTATTTCATTTAAGCAACACTTTTAAATCCCAGATGTCTCATGTAGTTACAGAATATAAAAAGAAGTTTTGCTTCTCCATTTCAGATCTAGAAATGACCAGGTAATTTTGACTTAATATAAATTAGTACAATTTACTTAAGACTAGTTTGATATTTTGAAACTACAGAGAATTTTCAGTTTATTTATTCTCTGTTATTTCTACCTTTCCTAAATCCTGTACCAGGTATAGGAATCCTTTAAAATATGAAAAACCTTTTTTAAAAATTGATTTCATCTGCCCTTTGTAAAATTATCACGCAGATGCATTAATAAATTAACATTAGCTTCACCCTTACCACTATCTTACCACTATACAATCCTTGTGCTAAAATCCAAAAATCCATACCTCTGATCTTATTATTATCATCTCCTTCTTTGAAGGATGTTATCTCTATATTTATTTATTTGGCCCTGAATATTATTTGTCAATGAATTTGCTATAGAATAAAAAGAGGGACAATGTTATAAACCTTGCCAGAAGGAAAACTTCCTTAGTCTTGTTTGATTCCAGGCATGAGTCATCTCCACTAGTCATTCAGATAGTCACCAGGTGCTGAAAGCAAGGCTTAGGCATAAATAGGTGGGAGGTTTCCTTTTCAGAAAGAAAAGGCACAATTGGGAAATAAAGTCAGAGAGATCCCACCTGGGTAGTGTCCAAGGTTGTCCCCAAACTTTTCCAAGCACAGACATCCACCTTGAACAGTTTACAGCCTACAGCCTCTGCCATCCCATTATCAGCTTTAATGATGACTCCTGTAATCAAGGCTTTAGAGAAATAGTAAAATTTAAAGTTCCCCAAATTATTAACTAGCAAATAAATATGAACTAGTGTCCTTCAGATAGGTCCATCTAAAATTTGATTGAGCTATTAATTACAAACTCAAGTTACAAATCTTTCTGCCTTCCCAAAACTTCTTCATGCTCTCTCAACATACTTCTAACACTGATATCAACTATCTGTAAATAGGAGGGTTTGGATGAACCCCATTTGTCCCAAACCTTCTTATCTGCTTTGTTCAGCTTTTCACAAATAGACTTTAAAGACATTTGAATTAACCTGGTGTTAAAAATGGTATCTTTCTTTTCTCTCAAATAAAGTATCTCTGATTAAACTAAATATCAGGCACCCAAATACCCCATTATTCCAAGCACCTGATCATTTCCCCCTTAAACAGCTGGTACCCAAAATCATTTGAGTAGATCTGTCTGTTTCATAGGGGGCTGGGTCTGTAGCCAGTGGCAAAAATGTGGCTGAAGCCAGGTCCAGGCCATGGTCTTGGGTCAGTGGGTACTCAGCCTGAGATGACATCTGCAAGTGAAGGGCGCTGAGCTTAGAAGAAACAAATCTGGTAAAGAGATTAAACAAGGGCCAAAAAGGAGTAGGAGGAAAGTGACCAGAAGCGGGGTTAGGATGGGTTAGTATAATCCATTACTCAGACTATGTCACTTTCCTTTATATTTCTACAAACTACATAAACAAGATACTTCATAAGTTAGTATTCTTTTAGTACATAACTATACTGCCTTAAACCATAGAGGTTCCTGACTTGAACCTAAGGACTGAATAGTAGACACACATCCTTGTTTCACAAAATTTGTTTACCCTCTGATTATATTCACTCTGGAAGAAAGAGATAATTCAGAAATTGAATCTTTTAACATACATTCAGTTACAAATGGTAACTTTTGCTTAGAGCATGAAATAGCTACAAATTCAGATCAAAACAGCCAGATCTCTTCTGTTTTTACAATCTCATTAAACCTTGATGAAGAAAGTTAGGTGAAAACTGTTAAAATGATCTTAAGCAGTTTGCATAACTTTCTGCACATGTTCTAATTCTCGATGAGAAATAATATTAGATTTTCCACTAAGCTGACAAAAAAACTCACAAATGTAGAGATTCCATTCTTAGGGGTTTGTGAGTGAGATCAGATCTCACAGCCTGGACTTGATCAATGACCTGAAGGCAATCAGGATTTCTTGAAAACCTGGGGCAGACTTGTCCTGGCTAACTGGCCAGAATACCCACCCTCAGGGTCTATCCAGGTGAAAGCAAAAAGGGGTTTAGTTGCAGGGCCAGGGGGATAATGGGAGTTAAAAAGTCAGTGGGTGTCTACAGAATGAGGATTGGAGATGGAAAGGGGCTGACCCAAGGAAAGCTTATCAGCTTCCTTAACAAGGAGGGCCTTTGCAGCAATGGTCCAGAGGCAAAGGGGCCAGCTAGCAGCTACTGAATCTAGGGGCCCAGTTTTTGTTTTTTTAGCTACCAGTTTTAGGCCCTGGGGGAGATATTGGTGTCTAATGCCTCTTGGCCCCTAAAAGTGTTAGGGTTCCAGATGGGTCAGAAGAGGGAAACACTCTCGACCTCTTCTTGCCTTTCTTCCAATGACCCACCCTCAGGGCCCAGCACAGTTTTTCTGGCTGCCTGTTTCATTCTGTCTCACTCTTCAGTGGTGAATAGAGGGGTTAAGAGCTGTAGACAGTCCTCCCATGTGGGATGATGCGTTTGGAATTTGGAAGACAGACCCAAGGAGGTTAATAAGAGCCTGAGGTTTTTCAGAAAAGAGGGGATTTTGAGTTTTCCAATTGTAAATATCTGAAGTGGAGAAGGGAACATATGTTAGGAAGGGGACTCCCTCTGGGTCAATGGATTCCCTGAGGGGAAGGATGGCTGAAGCAGAAGAGGGTTCTTCTGGGGCCTGATAGTTTGCCCCATGTGTGCGGGGTGTGTATGTGCAGGGGGGGCAAAGGGGGATTTGGGGAGGTTAGAAGCCCCGAGGAGTTAGGAGAAGAGGCGGAGGGAGGGGATCAAGGGTTGTAAGGTGGTGGGAAATTATGCTTCTTGCTATGATAAACAAATATATCTTCCCAGTGGAAATCAGAAAAGCTCCCTTGGAAGTGCTCATCTGATATCCACTCGAAAACCTATTTTGCAGAATAAAAATGGGGAGGCTTTAAGCAAATCAGCTCAAGACAAAACTTTATGAACACACAGACAAATTACAGTCCCTGTCCACTTGTTTGCCTCCCCCAGATTCTGAACAGGAAGCAAATGAACTCAAGCGAGCATAGGACATCTCATGCTTTGCCCTGGGAGGAGGTGCCCCCTGCACAAATGGCTATGTCTAGCCCTCCCCCCTTCTAGAACAGAACCAGAACAGAATTTTACTCACCCCCAAACTGGAGGTCCTGGATCCATGAAAGGCCAGATAAGGAGCAAGTCGGAGTCAGGAGGCAGGTGCAATCTTTCCCTCCTTGAGACCTGGGGCCCTGGAACGTCTTCAGGGGCTAGCCCCCTAGGGATTGGGGTGAGCAGATGCCTACCTCTCAAGGCCGAGTGCTCTTCTTGTTCGGGCATCTTTGCAGTGCCACGGAATACCACAGATCTCACTGAGGGCCCCCAAATGTTGAGCTAAAAGGAGAGAGACAGAAGATCCATGAGATTAAATTTTGGAAGTGGATTTATTACCATGGGACTGCCAGGGTAACATGGTTACCCAAATCAGACAGTACTGTCATGGACAGTGTGCCTGTTTTTAAAGAGATTCAATAGCCAGGTTAAGCAAGCCGAGACTACAATCAGTGATTGGTCAGTGTACATTTGAATTTCCTGCTGGCATAAAGTGTACTCTAGGCTGAAACTCCTGCCCATGGATCAATTAGGGGAAGGGGTGGGGTGGAGTTGTGCCTGCTTACAGAACAATTAGGCTAGGGGAAGGTGGAGTTGTCTGCTTTACAGATCAATTAGGGGAAGGGGAAGGTGGAGTTATGTCCAACACTAGTGAGAAAATCAAATTGATTCTGATTCCACTTTGGAATCACCTCCTACATTTCCAAAAATTGTCTAAGCCATGTTTCTTTGTCTCTTGAGTTAAGTTTGGACATTTCACTTTCCTCTCTCACCTAAGTTGTCCCATAAATCACTCTAATTCGAAGAAATAGATTGTCCCTACATGTCTTACTGACCATATACAATTAAGGGAGACCTGTTATTTTGATAATAAGCCATGCAAGATGCAGATAGGTGCAGGGAAGTCTGCAATACTGTCTGTCCTTCAAGAAAGTCTGGACTGTTATCTGTGTAGGTGGACACCACCAGGGAGCTTTCTGTAGCAATAAGTTAGAAGGAGGCTTGTTGCTAACCTTGCATTCCTTACTTCCATCATCTGTCATACTTCAGATTATATTGTTTGATGCTTTCCATTACTGGTTCTTTTGTACTTCGCCAAACATACGAAGGCTAGTGAACTCCACCTTGGGATCTTTGGTCATTGAGAGGCCATTGACCCAATTTCTGGAGTGGGAAATGACAGATCACTCCAGTGTCTTTGCCTAGAAAACCCTAGATGGGATTACAAAGATTCAGACATGACTGAAATGATTCAACAATTGATCCAATTTATTAGTTGCTTCTAGCCTAACTAATTGATCATGCTCAAATCATTGCCTCTCAGTTTACATTAATTTTCAAATGTAACAGTTGGCACCTGTAGGAGAGTCACTAAGGAAGCCTTTTCTAAGTCTCAAGTTCCTCATTTGTGAAATGGAAAGGTGTCCTAGATCAGAGGTGTCAGACACTTGCTGGCTGGTGGCCGAACCAGATTAAAATGTAAATGGGAAATGTTTAACCAAGTAAACACAATTGCAGTGGAACATAGATAATGTTACGGTGTGGTTTTCCAGTTCATTGTGAGTCTAGCATGGATCATTATGTATGGTTGGCTCATTTCTGTTTGAGTTGGACACCACTGCCCTAGATGATCTCCAAAGATCTGGGTAAGATTTAAAGAAATCTAGCAATATTACTCTTAATTTTTTTTTTTTTTTAGATCACAGAAAGGTCAGTTTGGTGTAGTATGTAGAAAGCCAGCTCTGGATCCAGGGAGACCTGTGCTCAAATCCTGTCTTGGATACACAAGAGCCATGTGACCTTGAGCATATCATTTAGTGTTGTCCTCTAGACAACTCTCTATGACTATAAGTTACACAGAAGGTGCTATCTGTTTTGGTGGAAAGAGTTTCCTCATCTGGGACCTCCTTATACCCAAGTAATCACAGATCCAGCTCCTTTCCTTAACAATGTCTTGTCAAAATGTGAAAGGAAAAATTTGAGTCAAAAATATAAACAAGTTGGCTATAAATTGAATGAAACTGGCACATGTAAAACCAGAAGACAGGAATTTTAGTTCATGAAATAAAATAAAATCATCTTGACAAAATATATCTTTTCCAAACAAACAGAACAAGAATAGTGATCTCCTACATAACTATAACGGCATAAAAGAGAGATCAGAAAAGTACAGGAAAATGTAGTCTATGGAAAACTTGATTAGGTTAGAGAAGAAGCTTTCTCATTGATTCATTCAATCAGCACACATTAGGCATTTGCTGCATTCAGTATACCTTGGAATCATTGATTTATAGCTTTAAAGTTTTCGAAGCTCTTTGGAAGTACTGGCTTTTGATCCTCCTGACAATCTTGGGAGGGAGGGGCTATTCCCACTTTACAGATGAGGAAGTGATTGCCCTGGGTCACACAGCTAGTGAGTGACTGAAGCAGGATACTCACTCAGGCCTTCATAATTCAGACCCAGCATCTCTCCATTACACCCCCTAACTGAGACACAGAAATGTGAAGGTTTTAAGAGAATCCTAGAGTGTGAGAATCTCTCAGGAGTCTTCTAATATGACCAGGACCCCAGCAACAGCTGTCTCATGTTAGATATACCTCCCATTTCTATATGTTTTCTTCATGCTGACTCTGTCAGGTAGTGGAGATAGCCCCTTGGAAAACCTTCTCAAAATTGAACAATTAGTTAATGTCAGAGTATTGGTCCATCCCACTGCAACCTCCCTAGCTGGTGATCTTCCAGTCTCCACCTGAAGGCCTCCAGGAATGGGAAACTCACCCCAAAGAACGCCAGTCCATTTTGACATAGTTCTAATTGTCTATGAGACTGAGGAGAGGAAGGAGAGTTTTCTAGGCATACAGGCAATTTATGAAGAGGCCTAAGATCAGAGACAGTTGTGTGATGGTTGGGTAATTGACTCAACCTCCCTGGGCCTCAGTTTCCTCATCTGTCAAGAGAAAGGGTAGGATTCG
Source organism: Gymnobelideus leadbeateri (assembly GCA_011680675.1). Classification (NCBI taxonomy): domain Eukaryota; kingdom Metazoa; phylum Chordata; class Mammalia; order Diprotodontia; family Petauridae; genus Gymnobelideus; species Gymnobelideus leadbeateri. Next base: position 111,615 of record WOXC01010197.1, read on the forward strand.
GCGGCCTATGAGTTTCCACTGAATTCTAGATCAGTGTTCTTAAAGGCCTATGCCACTTATGAGAAACAGCAAACAGGAGAATTTTGACTGGAAAATCCTAAAATAATAAAACACAGAATTGGTTGTGGCCTTGCAAACTTACCTCTGCTCCCCCCACCCCCCACCTTGTTTCCCACAGCTCTTGTTGTCCTGTCCTTCACTGGAGCCATCGGACTGACTTTCTTGATGTTGGGGTGTGCCCTGGAGGATTATGGGTAAGTTGTTCTCATCCTTCAGGAAGCTTTCTCATCTGTTCTCCAGGCCTTTCTCAGTCAGACACATCAAGGGTACCTGTGGGTCTGGGTCATTTTAGCTCAATTGGCCAAGGCTGTGAGTTTCATTTGTGCCCAGGATCTTTGAATTTGGAGGCAAAGGGGAGCCCAGGGATCAGCCTGTTCTCCCTCCCTTGGCTTGCTGGTAAAGGAAGAAATTGAAGCTTAGAGATGTCAATTAGTGAACAAGTATTTAAGTGTTTACCATGTGCCTGACATAGTGCCAAGTGCTGGGGTTACAAAGAGCGGCAAAACCCTTCTCTTTCCTCAAGGAGCTCACATTCTAATGGGGAAGGTGACATGTAAATAAGTCAGTACAAAGAAAATATGCCCACCCTAGCTGGAAGGTCATCTAAGGGGAGGGTCTGACTGGGGGCCCAGGAAAGGCTACCTGCCAAATGTGGGGTTTGAGCCAAATCCTGAAGGAAACTGAGGCATGGAGTTGAGGAAGGAGGGCATTTCAGGCATGAGAGAGAGCCAGTACAAAGGCAAAACTCCAGAGATGGGGCTTTACAGTGAGGAAGAGCAAAAAAAAGAGATTTGATGTAGGTCAGCAGGTAGTGAGTATCAGGATTGGGATTGATTCTGGGGCCTGGGGCTCTAAATAATACTACTACTCCTGCAGACCATCAGTGTAACCCTGGTGAGTGTGTGTGTGTGTGTGTGTGTGTGTGTGAGCGCATGTGTAAGTGTGTGTGAGATTTCACCCATCCAGGCTCTATTAGCTTCATACAAGAGAAAATTTAATTCTGTCTGTTACATACTGGATGAATGAATGGGTGGGCATTCATTCATATGGGACAAAAGTCATTTCTACTAATCTGGAGAAACCATCTCACAAATGACTATAAGGCAAGGAACCTTGCAAGGTGGCCTAAGTGATGTAGGCCCACTGCACCCCCTGCCCCCCAGCTTCAGTAAATGAAAACTGTGGATATCTAAAGTAAACCATCACTGCTTCTTAAAACAAATTTGTCCTACTCCTCTTATTCAGAGCAGAATCCCCCTGTATGAAGGATGTCCCAGGTTAGGTGAATGGTTTTTATTGTATTTTATTATCTGAGGAAAGGCAGTGTGCTATCAGGGCTGGAGAACAGGCTTTGCAGTCAGGAATTAATTAATGGGTGAAAATGAATGAATGAAAAAATGAGTATGGATTTACTGTACTGGGGATAGAAATGTAAAAGTAATACAATCCCCTGCCTTCAGGGAACTCATATTCTTTTAGGGGAAGAAAGTATCTATAGGGCAGGGGGAGTCTGGACAGGTGGGTTTTGGTTTGTAGATGCTTCCTGGGACCCCAGTCTCCCTTTGTGGTCTGTCTTCCCCTATTAGATTGTAAGCCCCTTGAGGGCAGGGACTATCTTTTTTTTATCTGCAGGGCTTAGTACAAGTACAACACAAAGTAGGTACTTAATGAATATTTATTGAATTGAATTGATTAATGTGACAAAGCTGGAAATGAAGGCTGAAGTCAGACTATACAGGGCTTTGAAATAGAGACTGAGAAGTTTGTAGTTTGACCTATAAAGAATAGGGAGCCATGGAAGGTTCTTGAGCTCTGGAACAAGACACACTTAGGAAGAGTTTACGAAGATGAGTGGCAGCTCCAGGAACTGGAGCAGGAAGAAGCTGAAAACAGATTTCTCTATTTTGGATTAGCCCTATAATTTCATCTAGGTAAGAAGCTCCCACTGAGGAAATCCTCTCTACCAGTTAGGAGTAGTAACCTACAACTAATATCTCAAGGAGCTTCCTCAGGCACTGAGGGCTTAAGTGGCACACAACCAGTATGTGTAGGAGGCAGGATATGAACCAAGAGGTCTTGCCCTCCTGCCCACTCTGGAGAACCTGACACTTTCTTCTCCTGGGCTCCAATCTGGGGCCTACACTGTTAGGGCATGCGCATGCATCTAAGCTGACTGCAGTCCTGAGGTCACCTCACCTCTGCCAAGCTGCTGAGTGGGATTACCTCTCCCCCACCGCCATCACCCAGCTTTCTTGCTCAGGAATCACAATACTAACAGGGCGACTGGAAAGGGTTCGATCTATAAAATATAAAATATAAATAGAGTTACCTGGGAAGTTCTGAAAATTCTGAGTACAAAGGAAAGCTCAGGGAGGAGCTTCTTGCTCCTCTCCCATTAGGCCCTCCCATCAGGGACAGCTGAGGGAGCTGAGAAGGTTGTGGAGTCTCCCCAGCTGGCCCCATCTCCCCATCTGCTTGGTGATGAGATTTCAGGTGATGGGGGGCGGGGCATCATTACCTTGAAATCCGCCTGAATTCTCTTAGTTGTTAATGCCATCTCCCTATTTGAATTAGTTTGTATTTACTAATCTGAGTACATTTTTTAGCCTCTGGAGAATGTAAGTTGCCTGAAGGCAGGAATTATTTCATGTTTTTCCTTTCTGGGGCCTTGTGCCAAGTTGCTTAACAGATGATGATTAGATTGAATGGAATTGAAAATCGTTGCTACTGAAGTAACAGCCTCAAGAATGGCTTTTTAAAAATGCCTTTTAATAACACATTCACGGAAGCCAAAATAAAACTGTTAACATGCCATCAAAGGAGATTTCTTGTGCACTTCTAAATCCATGCAATACAGGTCATTTTTGCAGGTGGGAGAGAATCAGGAAAGGTGCCACATAGGCCCTGTGAGTTTGAGCAAAGCTTTGATGGAAAGTAAGGATTTTAGGAAGCAAAGACCATGTCAGGAGGGAGTGTCTCCCAAGCATTGGTGACCATGGAAGTGGGAGGTATCCTGTGTGATGAAGGGCCAGAGGCCAGTTTGTCTGGACTGTTGAGTGAGTGAAGATTAAATGACCCAAAATAAGCCTGGGAAGGTAGGTAGGGGCTTGGTCAGGAAGAATTCTACATCCCAGACAGAGGAGACTGTATTGGATCCTAGGGGAAATAGGCAGCCCCTTGAGTTAAGGAGTGAGAGAATACATGATCATGCATCTAGGAGAAAAGTAGCCCTTAAATATCTGCAAAATGCTGTGTGTGTATTATCTCATTTGAACCTCACAGCAACCCTGTGAAGGAGATGCTGTTTTTATCCCCATTTCACAGATGAGGACATTGAGGAAGACACAAAGTAAATAGTGTGTCTGGGATGACAGCTTGGAAGGGGCCAGACTGACACTGAAGCCTCCTGTCCCCAAGTCCTGTGCTTCCTCCATGGGCCATGTGTCCTAGGAGGGGAGTGTATAAAATAGCTTTGAGCCAGGATTTGAATTGAGTCCAAGTCTGGGCACCTCCCACTAACTTGGGCTGACTACATACCATTTATCTAGCGAGATCCCTCCCACCTAGATGCGCTGAGGGCTTGGGATGCCACTGGTTTCCCCTGTGCCAATTGTGACTTTGTGTTCTTCTTCCTCCACCCCCTGACAGAGTGTACTGGCCTCTGTTTGTGCTGATCCTTCATGCTATCTCCCCCATCCCTCACTTCATTGCCAAGAGAGTCACGGATGATTCAGATGCCTCCAGCAGCGCCTGTCAGGAGCTGGCATACTTTTTCACCACAGGGATCGTTGTGTCTGCCTTTGGACTTCCTATCATCCTTGCTCGAGTTTCTGTGGTAAGAAATACTTTGTGTGTATTCTCCTGTGTGTGATTAGGGGCTTGGTGTAAGGGGAGGTGCCCTGGCCTTCAAGTCAGGGAGCCTGGGCTGGAATCCTGCCACTTAAACCTGTGTGACTTTGAACAAGTTGGTCCTTGGGTTTTTATCTGTAAAATGAGGAAGTTGGGCCAAATGACCTCAGAGATCACTTCCAGCTATTGGGCTGTGTCTGTGTCATCCAGAGACTTCACTTTCAGTCCTTCCATTTGGATTTTAGCTTTAATTCTCAGGGTCAGATGTACTTGTCTGTCTGTCTAGGTATCTCTCCGTGTTCCTTCATCTGTCTATTGATATCCATTTATCCATTCATTAATCCATTGATCCATCCATCTATCCATCCATCCATCCATCTATCCATCTGTCTATGCATCCATCCATCCATCCATCCATCCATCCATTTATCCACCAGTCTATCCATATCTGTCTCTCTCTCTGTATCCATTCAGTCTACCTGTCCACCCATTCATGCATATTTTATTCCATAGTCTTTGTTTGTAAATCAGCCAATCTGAGATATTCCCAGAATGCTATATGACCTTGACCTTGCTTCTAGTCCTTAGTCATACTGCATTACTTTCTATTTGAGTTTTTATAAAAACTGTAGTAGACAGATCATAGCATCATAGACCTAGAACAGGAAGAGGTCTTGGAGGCCATCTAAATCAGCCCCTCATTTTATAAATAAGGAAACTGATGCCAAGAGTAACTCTCCCACGGTCACAGAGAAAATAAGCATCAATTACAGCCAAGATTTGAACTTAGGTCCACTGTGCCACCATATGGAAATCCTTGGTGATATTCAGAGAGTACTTTAGAGGTTACGCACTGCTTTATAAGCCGCCCATTGATTCTCCCAACACGCTATAGTTAACCCTATTTTGGACTTGCTCCAATGCTTTGTCTCCCCTTTGTTTCTTTTCTCTTTCCTCTTCTTCATAGAGTAGGCACGGATTAGACTTACTATATGCCGAGACCTGTCCCGGCTCTGGGACTCTGGGATCCTGAATCACAGTAATCTGTCTTAATAAGTACATTTTTGTAGAATTGATAACAAACTATTGAAGGATCTAGTACAAAGATTCTCTTTGTCTTAGAAAAGACAATCAAAGAATCAGTGGATTCCTTCCCAAGACAACAGAGTCAGCAATCGAATCCAATAAGCAGTTATTAAGCACCCATTATATGTGAGGCACTGTGCTAAATTCTGGGGATAAGATAAACAAAAAGAACGACCTCCCCTGCCTTTGAGGAGTTTATAATCTAATGGGAATGGGGAAAGATGGCATAAAAAGGAAGAAGGAAAGGGGTGGGGATTGGGGGGAGACTAAGGATAAATAATGAAGAGGCATCCTGAAGCCAGGCCACGTAGCAGAGGCAGAGCGGAGTGATCCAAGAGTCTAGTTCCCACCCTCTCTAAAGGATGGCACTGGGAGGAGTGGTACTCTACCTTCTAGACCCCTCTCCCCCCAATCCTCCAGTCAGAAGGAGGAGGCTGAGGGAGGTGGTGCTGGTCAAGACTTGAGTTAGCAGTGTGGGGCACAGGGTATTCACGGAGGATTAGCATGCCCTTCGTGAGGGTCAGCCAAGCCCTTTTCAGGGCTGTTCATCCAACTTTGGTGTCTACTTGGCACTCACCTGTGGTTCCAAGAAGCTGTAGTGTGAGCAGTGGCCACACCTGATAAGCCATCTCAGCAAGCCAAAGGTAACCGATAGTCCTTGAACCCAACATTGAGTTAGGGGGGTGTCTGCCCCAAGCATGTGATATCTTCCCCCAGCAGGATCAGCTGAAGCAGGTACTTTGTAGCATTTAGAGGTTAGAGATGGAAGCTCCAGGGCTATCACCTCTGGGCATCTTAACTTTTGTCTCTCCTGTTCCTGAACTTTGATAACTCTGGAAGAGAGAGTGAGGCTGAGGACTTTGGGTGGCTAGGCCTCCCTTAAATCCAATTCAAGGCATCACCCCTGGGTTATGGACAAAAAACCCCCACAAAATAAAAACAACAGCATGGTGCTGGGATTGGAGTGATGAGCTTAACCTGGGAGGGGCATCTTGTTTCTTGGAGTTGAAATCAGGTAGCAGTAGAGGAGTGGGCCCTCCCGAGTAAATAAATGGTCAACCATCCTGTTCTTGAGGACCTTCATTACTTCCCAAGACGCCCCAAGTTGCCCATTTGGCAAGTCAATAGTTACTTATGAAGTTCCCCCAGGGTGCTACGCACCATGCTCACCCTTCGGCAGAGGACATTCTCTCCTCAAGGAGCTTGTTGTGCTGAGTGTGTCTGACTCTCCATGACCCCATTTGGGTTTTTCTTGGCAGGGATACAAGAGTAGTTTGCCATTTCCTTCTCCAGATTATTTTACAGATGAGGAAATTGAGGTAACAGGGTTAAATCTTGCCCAAGGTCACACAGCTAGTCAGTGTCTGAGGCCGGAGTTGAAGTCAGGAAGATGAGTCCTCCTGACTCTAGGCCTGGCTCTCTGTCCCCTGCACCTCATAGCTGCCCCTCAGGAATCTCCCACTCTCACAGGGGGACCAAATTCGCATAAAGTTGTACATGAAGATATAGACAAGATAAATGTGTGGTCGTCTCAGAGGGCTTTCATTGTCAGGAGACTTTTTGTTGTGTTCCGTCTGAATCCAGCTCTTTGTGACTGTCAGTGAAACATTCTAATGGGAAGTTCATTCGCTACCAGTCTAATGAGGGGGGATACAGCTAATCCCTCTTCCATAGCTGATTTCCAGACACTTGACCACTTCTCGATCTTCTTTCCTTAATCCTTTCTCTGGGGTAAACCATGTTCGTTGAACCAATCACATTCTATTAGGGGTTCAGAATAGAATTAGTCTTTGTGTCTCAGAAAAGAGAGAACCAAAACCCAGAACCACTGAATTTCGGAGTTGGAGGTAGAAGGGGGAGGCCCTGGTCACAAAAACCTCTTACTCATCCTCTTAATTTTGGCCTTTTCTTCACCTCTGACCTCACTATTTCACTTCAATTAGGAGAAATTATTTTGGACATAACACCAATTTTCCACAGCATCTTTACTGTCTTATACCATCTTTTTAAAAATTTCCCCTTAAGGGTTTCCCTTTTCCCTCTTCTTACAATGAACATTGCATTATGACTTGTGATCTTTAGCATGATATGGTACAAAGCATATCACTTTTATAGTCAGGGGACCTGGATTGAAATCTCAGTTCTGTGTAACTTACTGTCTGTGTAACTCTGGGAAAATGACACCTCTCTGAGCATCAGTGTTCCTCGTTTGTGGTACAGTGGATGGAATGCTGGGCCTAGAATCAGGAAGGCTCATCTTCCTGAGTTCAAATCTGGCCTGAGACACTAACTGTGTGACCCTGGGCAAGTCACTTCACCCTGTTTGCCTCACTAAACTCATCTGTAAAATGAGCTGATGAAGGAAATGGCAAACCACTCCAGTATCTTTGCCAAGAAAACCCCCAAAAGGAGTCATGGAGAGTCAGACCCGACTAAAAATGACAACAAAAAAAGAGAGAAATGTGCACAATATAAATTCCTTGAGGACAGAGACTAATTTGTGTTTTTTTTCTTACACGCTTAGCCCCTAGAGTAGAGCCTGGAAAACAGTAGGAGTTTAATATATACTTGTTGAATGAATTGCCAAGCTCTAAATTGATGACCATCTGTCTTATCCAGTGGTGGTTGCATTGGAGTCAAATTTTCCATTTTTCTAATGAAGGTGTCTTTAATTTGGTGTGCATGAACTCAAAAAAAGTTTTTTGGTAACTATATTTCAATAAAATTTGTTTTCTTTGCAATTCTCAGTATTTTACTTTATGCATTTAAAAATGGGATTGAGAAGGGGTCCATAGCCTTCTCTAGTGGCTAAAACACCAACGTCCACTAGAGGGCGCTGTCATCTATGTCTGCAGTCTGTTAAGACAAAATGTCAGCATCCTACTTTATTTTATCTAGACTCCCCATCTCCAGCAAGCTATCTGCCCATGCATCACAAATGATTATTGTTGACACTGTTTTCTCAAAAAACCAATCTTCCATCCTGATTCAGAGCTCCGGGTACACAGAATGCTGATGGGCCTCATTTATCGCTTTTTCCCATTTTGTTTAGTGCAATGCTCTCCTTTGGGGGGAAAAGTAGATTGGAGAAATGTGCCTAATGGAGAAAACATTGAGGCTGGTATCAGGCTTAATTAGCAGCCATTGCAGCAGTGATTAGTCTAATAGCTCCATAGTTTAGCCTTTTAGCATCTGCATGTGGTATTTGCTTTGACGTTCTTAATGAGTAAAAATCACAAAGATTTTGTAAATAGTGGCCTGTGTATAAAATTCAGGCTGATGTAATGGTCTTTTTTCTCTTGCATTTCAGATCAAGTGGGGAGCCTGTGGCCTGGTGTTAGCGGGCAATGCAGTCATTTTTATCACCATTCAAGGCTTCTTCTTTGTATTTGGGAGAGGGGATGACTTCGGCTGGTAGTGGTGGGATGTCGGAGGGTTTCCCCTTTGGGCTCAGCTCATGATCGCTCATACTCCAGGAGTTCCTCTGGGTGGAAGCCAGGGGGGTTATGTCCCATCACCTTCCCCCATTTTCTTATGCCTTTTTTATATCTGTGTAATACAGTTTTTTAAGGGATAGTACCAGCCACTTAAAGCAATAGTTCTATGACCAGCAGATAGTTCTTTCCCCTTATTCATTTTTATGAGTTACAATATTTAGCTTCCTTTTGTTTCTACTCATTTTCCAAGCTAGATTTTGCATGTGTGTGTATGTATGTGTGAGTGTGTGGTGTTTTTAAGATTATTTAAGACAGCTTTGTAATCCATCACTACTCCCCAGCACAAAGCTGGACTTGAGTACCCCAGGAGATTGCAGATAGCCCTCAAGCCGAAGACAGTCAGAAGCTGCTTGGGAGCTCTGTGCTGAGGGAACAGCATGAAGGGAGCTGTAGGTTCTTAACAAGTACTAATTTCAGAGAGGAATTGAATTGCTAAGGTATCTTGTCCCATCCAGCTGTGAAATATGGAGGGGGCAGATTCTTTAGCGCAAGGGTATGTAACCTGGGTCCACAAATGTCTGAGGATAGATTTCTGGGGATCTGGGAATTTAGATGGAAAAAACGTTAGGTATTCCTACTAACCTTTGGTTTCCTTCATAATTCTGTATATTTTATTTGATCCTGAGAAAGGGTCCTAAGGCTTCACCATTTTGCAGAGGAAGGGGCCATGACACCAAGGTTGAGAGCCCCAGCTTTAGAGGGACCGTGGAGTGCAAGTGGATAATGGGCCAGTGTTGGTGCCAGGGAGGCCTGGGTTCAAGTCCTTCTGGATGCATTCTAACTGTGTGACCCCAAGGATATCACTACATTTCTTGGGGCCCCTAGGCAACTCTCTTGAAAACAATTTGAAGGTAAATTGCTGATTTTCCTCCTACGGAAATTTCACAGGGCACTTCTCTGCAGTATGAAATTATAGATGTAGGACACCCTCCAAAAATGGACTGTGCTGGGAAGCTGGTGATCCGGCTTCTAGTCCTGACTGCCAGTTGGGCCTCAATTGACTTCTTTGTAGAATGGGGCTAATGCTCCCCCAGCAGCTTGAAGGCAGAGAGCTAGGCCATGTGCTTCTCATGGGGTCCCTGCTAGTTCTAAGTTTTGTGATGATTATTATCATGGTTCATTATTCTTATGTTACTCTTAGTAAAGGACATTCCCAGTAGGAGATGACCTCTCCTCCCCACTCCTCATTCATTGCACTTGGGTTCAAGTGCTGTCTTTGTTATTTACCCCTTGCATTTATTGCTATGCCTCAATTTCCTCATTTGTAAAACGAAGGTGTCAGACTACATGATCTCCAGGACCTCTTCCAGCTACAAGTCTATAATCTATTATTTAGGAATATTGATCCTAATGACACAGGCGGTGGGACACAGGTCAGAACACCTCCTCTCAGTCCCAAGGCATTGTGGGGAAGAGAAGCAGTCTAGAAGGGTTCCTGGTGCGAGAGGGTGACTTTCTTTCTTTTCCATCACTATCCTTTTGTTTCTTCTTCTCCCTTATTTGCAGGGTCATCGGGCAGAATTGGGCAGGGATTCTCATACACTACAATTCTTCCTTTTGGGTCCCTTTTCTTCTGACTAATTCTCTTTATTTTCCCCTTATTAGCAGGGTCACTGGGCAGAGTTGAGCAGGGATTTTCTTACACAATAATTCTTCCTTTTGATTCCATTTTCTTCTGACTAATTCTCTTTGCTTTCCCTTATTAGCAGGGTCATTGGGCAGAGTTGAGCAGGGAGTCTTTCTTTCTTTCCTCAGTTCTTCCTTTTGTGGTCAGTTTACTCTTTCTAGTTATTCCTTTGCACCCTGTCCCCTCTCCAGTGGAGCAAGGCATGCAGGATGAGGAAAGTCTGAGGCGTGGTGGCCCAACTGCTTCTTCATTTCACCAACCTGTCTGTGGAATTAAGCGGCCTGAGCATTTTATACAGATAGAGAATCTGTCTGTAGAGCTGACACCTTTATCAATTCTTGTAAAATACCATATATTTGGTACAATCAACTGACCTTCCTCCCTTATACTTATTTTCCTTTTTATGTATATCATTCTGAGAGAAATATAACCATTTTAAAAACCATATTGATGTGTGATTACTGACTTTACCTTGTACATTGACAAAATCTTCCATTTTGTGATTCATAATTTAAAATAAGTAACACATGCTTTTAGATTTCCAACAAGACACCAGAATCTGGACACAAAAGTCATACCTCTTTTATGAAGATATCTCTGTGTGTATGTGTGTGTGTGCGTGATATCATGTGTAACTTCTTACTTTGTTTTACATGTGTTTAAATCAACAGTTAAATAGCTTCCAATTTTTAGAGCATAGACCATATACAAGCACATTGTCATATTTAATCATTAAATATTCGCCCTTTAGTCATAGCAACATATTTCATTATGATTTCAGAAGAATTTTATTTTGGAAAGAAAATGTGATAAAATCCCACCAGGATGGGCTTTTTCTGAGGCTGACCATGTCAGAGCGCCAGCCATATTCCTCTGAAAAGGGTGGACTTTTGGCATCAGGGCATTCTCTGCTAGGATCATGGACGAAGCCTTTGAGATATACATCTAGACATAGCACTCTGGAAGGGGTAACCTTGTACTCAGGGTGACTCAGCCTAATGCTTTGATGTTGACAGGTGAATAATTTATAACAGATACTGTCAACTCTTAAAGGCCTCTAGCAGCAAGCACACCAACATCCCCAGGGTGGCTGCCAACACAGGTTCTTAGATCTGCTTTTCAAAAGGAAAGCAACTCAAAATTGGTTAAGCTTACTTTAATCAAACAAACATATATCATTTACCTAGTTCAGGAGAAAAAGGTCAGCACCCCAAACTTCAGAGTATACAGACAGATCAAACAGACAGGCTTCCAAACTGTCCAACCATTATCAATACCAAAATCACAGTTACCAGAGAGGGAAGCATCAGAGTCTGGGTTTTCAAAGCTGGGGGGCTCTCAACGGCTGCCCAGAGTCTCATCTGGTCAAATCACAAAACACTTCTCAAAGTGAGCCCCAAAGCAAAGCCTCCCATCAGGAATTACATAGCCTTCTCCTGGGTCAGAGAATGTAACCACCTTCTTGACCCACTGCCCAATCACACAGCATCTAGGTGTGGTCATTCCTGAAAACCAAGCCTCCTACCACAGGCTCCAGCCTATTAGGGGTCAGACTATATTTTCAAATTAAAGAAGGTTTTCAGTCACTTAAGTCTATCATAGGGCCCAGGGGCAGGGAAGATCTTCAAATCTGCATTTCCATTACAGCCTCCCCTTTTTAAGAAGGCCTACCCACTCACCCACATCCTTGATCAATCTCCACATTTTAAATGAGCACAAGAGTCTAAATAAATGGTGCCTCTGGACTGGTAGAGAGCCCTCCCCAGATCTTTTTCAGATAAGATAGCCTTGTCTCACCAGTTTTTATTAGTAAAGTTGATTTCTTTAACCTAATTGTAAAGATAATTCCTAGTAAGCAATCTATGAGGTGATTAAATTTTGCCTTATTCAGTCTGACAAAATCTTTTTGAATCCTATCATCCAGTGTGCAAGCTCCCCTTCTCAGTTTTGTATCTTCTGTAAATGTGATAGGCAATTTTTGATCCAAATCATTGTTTTCATTTTAGTCACATGGTGAATCTTTATGATTAGATAAGGTCCCTTTAACACAAAAATATTTATAGCAGGACTTTTTTTATGGAAACAAAGAATTGGAAAGAAAGTAATTGCCCATTGATTTAGAAATGCCTAAGCAAATTATTGTGCTTGACTGAATGAAATATTGTGTTGTAAGCAGTCGTTAAAATGATAAATTCAGAGAAACATGGGAAGAAATGAACCAATGCAAAGTAAGTTACGCTGAAGCAGGAAAATTATATATATATAAACACACACACACACACACACACACATATATATATATATATAATAACTATAATAAAGCAAAGAGAAAGAACAACAAAGTCAGAATTGAATGCTTCAAAATTATAATTACAAGTTTAGCTCCATTTGTAAGCATGAAAAAAACCCCAACAGTATGTCTTGCAGAGTTAAAAACAATGGGTCTAGCAGCCTACACAGAACAGACTTTCTCAATATGTTGGATAGTTTTGCTTTTGTTGAATTCCTTTTTTCTCTTTATTATAAGTGATGGCTTCTAGGAGGCCATGGGGGAGGGGCTATTGTCAGAAATGTAAGGGCTTTAAAAACAAAAGATATCAATGTAATTTCAGTTTGCAAATGAGAGAGGAATGGGTGTCTAGGAAGAGAGAGGGTGGTCAGCAGTGTCAGCTACAACCTAAGAGATTAAGAAAGATGAGGCTTGAGAAGAGACCATCAGATTTGGTCTTTAAGACATTACTGGCACCTTTGGAAAAAGCAGTTTTAGTTTATGGGAGCCTGACTGAAAGAGGGTAAAGGACAGAGGGAGAGGACAGAGAGTGGAAATAGTGAGTGCATATGGCTGAGAAACAGAATGGATATAGGATAGATTAAGGGGATGTTAGGGTCTAGGAGACCAATAGAAGGAGGCAGCTTGACTATTAGAAATGGGAAAAGTGAGCAATTTGCTGGAAAAGATAAAAAGGGGATGGGATCAAGGGTCCACGTGGAGGGGCTGGTCTTGTTGAGGAGAGGAGCCATATTTATGGAGCTTGGAGAAAAGAGAGAGAGTAGACTGATAACACAGGATTTTGAGATGAAGAGAAGGAGGAAAGTGAAAGTTGACAGTGAGGGGTGGCTAGGTGGCATGGTGAATAGAGCACTGGCTCTGGAGTCAGGAGGACCTGAGTTCAAATCCTACCTCAGACACTTAACACAAAAAACTAGCCGTGTGACCTTGGGCAAGTCACTTAACCCCAATTGCCCTACGTTCCCCCCTCCAAAAAGAAAAAAGAAAGAAAGAAAGTTGACACTGAATGGTATCAATTTTCTCAGTAAAAAAAAAAAGGCAAAGTTTTCAGTTGAGAGAGTGGGAAGAAAGGAAGGGGTAAGAGGTGGGAGGAGAGAAGGGTTAGCTATTCACAATAGGATAGGGAAGCAATTACAGTGGAATAATTGATAACCTAATTGAGCTAGCTAGTGTGAATTTATAGCAGACCCTGTCAGTACAGCTGGGTGACTTTCTTCAGCCCACTCAGCAACACAGGGATATGAGCAGAAGAGAGAGATGGTGAGAATGTCCCAGGGATAAGATTTGACAAGGGCTAAGTGATGCTGGGATAATGGAATGAGAGAAGAAGCCACGTTACAGATGGGGCTGTTACTCCCGGGCTAGCCCATGGGCCATTGTTCATGGATAACATGGGTACAATATGAGTGGCACTCGTCTGTGTGCTGGTGAGCAGAAGAGCAGGAAGGGCAATGTTCCTTTCCCCTTTCCTGCCCATAGAGCTGACACCAGGTAAAATCTCAAAGGTGCCTGTGTGTCAGTGGCTCGCTCCCTGCTCTCTTTTTCCTCTGTCCTGACATACATCATGAACCTCAGAATCAGCCGGAAGGAGTCCGCCTATACCCCTGGGGCCTGTTCTAGCTCTGTGGTCCGTGGTCCTGCACAGTTCCTTATGAAACTTCCATAAGCTCGAAAATTCCCATTGGGTGGGGGTGGCTGAGGCCACCAGAGCTAACTTACATAAATCAGTCAGTCAATCGACAGCATTTCTTAACTGCCTATTACATGCCAGGCACTGTGCTAAATCCTGGAAATACAAAGAAAGACAAAAGCCAGGCTCTGCTCTCAAGGAGCTCATAGTCTAATGGGAGAGACATGTGCAAAGAAACAGCTGTGTGTAGGATAGATTGGGGGCAATCTCAGGGGGAAGGCACTAAGATTAAAGAGCACTGGGAAAGACTTGTGGAAGGTGGGACTTCGACTGAAATCCGAAGAAAGCTAAGGAAGCCAAAAGGTAGAGATGAAGAAGGGAGAGAGCCAGAGAGAGTGACAGGGAGTTGGGAGATGGAGTGTTGTGTGCCAGGAATAGGAAGAAGGCCAGTGTCACTGGGATACAGAATATGTGGAAGGGAGTGAAGTGTAAGGAGGCTGGAAAGGGAGGAAGAGGTGGATTATGAAGGGCTTTGAAAGTCAAACAGGGTTTTATCTCTGATCCTGGGAGCTGATGAAATCACCAGATGAAATAGTCTAGAAGAAGGGAAAAGGGCGAAGGAGAGGGTCTTGGGAGATTACAGTGGTTAGCAGGTAGGACCTGGTTATAGATACAACTACAGAGCTTGAGAAGGAGTGGTCTGAGAGGTAGGAGGAGAACCAGGAGAGATCAGTGTCTTGTAAACAGAGAGGAGAGAGTTTCAGGGAGCAAAGGATGATCAACAGTTTCAAAGGCTGCAGAGCCCAAGAAAGGATGACAGTGGAGAAAGGCCATTAGATTTGGCAATTAAAAAATTATTAGTACAAGTCATTTGCACAATCTGCAATTTTAAGGAAAGGTCTTTGTTAATTCATTAGGCAACATAAAAATGTGAAACTCAAAAACCAGGTAGGATAGGGTAAAGCCATTTGGGGCAGGGATTTAGGCAGGTGTATGAGTAGCCTTAATCTGTTCCCTTTTTTCATAGCTTCTTCTCTTTCTTTTTTTATTTCTGATCTCCAGGATCCTCACAAAGCTTGAAGTTTTGCTTCCCCCCCAAAGATTTATAGTGTTCACCTAGTAGTGAGATCTCAAGGTGGATTAGGAATGAGAAGTGGGGAATAGGGAAGGTAGGGTGAGGGAGAACTATTTGTTCGGATAATATTGATTGATTGGCTGATGATGGCCTGACCCTTAGAGCATGGGTGGATTTGTCTTTCCTTGTGTGTCACACACAATGAGCACTATGTTCCTTGACTGGTTTCAGTCCAATGTATGGAGGCTTCATGAGCCTATTTCTGGCTTGAAAAACTGAAGGGCTGATACTGTAGTAATAAGGAACCTTCTGTCTGAAAGACTGGACCTCAATGTTTATGCAAAAGGTTTGCCATCTCCCTCTCTTCCTTGAAGATGATTTATTCACTTGGTCCAGTAGCAGACTGAGTCATGAGGTGAGATGCTACATTCCAAAGTGAACTTGATGGGGATTCATCTTTCGTAGGATGGAGAAAGGGATGCCTGGCACCAGAAGTCAAGAGTCGCACATGTCCTTTATGTGCAAACCTGTCTATCTTTGTGCTTTTTGAGTTTGGCCCTGCCCTCCCAAGAAGAGAGTGTGCTGCAGTTTGGACAATTAACAACAACAAAACCCAAACCTGTCTTTGCTATGCATTCTTGGTAAATATCCTTTTGTAAAAAAGCTGATTGATATCAACTGGTTGATTGATATTAGAAGAATCACTGCAGATGGGGACCTACATATAATAATATTGGATATCCTGACACTCTGGGTTACCTTGGAATCATTAGGAGAATAGTAAGCCTCCCACTGGAGTCCTAGCTTGCTAATACAAGTGGAGATTTGGAGAGAGAGTGCTCTACATATGTATGGTATTTATAAACTGGAGGCTGCTTATAAGTTGAACATCAACTTATTGTTCTAGGCCCTCACTACTCATTGATTTTTTGGGATGGAATCCAATATGATAGATATTTATTAAGCATTTCCTATGTGCCTGGCACTGTGCTAGGCACTAGGATATAAAAGACAAGACCAAAATAATCCCCATTCTTAATGAGCTTATACATATATACATATGTATGTATGTATGTAAACAATACAGATACACACACACAAACTTAAGCTCTTCACATATAAACACATATAGGAAGATTCCAATTACCCTATTATATAACATCTATATATTCTTCATATATATAAACACACATATAAAGACCCTATTGTATATCTATATATACCTCATCTATCAATCTATCTACCTGTCTATCATCTAACTATCTGTCTGTCTATCTGTCTGTCTCTCTCTATCTTTCTGTACACACATACATATATGCACATGTATATAGTGCCCCAAAGTCTAGAGTTTTAAGCTTAATAAATAAATGTGTATGTGTGTTTGTGTGTGTATGGGTGAAGGTATATACAAATATGTGTGTGTGCATGTGTGAAAGCTGCAATCATTCCATCATATATATTCTTTGCTTTTGGAATACCCTGTATACATATACACATACATCCCAATTATTTGTCATACGATACCAATACAATGTTCATACACACATATGTGAGTGTATTGACCCCAGACATCTATCATGTGGCTGTACTTAAATATATATCCCGATGCATCTTGATCAGCATGTCTGTATCTACATCTATAGAAAGACCGCAATCCTTCAATCTTTCTCAAGGTCCATTACAATGAACATTGTCTAGTGTGTACTAAAAGTTGCCATTAGAACCCCTGAATTTGAATCCTGGTTCTAACCTATTGATTTGTGTGAATTTGGTCAAGCCTCCTAACCTCTCTTAGTCTCCTTGCTCCTTGATCAGATGTTGGGACTGGACTAGATGAACTTATAGGGTCCCTTCCAGCTCTAAGTCCAGAATCAACAAACCTCAGGAAAAGGTGATTAGTTTTGAATTTGTTTGTGGGTATTGGCATTGCTGTTACCATGTAACTTTGTTGGAAGATTTGCCAGCTTAGGCAATCATAAGATTTAGACATCTACTGTTACTTTGCCATGAAATATTTATAACAATTTGACTGGTTTCCAAGAAGAATTGTCAGGTCATGGCTAGGCTGTATTGCTCTTATGGTTTTTCACCATTGTTTGATATGGTTTCCAGAATCCATCATTCCAAAATACTGTCAACATTCTGTCTTGGGTTTGTCATCTGAAGAATTTCTGGAGTGTGTTTTCCAAGAATTATGGCCAACTTTCCATCATCCATGCTAATGGTGAAGAAGGCAGCACAGGTGACCCCCAAATCTCTTATATGTGACTTGGCAATGGTGTGTCCCATTTTCAAGGGGTGCAGCAGCCAGATGGGCTATAATTGCCTTCCTCTTGATGCTTTTCTTTGGGGAATACTAAAGTTCACTCATCTCAAGCGCATACCTAGGGGACTTTAGAAGACGTAGTCCAGGAGTGACCCAAGGTAGCAGGAATTAGTTTGTGATGGATGTAATGTAAGAGCTAATAATAATTGCTGTCATTTGTATAGCACTTTAAAGTTTTCTAGGTGCTCTACATCGTCTTATCTGTCTCTCAACCCTAGGAAGTAGGTGTTCTTCTCATGTTCATTTTACACATGAGAAGACTGAGGCAGCAGAGATTTTGTCTGAGTCCACACAGCTAGTCAATACCCAAGGCTAGAATTGAACTGAGGTCTTCTTGATTCCAGGTCTAGCATGTTGCAGCTTCAATTGGTTAGCGATTGGCTGTGACTCACCCACCTTCAGACAGTTTCAGAATTTACTCTACTGGGGAGAGACATGGAGAGGTAGGGACTGGAAGAAGTAAAAATAGCATATGGACAGGCTACAAAGTGCAGTAAAGTTGGGGAACTAAAGCCCTAGAGCTGAAAGGACTTTGGAGAAGATCTAGTCCTGTTGTTAACCCTTCTAATATCACAGAGTCCTTTGGCAGTATAGTGAGGATGATGGAATCCTCAGAATTATGTTTTTATATGCATAAAATAAATTGGATTACAGAGGAAATGAATGATACTGAAATATAGAATATAGACAGGAAGACTGTGATTACATGTGATTAGAGGCAAATCTAATGACTAACTGTAATTTTGCCACCATGATGACTAATGCAATAAATGCAATATCAAGCTATCTACCTTGACTGTAATATGATATGAAAAGATTCAGGATTTTTTATTACAAAGTCCTAGATACTTCTAAAACTCCCAGGGTTTGTTGCCTACATTAATAATGGAAAGAAATGCTTAATTTCAACTAAAGATTAGCACAAATAAAGATCAAACTTTTCCCCTATCCAAGTTCATGGATTCCCTCTGATCTTTCCATGGACCCCTTGGAGGTCTATGGACTCCTGGTTGAGAACCCCTGTTCTAGACCAACCACTTCATTCTGCTTCACTCTGTAGACGAGAAAGCTGAGACTCCAAACATGAAGCTACCTGTACAAGAACCAGGGTTTTAACCCAGGTCCTCTGGTTCCAAATAGCAACTAGCATTTGTAGAGTGCTTTAAGATTTGCAAAAGGTTTTATGGATGTTACCTTGTTTTATTCTCTCAGTAATCCTATGAGGTAAGTGCTATTTTTTCCCCCATTTCACAGATGAAGAAATTGAAGATGAGAGATGTTAATTGACTTGCTCAGAGTCACATAGATAGTTAAGTACCTAACGAAGAATTTGAATTTGGGTCTTCCTGATTCCAAGGCCAGTCCTAACCACTTTCCCACATAGATCCATTTTCCCTGTACTTAATGTCTGTATTTTAAATGGTTTGTCCCTCTCTCCTCTAAATAACCCACTTAGCACTGAAACAAATTTTGTCTTGTAAAATATGGCTCGAATTAATACTTGTTGACCTTATATTAAACCTTAATGGGAAACACACCTTTGTTAACATACAATCAAAGGAAGGCTTATGTAACTAGCTTGAAAACAGAATATGATTCAAGTCATTTCTTATTTATGTCCTCAGTGAAGGGCAAAGATAACATTTCAGTGGAAATAACTGGGGCCCAGAGATGTTCAGGAGAACATATGATCATGTGCAATTGGTGAAAATGGCCCCCTGGCCATGTAGGGAGAGTGAATGATCATGGATGGATAGTCTGAGGGCTGTGCTGGTCCCCATAGAATGCTAATAGCAATGTTAGAAAAAAAGCTATGAGGTAGGGAAGTGGGAGGATTTGTGGGAATCAGCATGGCACCATAGAAAGAGAAATTCATTTATATTGAGAAGATATGGGTTCAAATACTCCCTTAATACCTCCTACTTGTGTGACCTTGCACAGATTTCTTCACTTTTTGGAACCTCAGTTTCCTCATGTGTCAAATGAAGGGGTTGCACTGGTTGGCTTCTATTCTAATGTGGCCACTGACGTAAATTTTGGACAGTCTTAGATCTTTGCTTTTTCTTCAATGTTAAATTCCTTTCCTATTTGTCCTTCTTGCTCCCAGACATCCCTTCAGCCACAAGATGACAGTATCACCTCTCTGAAGGGTCAAGGGGAAGACACTGGGAAAACTGACCCAACTTCTAGGCATCCATCCCCTGTTTTTCTTAGCCCCTTAGAGATGCTTGCAGGATGTGGTGAAGACAGCGCTACTTAGGGTGGGTCTTAAATATCTTCTCCTTTCAACTATTGATCAGGTTTGATCCATTTTCTTTTTTATCTAATTACAAATGAGAGGCAGCAATGGAGCAGTGGTTAGAACACTGGGCTTGGAGTCAGGAAGATATAGATTACAATTCTCCCCTCCCCCCAAGGTTTGTTAGCTTGGTATCCTTGGGAAAGTTTCTTTACTTCTGAGCTTTAGACAGCTCCCTAGGATTGATCAGAATTGATCTGCAGCTGTCTTGGTAGAGGGAGCCATGGGTGGAATTTCCACATTCAGCTTCTTCTCCTTAACCTTGAGAGTCTTCCCTGGAAATGATCCCCACTGAAGACATTGTTACCACTGTGGGAAATTTGTGGAAGGAGTTCTGTACTAGTGTAGGAATGGGTACAGAGAATTCCTTAGTGTCCCATTCTGAAGTCACAGAGATAGCTGGACAGGGCATTTGGCCCAGAGTTAGAGGATCTCACTCCAATTCTGACAGCTGTTCATTAGCTGTATAAAACTGAGTAAGTCATGTTGACCTCACTTTCCTTATCCATAAAATGAGAGATTTGGGGTAGATAAATTTGAAAGCCCCTTCTAGCTCTATATCTGTGACACTATCATATAATTTCTATCATGTACCAATACCTCCTGTTTTTAACAACGAGTGAGTGAAAAATTGAATCTTATGCTTTCCAGTCCTATGACTCCTATAACATTTTTGTATGTTCCCTTTGAAATTCCCATTTGTATAGAAGTGCCACAGAAGTGTGGCATTCATTCCCTTGGGAAAACTGGCCTTTATTCTTTCTATCAAACAATCAACAAACATTTATTAAGAAGCTGCTGCATACCAGACATTGCACCCTAAAAGTGTTCACCTGAACCTGGTATATTGGAGGTTACTGTCAGGTTGTGTGTGTGTGTGTGTGTGTGTGTGTGTGTGTGTGTGTGTGTTTGTGTGTAAAGCAAAGCATGGAACATACAATCGTAGTTTTTTTTTATCTTCACGTGGTCAGTTAGGAGAATATAGGCTAAGTTTTATATAGGAGATTTTCTGGGTAGCTAAAGTTTGTACTACAAGAAAAAGAACAAGTCAGAGGAACCTGGATTCCTTTGGGTCCAAATCTAGACATGGATATTTACTTCTTGTATGACCTTGGTCCACTCACAACCTCTCTTAGCCTCAGTTTCCTTAGCTGTTAAATCCCAAATCAGCCTTGGATTTCTCATCTGTGAAATGAATGAGGTAGGTGAATATGATGGACTTCAAGGGCTCTTCCAGGTCTAAGTGTCTGAACCTGTGAATGACAGAGGACTCAGGAGACCTCCAACCTGTTGGCTAAGTCCTCAAGGGGTGGGAGACATGAGCAAAGATCTTTTGGGACAAATGTGTGGGTGGATTGGCTGCTTTGCCCTCAGAGTAGGTGCCGGGGTGGAGCCAAGATGGTGGAGTAGAAACAGCATGTCCAAGCCACTCTGCCCTCAGATTTCCTTCAAACTATGTAAAAGGGGACTCTGAACAACTTCTGGAGCCCCAGCACCCACAGAACGACACAGAGAAGCTAACCTCTCGCTAAGGACAGCGCAGCAGCCCTGCAGGAAGGACCAGCACAGTGGTCTGGGAGCCAGCAGCGTGCAGAGCTCAGGGAGCCGAGCACAGGTCCGGTCCACCTGAGTCGAGGTTTTAGCCCCAGGGCGGCAGGGCCAGCAACTGGCTGGAGAGACCCCAGAACACCAGCAGTTGTGGCGATTCCAGAATTATCAACATAGACATGCCTAGGACAAAGTGAGAGGTTAGTGCCCTATGGACTTTGGGACCAGTATTTGGGGAATGTGTTGGCTTCCTCCCCTAGGGGCTAGAAGCCTCAGAGGGGACATGCCATTTTGTAGTTTTCAGAGGCAGCTCCAGCTCCTGGCCTGCGAACTGTAGGGAGATCCAGCGATCAGTCTTGGGGGAATAATCGCTCTTGCTTTAACCTCCCTGGATCTGGATTGTGATCTGGGGTGGAGGTCGTGGGTAGGTTTCCAGCTTGCCAGAAACAGAAGTTGCCCCCCACACGTTCGGGACGAAAATTCCCCTATCTGGCAGCAAAGACATAGCGTGGCAAGAAGCCCAAAAGTCAAGTAATTAAGTGGCAACATGCCAAGGCAAAGGAAACAAAATTAAACAGAAAAATGCAACCCTAGACTCCTACTTTGGGGGCAAGGAGGGTCAAAGCGTGGAGTGGGAAGGGGACTGTGAGGTCAGAAGTCCTGCTCCAAAAGCCCCAGGGAAAAACATGAGCGGGTTGCAGGCCACAGAGGACCTTAAGAAGGACTTTAAAAATCAAATAAGAGAAGTGGAGGAAAAATTGGAAAGAGAAATGAGAAGGATGCAGGAAAAGTATGAAATGAGGGTCAACAGCCTGACTGAGGAAAACAACACCTTAAAAAATAGACTAACTCAAATGGTAAAGGAGGCCCAAAAGGGCAATGAGGAGAAGAATGCCCTAAAAAGTCGAATTTGCCAGATGGAAAAAGAATCTCAAAAGCTCACTGAGGAGATTCATTCCTTCAGAGTTAGACTGGAGCAAATGGAAGCTAATGACTTTATGAGAAATCAAGATGCTGTTAAGCAGATCCAAACAAATGAAAGAGTAGAAGGCAATGTGAAATACCTCAGAGTAGGTGCCCATGTGCATGGGATAATAGTTCCATTGCAGTATGTGATCCAGATGTGAGAGCTTTAGACCCAAAGCCAGAGAACCTGAGTTCAAAGCCTGACTCTGCCACTTCCTACCTATGGGACCTTGGACAACTCACTTCACTGGTCTAGGTCTCAGTTCCCCAACTGTCAGATGAAGACGTTGGCTTTAATGCCTTCCAAGATCATTTTCAGGCCTAAGTCTGTGGCCTAAATGTGACCAAACCTTGAGCTTTATTCAGAAACAGAGAAGAAGAAAAATTTATTAGTATGTATTAGATTTATACTTTAATATATTTCTATTTAAATTCTTATATCATTAATACCTTTTATTTTTATATCACCTTGCTTCCTATTATATCTCTATCTTCTCCCTCACTCAGAGAGTCATCTTTCATAATACACATTAAAATGAAAGAGGAAAAACAAAAAACATTTCAGTAAAATCAGCCAATACCCCAACTGTTGGGCAGTAGCTGCAATATTCTACACTTCTGCAAGAGAGGAGGGAGGGGTATTTTCTTAATTTTTCTCTAGAGTTAATTATTTTCTTGGTCATTTTTATTTTAGACTCCATTTTCTTTTGTTCTTTCCATTTGATGGTTATTTTGTATATTGGATTCCTTGTTCTGCTTCCTTTACCCCAACAGATTTATTTTAAGTGTTTCAGGAAAGAAAGACCAATATATGGAAATGTATTGATCTCCGTAAGGCAGGAATGGTTTAATTTTTGTCATTGTATTCTTATCACCTAGTACAGGGCCTGGCATATAGTAGGTGACTAATATGTGCTTCTTGGCTGGTTGATTAATTTTTGAGGGAAGCCAAGTGAGAAATCATTTAATGTCCTAGTTAAGTTGTAATATATGCCATATCATATATTTCATTGGTAATATATACCAATATAACATTTAATATGTAGTATACTGTAAATTGGGCTGATATACATCATATTTCCTACTATAACTCTGAACCTGGCCATTTTGCAAACTTATAGAATTTAATTTACTAAATATAAATGTTTATCCTTTCATTACAGTTGAGGCCATGTGGTTGAATAGAAGGGATCTTGGATTCAGAGTCAGAGGAAGTGGATCTGTATCTAAATTCTATCATTTTTGTCATCTTGGGCAGATCATTACCCCTCTGAGCCACAGATTCTTTATTCATAAAATGATGGACATGGATTACTTCATGTCCAGCTCTAAACCCATGAAACTATATGGCATCATGGAGAACTTGGAGACTTTTTTTCTAGGGAAGCATTATACTTTTGACTTGAATTTTAATGGGTGCATAAAAGAAAAGGGAAGAGAAAAAAATAAATTCTTTCCCCTATTAAATTCTTATAGCTACCATGTATTTAGCCCTTTAAGGTTTACAAAGCACTTTATACCCTTTGAGGTAGATGTGATTATTATTATCACTGTTTTTGGAAACAGACTCAGATATTAAATGACTTGCCCAGGGTCACCTACATAGTGTATGAGGTAAGATTTTAATATAATGAGATTATTATTATCTCACATAACTTATATTCGTGGAGAAGATCTGGGTTGTAGTTCCACCTGGC
The DNA here is from genome assembly GCA_011680675.1 of Gymnobelideus leadbeateri. Lineage (NCBI taxonomy): Eukaryota > Metazoa > Chordata > Mammalia > Diprotodontia > Petauridae > Gymnobelideus > Gymnobelideus leadbeateri. The sequence continues at coordinate 135,565 of WOXC01010197.1, forward strand.
TGTATAATTCTGGGAAAGGTCTGTAAAGCCATGCATGAGCAGCTTTCCAGAGGACCGCTGCTGTGAACAGCTTTCAAGGTTCTGATTACATAGCATATTGAGCTCTCTATTTATTCAGTAACAAATCAGAGCAAAACATTTATAGAAAATCAAAATACAGCATTCACCATGTTACAACTTATCACAGAAAATCAAAATACAGCATTCACCATGTCATAATTCAACAATTTATCACTAAAATGGCCACATAGTTTTCACCAAAGTGGTCACATAGTACATTCATTTAGTTAGTTACATTTCATTAGTTACATTCATTAGTCAATCACAAAATCCTTAATTCAATCACAAAGTACAAAAGTCAAAGTTCTCCACTCCTAGGTCACAGTAAATCATAATTGTCTCAGTCAGTACATAGTATCCAAGTAAAGTATTCTTTCAGCTTGACTGCAGGCTTGCTCTCAGCTTCCATGGTTCCTCTTCCATGGTACGAGTTCCAACTGTTACCTGGGTTCAAAGGACAGTTCCTTGTCCATCTCCTTGTCCAGTTCTGCATCCAGTTCCTGTTCCATATTGAAGTTCACAGTGTCCAATCCACCTAAAGTCCTTCACAGTTCCCGTTTCTGGGAAGACAAAGCTTGACAGAGCCACAATAACATTCATACACATTGCTGACACCAGCATCAATTTACTATCTACTTGTAAAATCAACTTAGACCCACCAACAAAGACTGAGAACTTAACACAAATCATCAACACAGAAATCAACAGAGACCCACAAACAAGGTCCCAGACGTCAGCACAAATAATCAGTAAAGTCCCAGGACCTCCAAAACTCATCTCCAGGACTTCTGTAAACATACAACCAGAAAATACTCTTTCAGGGATTCCAGTAAGGTTCCAGGACTTCTGTATGTAGTATCACAAACAAACATCAACACAGACAGAGCAGACAAACAGGGTGCCGGGCTACCACAAGTTTTCTCCTTCTTGACTCTGCTACCACAAGAGTCCTCTTCTCAATTTTAATGTCTCTAGCCTGGAAATTCTCCTTATATATGGTGATTAGCTCCTCATCTTCCTGTTGCAGGAATTCATGAGTTCTAGGGTTCACAAGCTGTGGGGTTCACACATTCTGTATCTTAACAGACTTGATACAATGCTCAAAAGAAACTTGAACTGAAACAATGTGTTAATTCAATAGCTGAAATAAAAGGTACGATCTACTTCTGTGCTTGCCATTACAAGGTCATAGCCACTTAGTTCTCTAGAGCACTCTTTAAGATTCTGAGTAGAGGAGGGTTGTGGAAGATGGTGGAATAAGGAAGGACATTACCTGGCTCTCACAAATTTACCTCCAAAAAATTTAAAATGACATCTCAAATTGGATTTTAAAGCAGCAGAAGTAATTAAAAGTTGCAGCACAATTGTCTAGCCTAAGCCAACTTGGGAGTATGTTAGAAAAGACCTGACCCATGGGTTGGTGGTGTAACCTGAGTGAAGTGCAGATACCCCAGCATCAGCAAATAGCAAACTCTGGGGACAGCTGTGTTGGCCACTCTCAGATAGTGGTGGGAAGGTCATGTGCTTTCTCAGGGGAAGACTGGAGGGTCCTCCACCAGTAAGGATGGTTGAAGAGGGGTGGGTGTCCTTCTTGGGATTCTGGGACAGAAGGAACTTCTTGTGGTCACTTTTGCTAGAGCTGTCACTGGTTTTGGTCCTAGGGTAGAGGGGTGAAATTATACTTATGGTCACAGGAGAATGGAGACAGGTGCTATGTTTTTGAGACTACAGGGATTTAGAATACTTGAGGTGGAGTGACGATGGTGGGAGGGGAAAAGCCCTGGTCACAGCTCAGAGCTGGAAAGGAGTACCTGAAGTCACTTATAAACCAAGGTGTAGAGAGGCAGTGGTCACATCTGGCTTTAGATCTCAGCACATTGGAAGAACCAAAAAGTAAAAGATAGAGTTTTAAAAACAAAATGAAAACCTGAAGCTTGAAACATTATCCTCCACATCCTAGGAGCTAAGCCTGACCCTAACATACAATTATCAGTCAAGAAATTGGCCATTTAAAAATGAGTAAACAACAGAAAAAGAAACTGATGATAGATACTATGGCGATAGAGAAAATAAGGGTTCCAACTCAGAAAAAGGCAATAAAGTCAAAACAGCTATTTGTAAAGCCTTTATCTTGGTATAAGGTGTAAGATGTGGGTTTATACCTAGTTTCTACTATACTTTTTTCCAGTTTTCCCAGCAGTTTTGGTGAAATAATGACTTCTTATCTCAGAAGCTGAGGACTTTTGGTTTATCAAACACTAGATTACTATGGTCATTTACTACTGTGTCTTATGTATCTACTCTATTTCACTGATCCACCCCTCTAGTTCTTGTATGGTACCAGATGATTTTGATGATTACCATTTTATAATATAGTTTGAGATCTATTATGGCTAGTTCACCTTCCTTTGTGTTTTGTTTTTCCATAGATTCCATTGATATTCTTCACCTTTTATATTTCCAGATGAATTCCATTACTATTTTGTCTAGCTCTAAAAAATAATTTTTGGTAGTTTAATTGGAATAGCAATGAAGAAAGAAATTAATTTAGGTAGAATTGTCATTTTTTTTTATATTGGGTCAATCTACCTGTGAGTAATTGATGTTTTCCCCATTGTTTGGATCTGACTTTATTTCTGTGAAAACTGTTTTGTAATTGTGTTCATATTATTCCTGGGTTTGTGTCGGCAGGTAGACTCCCAAGTATATTATATTGTTTATGATGTTTTAAATGAAATTTCTCTTTTTTTCTCTTGCTACTGGGCTTTGTTGGCAATATATAGAAATGATGATGATATATATGGGTTTATTTTATATCCTATGACTATGCTGAAGTTATGTCAACTAGTTTTTTAGTTGATTCTCTAGGATTTTCTAAGCATACCATCATTTCATTTGCAGAGTGATAGTTTTACTTTTTCATTGCCTATTCTAATGTCTTTTTCTTCTCTTATTGCTATGGTTAATATTTCTAGTACAATATTGAATAATAGTCATGATAATAAATATCTTTACTTTATCCCTCAGTCTTATTGGGAAGGCTTCTAGCTTATCCCCATTATAGATAATGCTTGCTGATGGTTTCAGTTAGATACTACTTATCATTTTAAGGAAAGCTCCATTTATTCCCATGCTCACTAGTGTTTTTAATAGGAATAGGTTCTGTATTTGGTCAAAAGTTTTTTCTGCATCTCTTGAGATAATTATGTGATTTTTGCTGCTTTTGCTATTGATATGGTCAATTATGCTGATAGTTTTCCTAATATTGAAATAACCATGTATTCCTAGTATAAATCTCACCTAGTCATAGTGTATGCTCTTTGTGATATATTGCTATAATCTCCTTGCTAGTATTTTCTTTAAAATTTTTGCATCAATAATCATTAGTGAAATTGGTCTTATATAGTTTTCTATATAGTTTTCTTTCTCTGTTTTTGGCTCTTTGTTTTAGGTATGAGAACCATATCTATGTCATGAAATGAATTTCGTAAGACTCTTTGTCTATTTTCCCAAATAGTTTGGGAATTAGTTGCTCTTTAAACATTTGGTAGAATTCACTTGTAAATTCATCTGTCCCTGGGGATTTTTTTCTTAGGGAGTTAATTGATGGCTTGTTCAAAATTTTTTTTTTCTAAAATGGGGTTAAGTATTCTATTTCCTCTTCTGTTAATATGGGCAATTTATATTTTTGTAAATATTCATTTATTTCACTTAGATTGTCAGATTTATTGGTATACAAATGAACAAAATAATTCTTAATTATTGCTTTAATTTCCTCTTCATTTTTGGTGAATTCATTCTTTTCATTTTTGATACTTGTAATTTAGTTTTCTCCTCCTCTTCCTCCTTCTTTTTCTTTTTCTCTCTCATCAAATTAACCAATGGCTTATCTATTTTACTGATCCCCCCCCCCCCAAAACTACCTCTCTACCTCTTAGTTTTATTTATTGGTTCAATGATTTTCTGACTTTCAATTTTATTAATATCTCTTTTGATTTTCATGATTTCAAATTTGATGTTTAATTGAGGATTTTTAATTTGTTCTTTTTCTAGTTTTTAAAATTTTATTCCCAATTCATTGATCTACTTGCTTTTCATCTATTTTATTGATATAAGTATACACACACACACACACACACATATATATGTTTATATATGTATACACACATACACATATGTATTTCCTGCTAAATACTGCTTTGGCTGCATCCCATACATTTTGATATATTGTTTCATTATTGTCATTCTCTGATGAACGTTTTGATTCTTTCTTTCCTTTTTTTTTGACCCAATTATTCTTTAGGATTAGATTATTTAGTTTATTTTTAATCTATCTTTCTATGGCCCTCTATTAAATGTAATTTTTACTGCATCATGATTTGAAAAGGATGAATTCAATATTTCTGCCTTCCTGCATTTGATTGTGAGGTTTTGGGGTTCTAACAGATTATCAGTTTTTGCATAGGTGCCATGTACCACTGAGAAAAAAAAGTAGATTCTTTTCTATTCCCATTTTTATCCAGAAGTCTACATATCTAAGTTTTCTAAAAATCTATTCACCTCCTTAACTTCTTTCTTTTTTTGCTTTGTGGTTAGATTTATCTAGTTCTGAGAGGAAAAGCTGAGGTTCCCCACTAATTTTTTACTGTCCATTTCTTCCTGTTACTCATTTAACTACCTTTTTTTCTGCTTTTTGGAAGGGCAGTTGGGGTTAAGTGACTTCCCCAATGTCATACAACTATTAACACAATAGGTGTTAAGTGTATGAGGCTGGGTCTGAACTTAGGTCCTTCTGACTCCAGGGCTGGTGCTCTATTCACTGTGCCATCTAGCTGCCCCACTCACCTAACTTCTTTAGAAATTTGTATGTTTTACCATTTGGTGCATATATATTTAGTACTGATATTACTTGATTGTCTATGGAACCTTTTAGTATGGTGTCATTATCTTGCTTATGTCTTTTAATTAGACCTATTTTTGCTTTTTCTGAGATCATGATTGCTACCCTTCCTCTTTTTTTTTAACTTCAGCTGAAGCATAATATATTCTACTTCAGTCTTTTACCTTTATTCTTTGTGTATTTCTAAGACTTTCAGGCATTCTTGAAGAAAAGACAAGAATTGAACAGAAAAATTTACTTTAAAATACAAGAATCTGGAGAAACATAAGAAGATAAAGATGAAAGACTACCCAATCATAAGGGATATAATAAGGTTAAACTGTTTAATAATGGGAAATTTAAATTTGTAACCCTGAAGTATGCCTTATTAGGGTAGTTAGAAATAGTATACATAGAGAGTTTGGGTTCGAGTTTATTGTGATGAAATGATTCTAAAAAAAAGTAAAATTGGGTAGGGAGAGGTAAAATGAAGCAAATTATCTCATACAAAAAATGAGTAAGTGGAATGATTTTTTACAATGGAAGAGTGAATGGAGTGGAGGGTGACCATGGCGTGAACCTTATTTTTATTGGAAATGGGTTGAGAAAGGGATACATACACATTTATTTGGGTATAAAACTCTTCCTAACTTACAGAGAAATAAGAGGGTAGGGGTTTATTTCTTATTTCTCTGTAAGTTATGAAGACTTTCATAGGAGGGACTCTTAGAAGGATTTCTGGATTAGCAAGGCGGTGGTCAGAAGTATATTAGGTATCTGAGAAATAGAGTAAGAAGTGAGAGAGAAGAATAAATAGTAAGGAAAAATAGGGTGGAGGGAACTATAGAATTAGTAGCGTCACTTTGAATGTAAATGGGATAAGCTCTCCCATAAAATAGAAATAGAAGGTAGAAAGGATCAAAACCCAAAACCTGGGAATATGTTGTTTAAAAGAAACACATTTAAAAATGAGAAAAATGATTAAAAATAAAAAATAAAGTGGAGTTTATTATGCTTCAGTTGATGTAAAAATGTAGGGATAGCAATTATTTTTTCAGACAAAGTTGAAATTAAATTATATCTAATTAAAAAAGTTGAAATTAAAGTATATCTAATTAAAAGATGTACAGGGAAATTACATTCTATTAAAAGGTACAAGGAATAATGATGTAATATCAACACTAAAAATATTACACCAAATTCTTAGTGAATTTCAGGTGGAAATAGATAACAAAACTAGAATGATAAGATACCTCAACTTATACCTTTCAGAACTAGATGAATCTGGCTAAAAAAAAAATACTAAGAAAGAAGTCAAGGAGATGAATAGAATATTAGATAAGCTAGATGTGATAGACATCTGTAGAGAATTTAATGAGAATAGAAAGGAATTCAAGCATATCTCACAATCCATAAATGTTACGTATATTCTGAGTGATTCACTGACCTTCCCCACATCTCTCTCTCTCCTCAGACCTCCCTATTCCTTGAGATGCACCATTATTGAAGAATATTACATAAATTTGATTGGTAAAGCAGAGGCAGGGTTTGAGAGGATTGACTCCAATTTTGAATGAAATTATATGATTGGTAAAATGCTATCAAACAGTATTGCATGCTATGGAGAAATATTTCATAAATGGTAGAATCAAACAATGCAGCCAGCTTTATTATTGTATTATTTTAAAGAAATCAGCACAGCCACCCCAACATTCAGTAATCACCACCCTGATCAGTTAGTAGCCAACAATATTGAGGCAAGACCCTTCACCAGAAGAACAATTATGACTTTCTGAAAACTGAAATATTGGTTAGCATTTTTTAGCAATGAAATATCTGTTAATTAAGGAGTGTACATTTTGGGGGGTGGGAGCAGCTAGGCGATAAAATGGATAGAGTACTCAGCCTGGAGTTGGGAATACTCCTAATATGGCCTCACACTAACTGTGTGACCCTGGGCAGTTTACATAACCCTGTTTGCCTATTTCCTCATCTGTAAAATGAGTTGGAGAAAGAAATGGCAAACCACTACAGTATCTTTGCCAAGACAACCACAAATTGGGTCATAAAGAGTCTAACATATCTGAAAAATGATTGAACAACACATTTTTTGAGACATAATACTATTGCACACTTATTAGACTACAGTGTAGTGTAAACAAAACTTTTGTATGTATTGGCATACCAAAAAATTAATGTGACTTGCTTTATTTGTGATATTCCATTTACTGTGGTGGTCTGGAACTGAACCCACAATATCTCTGAGGTATGTTTGTATAATTTTTTTCTCAGAGGCACATGGCACTTTAACAAAAACTGACCATACATTAGGGCATTAAAATCTTACAGTCGAATGCAGAAAAGTAGCAATAGCAAATACATTCTTTTCAGATCATAATGCAATAAAAATTTCATTTAATAAAAGACTATGGAAACATGGATTAAAGATTAATTGGAAACTAAATAACCTAATCTTAAAGAATGAGTCAAAGAATGAATCATAGAAATAATAATTAATTTTATTAAAGAGAATGATTATAATAACACAACAATACAAGACTTATGGTTTGCATCAAAAGCAGCAATCAGAAGAAAATTTGTATCTTTAAATACTTACATCAATAAAATAGAGAAAGAGCAGATCAGTGAACTGGGTATGCAATTTTAAAAGACCCAGAAAAAGAACAAATTAGAAATCCTCAATTAAGCACCAAATTGGAAATCCTGAAAATTTAAGGTGAGATTAATAGAATTGAATGTTAGAAAACCATTGAATTAATAAATAAAACTAGGAATTGGTTTTATGAGAAAATCAGTAAAATAGATAAAACCTTTTTTAAAAATGATTTAAAAAGAGAGAGAAGAAAAACAAATCACTAGTATTAAAAATGAAAAAAAGTGATTTTTTGCTAATGAAGATGAAATTAATGTAATTATTAGGTGTTATTTTGACCAATCACATGCCAATAAATTTAACAATTTTAGTGAAAAGGAAGAACATTTACAAAAATACAAATTACCCAGATAAACAGAAATGGATGTAGAATAAATAAAGCTACTTTAGAAAAAGAAATTGAACAGGCCATAAATTAACTGCCAAAAAAAAAAAATAATAATTCAGGAGGACTGAATAGATTTGCAAGTGAATTCTACCAAACATTTAAAGAGCAACTAATTCCAATATTAAATATATTATTTGGAATAATAAGCAAAGGAGTCCTACCAAACTCCTTTCACGAAGTGAATATGGTGCAAATACTTAAACCAGGAAGAGTAAAGAAAGAAAATTGTAGACCAATTTCACTATTGAACATTGATGCAAAAATCTTAAATAAAATACTAGCCTGGAGATCACAGGAATATATGACAAAGATTGCACATTATGGCCAAATATAATTTAAGCCAGTAATTCAGGACTGGTTCAGTATAAGGAAAAAATATTAACATAATTGATTATATCAATAACAAAAGTAACACAAATCACATAACTATTAATAAATGCAGAAAAAGCTTTTTGACAAAATACAATACTCATTCCTATTCAAAATGCTTGAAACCATAGGTACAAAAGGATTTTTCCTTAAAATGATAAGAAGCTTCTCTGAAAAACAATCAGTAAATATATGTCATTCTCCAATTGATAAATGATCAAAGGATATGAACAGATAGTTTTTTTTTTTAAGAAATAAAAGCTATATATAGCCACGTAAAAATGCTCTAAACCATTACTGATTAGAGAAATGCAAATTCAAAGAACTTTGAGGTACCATCTCACACTTATCAGATTGGCTAAAATGATAGAAGGGGAAAATGACAAATGGTGAGGAAATGGAAAAGTTGAGACAGTGTTGATGGAATTGTGAACTGTTTCACCCATTCTAGAAAGCAATTTAGAATTATGCCCAAAGATTTAGAAAATTATGTATACTCTTTGACCCAGCAATATTACTATTAGGTCTGTTTCCCAAGGTGGTCAGGGAAAAAGGAAAAGAACCCATATGTTCCAAAATATTTAAGGCAACTCTCTTTGGAGTGGTTAAGAATTGGAAAGTATGGGATGCCTATCAATTGGGGAATGACTGAATAAGTTGTAGTATATGATTGTGATGGAATACTAGTTTGCTATAAGAAATGATGAATAGGTTGATTTTAGTAAAAAATGGAAAGACTTACATGAAATAATGAAGAATGAAACCAGCAGAACCAAGAGAATGTTGGGTATAGTATCCATAATTTTCGAAGAATAATTGTGAATGACTGCACTATTTTAAGTAATATGAACATTCAAAACAACTAAAAAGGACTTACAAAGGAAGGTGCTATCCACTTCCAGAGAAGGAACTGATATAAAAAATAAGTATAGTATAATCTATAAGCAGAGAATGGTTATGTATATATATGTGTACATCAAATGTTGGCTTTCTTTAGTGTGGGGTCAGGAGGGAGGGAGGGAGGGAGAAAACTTGAAACTCAAAATGTATCAAAAAGAACAATTTTCCTTCTTTTGATTTTTTTCTCACTATTCTTCTCACCCTATTGTATCCCTCCTTACTCCTGTTTTACTTCTACCCACTTCTACCTGTTACTACTTCTTGCACTCCTATTTCTTAGCCTACTCACCCCTCCACAAATCCCTCTCTTATCTTCTCCCCTTGCCCTCTTATTCTTTTATGAATTTTTAGAAGACTATTAAACCCTTCTAGATATATGTTATTTCCTCTTTAACCCTGATGAGAGTAAGATTTCAGCACTACCCCCCTCCCTCCCACTATCTTCTTATGTATGAGTTTTTCCTTTTTTTTATTGCCTCATTTGTTTGAAATAATTGCTTCTTTTTAATCTCTTCCTATACAGTTTTATTTATGTATTTTTAGAATCACCCCATCAGGGGCAGTTAGGTGGTGAAGTGAATAGAGCATCAGCCCTGAAGTCAGGAGGACCTGAGTTCAAATTCAGCCTCAGAAACTTGATGCTTACTAGCTGTGTGACCTTGGGCAAGTCATTTAAGCCCAATTGCCTTGCTTCCAAAAAAATGAAAAAGAATCACTCCATCATACTCAGCTCAGCCCAAGCATTTCTTTCAAACTACCCCAATAAAAATGGCAGTCATAAAATGACTGATAATATTTTTACATATAAGAAATAAACAATTTGATCTAATGGTTTACCTTCTATTTCTCCTGGATGTTATAGGTCAAATATCTCCTTAAGTTCTGCTGTTTTTGTCACAAATATCTTGAAGTCTTTCAGTTCAATATTATACTTAATTTTGGGTAAGTTACCTTTGGTCATAATTCCAGCTCTTTTGCTCTATGAAATATAGTAATCCAAGACCTATGGTCCTTCAATGTAGGAGCTGCTAGGCCTTGTGTAATCCTTATTGTAGCTCCGTGATATTTAAATTGTATTTTATTTTCTTGTTGCTTCCAGTATTTTCTCCTTAACCTGGGAGTTTTGAACATGGGCTATGGTATGCTTGTAAGTTTTCCTCTTTGGATGTCTTTCTGCTGGTGATCAGTAGATTCCACCCCCCTGCCATTTCTACTTTTCCTTGTTGTTGCAAAACTTCATGTTAATTTTTCTTGTTAATTTCTCATAATATTTTATCAAGGTTTTTAAAATCATAATTCTTAGGTAGTCTGATTATTCTTACATTAGTTCTCCTTGATCTTTTCTCCAGATCAGTTGTTTTTCAGATAAGATGTTTGACATTATCTTCTATATTTTTGCATTCTTTTGATTTTGTTTTATGATTTCTTGGTGTCTCAGAATGTCATTACCTTCCCTTTGCCCAGCTCTAGTTTTCAAGGAGTTATTTTCTTCCTTGTTTTTGATTCTTTATTTCAAGTTTGTTGACTTTCTTTTCTTAATTTTCTTGGATTGCCCTGATTTTTTTGCCTGATTTTTCCCTGATCTCTCTTATTTGAGTTTTAAAATATTATTGTTTTTTAAATGTTTCTCTTATTTGATTTTAAAAGTCATTTTTAAGTTCATGCAAGACCTCTTTTTGTGCTTGGGATCATTTGATGTTTCTCATTGAAAAAGAAATGGCTTTTTAAAAGCTCCATTATCTTCCTCTGCATATGAACCCAATCTTTATCCCCAGAGTGTCTACCTTAGTTGGGTTCTTTCTCTGCTGCTTACTCACTTTTATTTATTTACTTTTATTTTGTTTTTAGCATCTATTAATGTAATCAAATTGTAGTCCTGAGGTATGAGGAATGATGCCCCAAGTTAGGTCCTTCCTACTGTTATTTTCTGGGGTCTGTCCTGGGGCTCAACCTTGGCCTCTCTTCTCCATTCCTCACTCATGGGTAAGACCCCCAGCCACATAGTCCCTCAAATGATCTTGCTTCCTGTGGTTGCTCCAGTGACTGCAAACTACAAATGTCCTCTTTGCCTTGGAACTGAAACTAGGGACTCTGCTTTCCTTCAAGTGCTCACAGCCAGAAGGGTTTCCACCCCTCTACTGCTGCACTCACCAGGCATGTACTAGCTCCTTCTCTGCAAAGCCACAGCCCACAATGGGTCTGGTGAGCACAAACTGTGCTTGGCATCCCTCAGCAGTGGAAGGTCTTTAATCTTCTCCTACTCAGCCATCAGACTCCCATACTGACCATGAGTGGAAAGTTTCTAAGGTGGAGGCTGCCTCCCAAACCTTAGCAGCTGCCTCTGGGGCTTGTTGTTCATTGATTCTGCTGAGTTGGCCCAAAGGTGTTTGCACTTCCCTCAGGCCAAACCTCTGCCCTGGGAGCTTCAGTCTTTCCTGGGGTCTTCTTAGGTTGTCTTCAGAGAACAGCTGCCTCTTTACCCTGACTTTTGTTCATTTCCACTGCTATATGCAATGTTCTGTCTTTTTCTGTGGAGGAAATTTGGAGAGCTGAAAGTTTTCTGACCTACCCTGCCATTTTCCCAGAATCCTCCTCCCCAAAATAAATAAAATTTGAAAGGACTCTAAGTTATGAAGAGGGTGCCAGACTTCATTGGTAGAAAGGCTTATGTCACCTCAGATTCCCTACACCAATCCAAACACAAGTCCTATTTCTATTTGGTTAAATAAGAGGCAGCTTAACATAATGGACCAACAGTTATCTTTGAACTTAGGAAGACCTGGGTTCAAATCTTGTCTTTGATATAAACTGACTGTATGACTATGGAAACTTCATATCTTAATTCTTCCCTATAAATATTCAAGGTTGTATTTACAGAACAGATTCCTTCATGTTTTGGTAGAGGAAGTTTCCACATATAGAGTTCTCTATGGTGATGAAATCATAGGTTGGGACAAAAAATAGACAAATATATAATGTTTACAAAATATGAATGCAGAAAACCGAAGTAGGACCCAGGAAAATGGTAAACAAATGGTGCTGGGTGACTGATGTTAATGGGCTGACTCACCAAGCTGGAGAGTCATTGCCAAACAGAAGGACTCAGGAAATGACCAGATCCCTAATTAATTAGTCCATGTTTTCAAACTGCACAGATAAATTTAGCTTGTGTTCAGTGGAATGAGATGAACCTTGATAAAAACATGTTTTCAGCCACCTGTGAAAAGGGTGATGTGAAAAAAAACAAAACAAAATAACTACTTCAATAATGGGCATCTTTGAGAAGCCATGTCCTTGGTTGGCAACTGTCCTTGGGTGAGAGGGTTCCAGAAGATTTCAATTCAATACAATGAAATTCAAATCAATTCATTTCTTTTGAAATATTGGTTGAATATCTACTATGGAAAAATTATTGTGATAGTCACTGGAATTACAAGTTAATGAAAATAACCTCTACCCTCAGGGAGTTTCTATTCTTCTAGGACTAAGCAATCTTTACAGGTAAGTATGACAAGATGGATAGATAGAAAGAGATAGATAGATGGAAGGATGATAGCTAGATAGATGATCAATAGAGCAACAGATGGATAAGTAAGTGGATGGATAAAGGATAGGTAGATAAATATATATGAATGGAGAATGGGAGGTGTTTTTAAAAATTTTTATTCTCTCAGAAAATGAGCACCCACACATAAATAATGACTAGCCATGTAACCTTGAGCAAGTTACTTAACCCCAATTGCTTTAAAAAATTTTTTTTATTCAATTGAACCTGTAGTTTCATAAGTGCAAGGAACCCCAGGGAGAGACTTTTACCAGTGCAGACTGGTATGTTTACTGAAACTTTTTTGAATTGTGTTGCCTGGGTCATTGAAAAGTGAAATGTCTTGTCAAGGGTTGGCAGCCAGCATGTGTTAGGGGCAGGCTTGTCTTCTTAACTCTGAGGCCAGCTATCTAGTTGCTGCACCCTGTTGCCTTTTGACAGAATATATACTGAGTAAAATAGAAAATTGTTTTGTGAGGGCAGGGAGTACTAACTACTGGGAGATCTAGAACGTCCATGCAGGAGATGGCACCTGAGCTCTGCTTCAGGGGAAGTTGGGATTCAGTGACATGAGAGTCAGGAGGGAGAGCCTTTGGAAGGCTAAGGTGTGAGGGACAGTCTGGGAAAAGGCATTGAGATGGGAGAGGGAATTTGGAATTTGAGAAACAGCACATAAGCTAGTACATAAAGTGGAATAAGCATGGTAAGGAACCAGATTGTAAAAAGCTTTATAGGCTAAACAAAAAAGTTTATCATTTATCCGAGAGGCAACTAGAAGTCACTGGCAGTTCTTGAGGAGTGGAGGGATATGGTCAGACAGGCCTGTGCTTTAGTAATATCAAGTCTCTGATTTCATGGATTACTAAAAAAGTTGGCAAGTGTCCCTTTTGCCAATATCTGATCTCTTGGCAATCATTCGTTGCCTCAGAAATTCACCACTGCTCCTCTTAACTGCCCACCTGGAGTTCCTTGAAGAGCAAAGGAAGAAACTGGCAATGTTTGACTCCAAGAGAGGTAGTGGGGGCAGGTGTGTTGATTGCCTTTAAGTATTTAAGGACTGTCATGTGGAAGTTGGTTTAAATGGGTTATGTTCAGCCTGGGAGGGCAGAATGAGGATTGAGGTCTAGAGAGAGGCTTCAGAGACTTAGATGGGGCTCAAGGTAAGTGGTGTGTGTTATACATGCCAGGGGTGGGTGAGGGGCTGCCTGTGGGCAAGTGAGTTCCCTGGCACTGGAGGCACATTTCTTTCTTTTTCTTGTATCCTTAACTCCTAACATTCCTGGTACATATTAGCTACTTATGAATGTTTGATGATCAATTGGGAAACTTGCAGCGATAGTGTGAATTCTTTGGAGATTCTATGCCTACAGCCGCTTGATTAATCTCAGCAAGCAATTCTTCACGTCTGATCACTGACAACCCTGAGTAATCATTTTCATTCCGATTCAACAAGTGAATTATAAAGGTATTTTAAGTGCCTACTGTGTGCCAGGTACAGTGCTAAACACTTTGCATTCAGAGACCCCAGTGAGGCAATTTCAGCCCTCCAGGAGCTTAAAGACCACTGGGGAAAAGACAACATCCTCCATGAGAAGGAAATGTGAGATAATGTTAGTAGGGAGTTTTCTCAAAGGAGGGTATGCCTGAGCCTTGGCCAGAGCCAGGGATTAGATTTCTTAATAATAAAATAATTCTTAAATCATAAAATGTAGCCATCTCAGGGTTTTAAGCTATTCCTTTTACTTCATCTAATTAAAAAATGCAGAGGGATAAAGTAGGTACTTCATGTGAGCTACAGATTGGAGGAGGCGATATAGATTTTACTGACTGTTGCCTAAGCATTATGCCTTTGCACAGCCCTAAAGAACCTGAATGACGTTTAATAGGGAGTGTAGGCTTCAATTAGAGGTTAAGAACAAGCTGTGGAGAGTTGCCTTTAATTCAGCTTTTCTGTTATTTACTGTGTTTTGCCCATAGCAGGCACTCAATAAATGTTTGCTTATTATCAAATCAATCTACGAATTATTTTTAAGTTTTCTCTACCAAAAATATTTGTAGTCTATGATTCTCTTGTTAGTGGAATAAAGTCTTTCCTCCCTTGGAATGAAAAAAAAGGACCATCTGTTTAAAAAAACTAATCAGAGGTTGTCATTCCAGGTAGGGCCTTAGTTACATAAAGTACATTAGGTGAAAATTGCAGAAATCTTAACCTGCGCATCAAAGAAAGAATGGCTCTCCTGGAAATGGAGCATGATGGATTACAATTCTAAGTATGTTTTGGAATAAATATGGAAAAACTGTTTGGAAAAAGGACTTTTGTACACTTTGCTTGTACATTTTTTGGGTGGGGGATGGTGAAGGACAGAAGGGATGAATCTATGATTTCACTGGTGCAGGGAATCTGCCAGTGCATACCAGAATCCATCCTTAGGGAATTGCATGGGGACATGGAGCGATTAAATGGCTTATCCATGGTCAAACACTGAAGATGTGCCAGGAAATGGGTTTAAACCCTGAGCCTGAGCCCCGTATTGTCTCCAGCACATCACTTATAGGAAACCATGAAGTTAATCAACTATTGAAATCAATCAACCAACAAGCCTTTATTAAGTGCCTAATATATGTTAGTTACTAGGCTACATTCTGGGGACATGAAGACAAAGATTAAATAGATGCTGTCCTCAAGGATCTCACATTCAAAATGGTGTCTGAGCTGAGCCTTAAAGGGGAATAAAGGATTCTGCATCAGAGATGAGAGGGAAGGCATGCCAGGCCTAGAGGACAGACTATACAGAGGTACCTGTGTGAGGAGCAGCAAGTAGGCCAGTATGACTGGACCATAGATTGAGTGAGGGGAATGTTGTATAAGAAGACTGGAAAGGTGGAAAGGGACAAGGTTGAAGAGAATTTTAAATGTTAAACAGAGTGTTTATATTTCATCTAGAAGTAATAGGGAGCCACTGAAGTTTATTGAATGAGGGTGGAGAGAGAAGGGTTTAATGGCAAGTCAACAAGCATTTATTAATCACCTATCTTATACCTATTATGTATCAGTAGAACATGGTCAAACATAATGCGTGCTTGGCATGTTCTACCAAGCTGGAGGAATCTTAAGTCTCTGTTTAAGAACCAGCATTTCAAAGGACAAAAAGATTCATCACTAGGCCATCATAATGGCAATAAACATTGAAATAAGGCTTTAAGGTTAGCAAAGCACTTTACGTATATTATTTCATTTGATCCCCATAACAACCCCTGGGATGAAAGTACAATTATTAGTCCCATTTTATTTTATTCTAGTCTATTCTATTTCATTTTATTTTATTTTTTTTGCTTTTTTTTTTTGGAGGGACAATTGGGGTTAAGTGACTTGACCAAGGTCACATGGCTAGTTTGTGTGTGTGTTAAGTGTCTGAGGCTGGATTTGAACTCAGGTCCTTCTGACTCCAGGGTGGGTGCTCTATTCACTGCACCACCTAGCCATCCCTATTAGTCTCATTTTATAGGCAAAGAAGTTGAGAAAATCTCACTATCTTGGTTCCACACCCCCCTAATTAGTATTTTTAAAGGGTTATTTACTGAGAAGCCATAAGAAGGACCAAAGTAGAATAACATTCACCAAAAGGGTGTATATTCTCCTTTCTGTATATCTACTAAGTCCATGGGGAAAATGAACTCAAACTTAAAGTGGTTGCTATAAAACTGCTCCCCCACTCTCTACCCTGAGAAGTTCCTAATCCTTAGTCTTTTTCTACTTTTCAGAACCCCCACCAAGTTCACTTCTGAGAGGGAGAGATCCAAAGGATGAGTTGTTCCCTTGCTTAGCTGAGTTAGCTCCTTGTTAGGCTAGGTCAAGGAAGTTCCTGCTGTCTCCTCACTGAGCTTAGCTACTGGCTTCCAAGACCCTTGTCTATTACTTGAATTACTTGAATCTCAGATGGCTTTGGGGGACCATCAAGTCTCTCTGGTCACTTAGGTGCTCTCCTTGAACTTGCTAGTTGCATGGCCACTTCTATCTCAGGATTTATTCACCTAATGTCAGTAAAGAAGAAATATGCCAAGAATAGATATACCATGCATTCATGTAAACATGGCAGTGGGGTGGGGAGACAAGACAGTCAAAGTTGCTGCCCCTTCTTCCCAGTAGGTACAGCAGTTCTCTCTGAAAAGCCATAAGGGAAGAGTTAGGCTAAAAACCAGCTGAGGGAAGGACATATCAATTCTTTTCATGACAGCTAAGTTCCAGCTCAGTAGACAATTAAAAGGATTCCAGTGATCACATAGAAAAATCTGACAAGAAGCAGTCAGAGGACGTTAGAGGAATATGCTTCCATCATAAATGCCTGTAAGTAGGTCTCCTAAGCCTCTACATGGGTTGGAAGCAGGCAGGGAATATTGCACATGCTCTAAAGGTAGGACTCTCACTCACCAAAAAGTAAAAGAGATGAATGAAAGCTGTCAATGGTACTATCTTGGCTATTCCTTGTCTCTTGGGTCCTTTCATATCACAGGCTATGACCAGAGGAAAACTGAACACATCCCAGTTTGCTTCTATAATCTCCAGCTAGAAGGGTCAGAACACATTAATACCATCAAAGAAATACACAGGAGAAACCCCCTGGTCCTGAACATGATGGAAGGAAATTGCAATCACTCTTGCACAGGACAGAGGGGGAGAAAATCTCAAGACTCTCACTAGAACAGGAGCGTCCCCTACAGACCCTGTCCCAAGCTTTCTGAAAAGATAAACCCACCACCAACATCTCATACAATCACTCTTGTCTCTGAGAAGAAGCTTGATTGAAGGAATAGTGATGTAAATTAGCATTCAGAAAGACTCAAGTGCAAATTTCACTGCAGATAGTTATTGGTGTATCTCACCAGCCAAGTCACCTAATATCTCTGAGTCTCAGTTTCCTCACTTATAAAATGGGGCTAAAAAGAGCCCATACCTTACAGGATGATGCAAGTATCAAATGAGATGATGTATGCAAAGCACTTTGCAAACCCCAAAGGACCACATAAATGTTAATTATTATTATTCTCCATACATAATTGAGTGAGTCTCATGTCAGTCCTGGACCAGTAATTGCCTTACAGAACTTAGTCTTTAGTGGTTAATGATGGGAAGTAATTAGCAAAATAGTTGCCAGTAATTTAATACCCATACTGAGAAACTAGCCTTTCAATGTTCCTTTGTTCATCAGGATATTCCAGCTTGCCAGTCAAGCTACCCTCTATTAGGCAGTGTTATATTCTCATTAATAACTAAGCAGGCAATCACCACACTTTACATCACCTTCTACCCATTTCAGGGTTATCTTGTCTGTTATCTCCAGGGGATGGTCTCCCCCCACATCATGTCCTCCATCCCTACTTCCCTTCCTCCCTTGGTAACCTTTGCCACAGAGCCTCAGGACAACAGTCTACTAATGCCTCTTTTGGTAATTGGCAATAGGAATAAAAGATCCCTTAAACCCCTTCCCCAACTTTTCTATCTTAAGTAGAACTTCAGTACAAATATATTCGGTCCTTATCAAATCAGAGACTTTGCCCAAAACCTGGAAAAAAACATTCTCCAGATAATGTGATTATAGAAGGTGCTACAAGAAAACAGGCATTGATTGCTCTCGATAATGAGTTTACCCTGAGACGCTTTCATTACCTACACATTACAAGAGACCTTAAAAAGGAGAATAAAATGAGTCAATAAAATCTAATGCCTTACACCACACTTCGTGTGGACATGAACATAAAATGTGTTGGGGATGGAAGAAAGACAGTATCTCACTGAGTCACATTGAACCTACTCAGATCTCAAAGTCAAATAAGAATTTGTTGGTGGGGGAGGGACATTTTAAAGTGATCTTGGACAGCAAGGAGAAATTTTAACTGAGAATTAGTACATGACTTATTGAGTTACTCAAAATCATGAGGGTTTTGTCATTTTCTCCTCCTCTCCGGCACCTTACACATAGTAGGTGCTTAATTAGTGTTTGTTGAATTGAAACAAAGTAATAGAGCTTCAGTTACCATGGCTGGTGATATGAGCAAGCAAAGGAAGCACAATGAGACCAGAGAATCCTTTTTGGGGGACAAAAAGGATCAAGGCATGGAGCGGGAGAAAGACAGCAATGTCAGAACACCTGCATCAAAATCCTCCAAGAAAAATATGAACTGGTTGCAGGCCATGGAGGGGCTCAAGAAGGATTATGAAAATCAAGTAAGAGAAGTGGAGGAAAAATTGGGAGAAGAAATGAGAATGATGCAAGAAAATCATGAAAAACAAGTCAACAGCCTGCTAAAGGAAACCCAAAAATACACTGAAGAAAATAACACCTTAAAAAATAGACTAGGTTGCAGCTAGGTGGCACAGTGAGTAGAGCACTGGCCTTGGAGTCAGAAGGACCTGAGTTTGGTTCCAGCCTCTGACACTTAACACATACCAACAAAAACCTAGCCGTGTGACCTTGGGCAAGTTACTTAACCCCAACTGCCCTCCAAAGAAAAAGGCAAAAAAAAATAGACTAACTCAAATGGCAAAAGAGGCCCAAAAAAAGCCACTGAGGAGAAGAATGCTTTAAAAAGCTGAATTTGCCAGATGGAAAAGGAATTTCAAAAACTCACTGAAGAGAATAATTCCTTCAAAATTAGATTGGAGCAATTGGAAGCTAATGACTTTATGAGAAATCAAGATACTATAAAATAGATCCAAACAAATGAAAAAATAGAAGCCAATGTGAAGTATCTCATTGGAAAAAAACACTGACCTGGAAAATAGATCCAGAAGAGAGAATTTAAAAATTATTGGTCTACCTGAAAGCCATGGTAAAAAGAGTCTAGACACCATCTTTCAAGAAATTATCAAACAAAATTGTCCTGATATCTAGAACCAGAGGGCAAAATAAAAATTGAAAGAATTCACTAATCACCTCTTGAAAAAAATCCTAAAAAGAGTACTCCTAGTAATATTGTAACCAAATTCCAGAGTTCCCAGGTCAAGGAGAAAATACTGCAAGCAGTCAGCAAGAAACAATTTGAGTATTGTGGAAACACAATCAGGATAACACAATACCTAGCAGCTTCTACATTAAGGGGTTGAAGGACTTGGAATATGATATTCTGGAGGTAAAAGGATCTAGAACTAAAACCAAGAATCACCTACCCAGCAAAACTGAGTATAATGCTACAGGGAAAAATATGGTCATTCAAAGGAATAGAGGACTTTCAAGCATTCTTGAGGAAAAAAACCAGAGCTGAACAGAAAATCTGACATTCAGATACAAGAGCAAGAAAAGCATGAAGTGGTAAGCAGGAAAAATAAATCATAAGGAACTTATTAAAGTTGAACTATTTATATTCCTACATGGAAAAATGAGAATTGTGACTTATAAGACTTTTCTCAGGATAGCTGAAGGGAATACATACATGCATACATGCATACATGCATACATACATACATACACACATATCTGTATAGGAGGATATAGGTGTATATAAATATATATGAGTATGGGCATTTGTATGTTCCTGTATATACAGAGAGAGGGCATAGGATGAGTTGAAAATGAAGGGATGATATAAAAAAATAAAATTAAGAGGTGAGAGAGGACTTTATTGGGAGAAGAAGAAAGGGAGCAATAGATTAGGGTAAATTATCTCATATAAAAGAGGCAAGAGAAAACTTTTACAACGAAGGGGAAGAGCAGGAAAGTGAAAAGGAATGGGACAACCTGATTCTTATTGAATTTGGCCTAAGGAGGGAATAACATATACGCTCAATTGGGTATCCTGCCCTACAGGAAAATAGGGGTAGGGGATAAGAGGGGGCAGGATAGAAGGGAAGGCAGATTGGGGGAAAGCATAGTTAGAAGCAAAGATTTTTGAAAAGGGATAGGGTTAAAGGAGAAAATAGAGTAAGTGGGGGGTGGGATAGGATGGAGGGAAATAGTTAGTCTTTCACAATATAACTACTATGGAGATGATTTAGGTAACTACACATGTAAAATCTATATTGAATTTCTTGTCTTCCCAGTGTGGGTAGGTGAGGAGGGAAGAAGGGAAAAATTCTGGAAATCAAAGCTTTAAAAACAAATGTTTCAAAATTGTTTTTGTTTTTTTTTACATGCAACTGGGAAATAAGATATCTAGGTACTGGGGTATATAAACCCATATTACCCTACTAGAAAGTTAGGGGGGTGAAGGGGGATGATATAAGAGAGAACAGATTGGGGGAAAGGGTATTTAGTAGGCTTGCTATTTTGGGGTGGGGTAGGGGAAAGACAGGGAGAGAAATTGTAACTCAACATCTTGTGGAAATTAATGTTGAAAAGTAAAAATAAATTTAAAAAAAAACTAATTGATGTTGATTGATTATTTGATGTTGGAAAGATGAAATCCAGGTAAAAGGCATTGGAAACACACTAGTGGGGGCTTATAAATATTAAGGAACTAAAGAAATTGAAGATAGTTTTTAGGTTCTCAAATCAATATCCTTCAGGAATTTCTTCTAAGCCTAAGTTTCTTCAAGTGATGTTCAAATAGATAAATTTCTAGGCTCTTTCCTGGGCCTTTTCCTCTGAAAGTTTACTGATATCCTTCCTATCCTATCAATATCCTATGGTGCACATAATCAAAGACAGCATAATACATTGGAGCTAAGGGTCCAAGAAGACTGTCCAAGGTCACATGTAACTTCCTTACACCCCAGTTGATCCATCCATAAAATGAGGGAGTTGTGCTACATGGTCTCTGAGGTCTCTTCCACTTCTAAATCAATGCATGTATGGTTGCTTTTCTATATGATAACCCTTGAAGATAGCTCTTAGGACTAAAATCTCTTTTTCTTCAGGCTAAAGAGTCCTCACTTTTTCAATGGATATTCATATAACTTGGTTTCTAAGCCCTCTGACTTTCCTGGGACCTTCCCTCTGAAAGGTTACCAATATCTTTCCTGTCCTACCAACATCCCATGGCACCCAGCATCAAAGATAGCACAATACATTGGAGAAAGTTCTGGGTTTGCAATCAGAGGAGCTGAGTTTTAATCTTGGTACTGACCCTTACCATCTATGTGACCTTGGACAGTCATTTAATGTCTCTCCTCTAAAAGGTTACTAATATCATTCTTAAAATATGGTGCCCAAAACTAAACAATGCTCTGGGATATGGCTTTACAAGGGAGAAGTATTGTTAACTATGCCTTCCTTCTTCTAAAGACCCAGAAAGAAGGTTCTTGCCACCAAAGTCTTTAGCAATGTCAAATAACTCTATGTCAGAAACCAATGTACCTTTATAATTGGAAATGACATTAAAGATACATGAATATCTGCTTTGCTTTTGTGCTCTAAGAACTATGGGATTTCTCCATCTGACTCATAGATGAAATCTTCTATTGTGTTTTCTCCCCCAAATGAATACAAACCCCTGGATAGCATGGACTGTCCAAATTCTCTATTTATATTCCTAGCATTTAGCACAATGCAAAGCACATAGTTTTTTGTTCCATCATTTCACTTGTGTCTGACTCTTTATGACCCCATTTGAGGTTTTCTTGGCAAAGATTTTAGCATGGTTTGCCATTTCCTTCTCCAGTTCATTTTACTGCTTCCTTCACTGATTCATGCATGCATTCATTCCTAGTGTAGTAGAGCTGGGGTTTTAATAGAAAGGTCATAGATAGCTCTGGAACCCAACGGATTTCACTCCTCCATACCCATTCATTTGACAAGACAGCATCTCCTCTGTTAAGACATTTTGCATAATACAGCAGGTTATTATTTAACTAATTTAGCTTTTGAAGCTCAAAGTGAGTTCAATTGATTGACCCAGGGGGTCTTTTTTTTTTTTTTTTTTTTTTACTGTGTCTCTGATTTCATTGATGTAGGCAAATGATAGTGAGGAAATACCTCCCACCCCCATCTATAAAGGTCCATGCTTGATCTGCCATTTTTAGTCTTGGAGAACTGGCTAGGATCACTGAGAGGCTAAAGTGACTTGAGAGTTAGAGACTTGCAACCTCCTGGCTCTTGGCAATTTAGGTAATAAATAACAAGAGGAAAATGTGGAATTCTAGTTCTCTTACTCCCAGTCCAGCCTTTCATTTTTTTCCGTTTGGCCAGTGGGAAGAGAGCAGGCTGGAGCATGTTCAGGGATAAATGGCAGAGGATTTTTGGACAGGCTAATGCTTTGGGACTTTCCTTTAAGCAGTAGAAAGGTAATGACAATGTTCTCTGGGACTAAGTGCAGGGTAGGGGTCTAGAAGCAGCACACGATGCCTGATATGGTGAACCTAATTCTCAAAGTAGAAAGAAGAGCAGAATAATATGCCCTGACTTTAGTTAAAGCCACTGGGCTATGCGAATAAGAGTTAGCCATGTGTATGTATACGTTTTTATCTATTTACTCAGTACTGTTTTGTTGAGAGATTTCCACCATTGAGGTAGGACATGGATAAGTAGGACAGTGTCCAGAGGAGCTCATCCCAGTTGGTGAAGGGTCTCGAGTCCATGATATAGAGGGATCAGATGGAAGGACTGGAGACATTTAGCTTGGAAAAGAGAGGGGGTATTCTGACCATTGTTTTCATATGTATTTGAGGAGCTGTTGGGAGGAGGAAATAGGTTTGTTATGGTGGTTGGAGGAAGCCACAAAGAGCCTGATTCAGGTTGTCTTTAAGCAGCTTTCTGTAAGGACAACAGCTGCCCCAAAAGAGAATGGGCCATCCCAGATAGTGATGCCTGTCATTAGAAGACTTCAAACGCATGAACACTTGTCAGGAATCTTATCTAAAAATTTTTATTCAATAATTCAACCAATAAGCATTTATCAAGCACTGGGGATACAAAGCAAGGCAAGTTCATGATGCCTGTCCTCATGAGCACACATTCTAAAGGGGAGGGGCAGGAGATGACATGCATATAAAAGTTATCTTATGGGTTGAAATAGATGACTGCTGAGCACCCTCTCCCCTCCTCTTCTTTCTCCCCCCTCCAAATATTATTTTATTTTTTAAACATTCATTTTTTGAGTTCCACATTCTCTCACTGCCTTTAGCCTCTTCCCTTGCCCACTGAGAAGGCAAACAATATGATATAAGATCCTTTTCATTGCTAAAACTCTGTGACTCTGTAGCCTGACATCATAGACTGTGCTGTGTTGTTCTGGACTATCACAAACACAGGCCATCTGGGCCTCCAGTGAATAGTATTTACTTTTCAAAACAGAAGCAAACCAGGAGTTCTTCTTTCTCATTTATGTCTTAGAGTGGGGATTCTTCATCTTTTTGTGTGTGTCATAAATCCCATTGACAGCTTGGTGAAGCCTATGGTTCCCTTCTCAGAAAAAATATTTTTAAATAATTGGAGGTAATGTTAAATTTCAATTAGTGAAAACAATGAAAAAATGTTTTAGTGAAAATAAAGATTTTTTTCTTCACATTCAAGCTCAACAATCCCATGAAATCTGCCCATGGATATCTTATGACACCTTTTCCTAGAGACTTCTTACCCCAAAGAGACCCAAGGTATATAGACTGAGAGAGTGAGAGGCTGTGGCTTTCCTGGGAGAGTAGCTCAGGAATCAAATTGCCAGCAGTGAACTCTTGAGCCCTCAGGGCACCCCACCAGAAAGGAAGCATGTCCTGCATGCAGGTGCCCCCCACACTCTTGGGATAACCCTATATTTTAGGCTCCATTTGGGAGGGCAGAGATCTCCTTCTCCCCAGCTCCCCTCAGTTGGCCTTTTGCTTTGGCCAACATTGAGCAGTTTACTCTAGTCCACCCAGAAGTTTTATCGTGTCTGTGCTCAATGAGTTTCCTCCCCTAAAGAACAGCTGCATGCTGTAAGTTCTTAGAGCTTGTGTTCTGAGGATTTTTAGGCCAAGAGAAGCTGGAGCAATTGTGTGTGGAGTCACAAGTCGGAGACTTAGCAAAGCTTGAGGATATAGTTTATAGGCTTTGTGGAAATCCCTTTATGACCCAACTATGGAAAAAATGAGGTCAGGAACAGATAGAGATATTGGCCCTGGAAAGGCCCTGGGACTTTGGGTGCAGAATATCACACACACCATCAGATACCATCAACATGCTAGTTTTACTTAACTCTTTTTCTTTATTATAAGGGAAGGGTCAGTGTGTGTGTGTGTGTGTGTGTGCATGCATGTATGTGGGCTTCTGTGTGTGTGTGTGTGTGTGTGTGTGTGTGTGTGTGTGTGTGTGTATGTGTAAGGGTTGGAGGGTACAAGTAGGGGAAGGCACATTAGGAAATTTTTGTGATTAAAAAAATAAAAGGGGGCGGAGCCAAGATGGCAGAGTAGAAACAGCACTTCCAAGGTGCTCCCCCCACACACACACCACTTCCAAACTATGTAAAAAGTGGACTCTGAACAACTTCTGGAGCTCCAGCACCCACAGAATGACACAGAGAAGCTAATCTCCCGCTGAGGACAGCCCAGTAGCCCTACAGGGAGCAGCCAGCTCAGCACAGCTCAATGCTCTGGGAGCCAAGTGCAAGGCTCTGGGAGCCCAGCCCAGGCCCGTGTGAGCCACGGTTTTAGCCCCAAGGCAGCAGGGCCAGGAGCCAGCTGGAGGGACTCCAGAACACCAGCGGCTGTGGCGATTCCAGAATTATCAACACAGATATGCCTAGGACAAAGTGACAGGTTAATGCCCTATGGACTTTGGGACCAGTATTTGGGGAATGCGTCAGCTTCTTCCCCTGGGGGCAAGAAGTGGCTGAGGAGCCTCAACACAGAAGCCATTTTGCAGCTTCAGTGGCAGCTTCAGCTCCTGATCTGTGAACTGTAGGGAGATCCAGCAATCAGACTGGGGGTTAATCGCTCTTGCTTTAACCTTCTTGGATCTGGATTGTGGTCTGGGGTGGAGGTCTGGGGTGGGTATCCAACTTTCCAGAGCATGTGGAGGCTTTACAAAGGCCACCCAACCAATACCTCCAGAAGTTGTGAAGACCCCACTTTAGGACAGAAGCTCCCCTGTCTGGTGGCAGAGTCCTACTGTGGCAATAAGCCCCAAAATCAAGTAATTAAGTGGCAACATGCCCAGGCAAAGGAAACAAAATAAACAAAAAATGCAACATTAGACTCCTATTTTGGGGGCAAAGGGGATCAAAGCATGGAACAGGAGGAGGTCTGTGAGGTCAGAACTCCTGCACCAAAAGCCCCAAATGAAAATATGAGTGGGTTACAGGCCATAGAGGACCTTAAGAAGGATTTTAAAAACAAAATAAGAGAAGTGGAGGAAAAATTGGGGAGAGAAATGAGAAGGATGCAGGAAAAGTATGAAATGAGAGTCAACAGCCTGACTGAGGAAAATAACACCTTAAACAACAGACTAACTCAAATGGCAAAGGAGGCTCAAAAGGGCAATGAGGAAAAGAATGCCTTAAAAATCCAAATTTGCCAGATGGAAAAAGAATCTCAAAAGCTCACTGAGGAGATTCATTCCTTCAGAGTTAGACTGGAGCAAATGGAAGCTAGTGACTTTATGAGAAATCAAGATGCTGTTAAACAGATCCAGACAAATGAAAGAATAGAAGGCAATGTGAAATATCTCATGGGGAAAACCACTTACCTGGAAAATAGAGACAGGAGAGATAATTTAAAAATTATTGGACTACCTGAAAGCCATGATCAAAGAAAGAACCTAGAAATTATCCTTCAAAAAATTCTCAAGGAAAATTGCCCTGATGTTTTAGATCCAGAGGGTAAAATAGAGGTTGAAAGAATCCACCAATCACCTCCTAAAAATGATCCCAAAAAGAAAACCCCCAGGAATATTATAGCCAGGCTCCAGAACTCCCAGATCAAGGAGAAAATACTACAAGCAGCCAGGAAGAAACAATTTCAATATTGTGGAAACACAATCAGAATAGCACAGGACCTGGCAGCTTCTACACTGAGGGATCGAAGAGCATGGAATATGATATTCCAGAGGGCAAAAGAGATGGGAATGAACCCAAGGGTCACCTACCCAGCAAAACTGAGTATTTTCTTTCAGGGGAAAATATGGTCATTCAGTGGAATAGAGGACTTTCAAGCATTCTTGATGAAAAAACCAGAGTTGAATAGAAAATTTGACATTCAGACACAAGAAGCAAGAGATTCTTGAGAAGTTGATCAGGGAAAAGAAATCAAAAGGAACTTATCAAAGTTGAACTATTTACATTCCTACATGGAAAAACAATAACTGTGACTGATGAAACCTTCCTCATTACGAAAATAATTGAAAAAAGGTAAATGGGCATATGAATACATATGTGAATGTGTGTATATATGTTTACAGGTATACATGGATAGAGGGAACAGGTTGATTCTGGTGGGAAGGGATGATATTAAGGGGTGAAGTTAAGAGGTGAGAGAGGAAAGTGGCAAGAGGAGATGGGGAGAGACAGGGTAGGGTAAACTATCTCATGTAGAAGAGGCAAGGGAAAGTAGTTGCAGGGGACGGGAAGAACAGGAAGGCAAAAAGGCAAAACTATATTCTCATTGAATTTGGCTCAGGGAGAGAATGATATACATACTAAATGGGATATCTCACCCTGCAGAAGAGTAGGGGGAAGGGGGATGAGAGGAGGGATAATGGATGGGAGGGCATTCTGGGGGGAGAGGAGGTTGGAAGTACCCACTTTTGAAGAGGGACAGGATCAAAGTAGGGAATGGACCAGGTGGGGGGTGGGATGGGTGGGAGGTAAACATAAGCAGTCTTTTACAATATATCTACTATGGTAATGTTTTGCATAACTATACATGTACAACACATACTCAATTGCTTATCTTCCCAGAGGGAGTGGGTGACAAGGGAGGAAGGGAATGGATCTGAAATTCAAAGTTTTAAAATTAAATGTTTCAAATGTATATATACTATTATTAATACTATTTTGCATGTAACTGGGAGATAAGATGTTCAGGCATTGGGGCACAGAGATTCTCCTTGCCCTAATATCAAAGTCGGAGGGGGTATGGAAGAAGATATGAGAGAGAGCAGATTGGATAAGGGGATATCTTGTGGGACTGCTATTCTGGGGGTGGTGGGTAGGGGGAAAATGGAGAAAAAATTGTAACTCAAAATCTGGCTGAAATGAATGATGTAAACCAGAAGTTAATAAAGCATTTGTTAAAATAAAAGATATCATTAGAAATCTAAGGGATACCTCAATTGGGGAATGGCTAAACAAGCTGTGGTATATGATTGAAATGGAATATTATTGTGCTGCAAGAAATGAGAAGCAGGACAATTTCAGAAAAACCTGCAAAGATTTATTCGAACTGTTGCAAAGTGAAGTGAATAGAAGCAGGAGAACATTTTTCACAGTAACAATAATATTGTTCCATGAAGCATTGTGAATGACTTGGCTATTTCTAGTGATACAATGATCCAAGATCATCCCCAAGGACTAATGAGGAAGCATTCTATCTACCTCCAGACAAAGAGCTGATGTTGCTTAAATACATACTGAAGCATGCCATTTTTCACTTTCTGTATTTCTTTTTTTTTCTTTTATTCAAGTCTTCTTGTACAAAATTACTGATATGGAAATGTTTTACATAATTGCACATGTATAACCTATATCAGCTTGCTTAGCCTCTCAGGGAGGGATGGGGGGATAGAATTTGAAACTCAAAATAAAATTAAAATGTTAATTAAAAAATAAAATATATTAGCAAAACATAAAAAGCAAAAAGGAAAAGCTTATAGGGTTTAGAGCTGAAAAGAAGTTACAAATCACGTCCTTCAACCCCCTTTATTTTATAGGTAAGTGACCTAAGGCCCAAAGAGGCAAATTCCAGAATCACACAGATAAGGAACAGCAGAGCTGGTCTTAAGACTTGCACCTTCTCACATCAGATTCAGGACTCTTCCACAGGGCCACACTACTTTGCTATTGATTATGCTATAGTTAGGAAGAGAAATCCTGGTCAGAGCTGCCCCTGGCACAGACAGGAGATGGCTTATCAAACATAGCACTATTACCAACTTACTGCATTATCCTACTGGGTCCCTCATTCCTTATTCCAATAGTAAGGATCTATGATTTTTTTCCCCTCAGTATGGGCACTTTTATTCCACCAAGGAAGGATATGCCTGAGAAGATGAATTTCTAGAGTTGCCGTGACCAAATGAATTATCACTCAGTTCTCAGCCCGTGACCTTTTCTTTACTCAGATGGCAAACATACAGTCTTTTTTCTCATCTCCCACTCAAAGGTCAGGATGATATGCCAGGGTTTATACCCCTCTGGTATAGTCTTTAAGAGTCCAGCATCACATCCATGCCATGGATGAGGTATCAGAGGAGGACACTATTGCATATATGGGGCAGCAAGGTGTCACAATGGATAGAGCACAGGGCCTGGAGTTAGAGAGACCTGAATTCAAATAGGGCCTTAGATACTTACTAGCTGTATGATTCTGGGAAAGTCATTTAACCTTGTTTGACTGTTTCCTCATCTATAAAATAAGCTGGAAGAGTAAATGGCAAACCACTCCAGTATCTTTGCCAAGAAAACCCCAAGTAGGGTCATGAAGAGCAGAATACAATGGCACAGCAGAAAGTATGTACATATCTATCTGTCTTGTTAATCTCTTTGTCTATCGATCCAGATAGTTTTCAGCTATATTTTCCTTCCCTCCCTCCCTCCCTTCTTTCCTTCATTTCTTTTTTCTTTGTTTTTTGCTTTTTTTCAGAGAGGGGAGGGCAGGGAAATTGGGGTTAAGTGAGTTGCCCCAGGTCACATAGCTAGTAAGTGTTAAGTGTCTGATGTTGGATCAGAACTCAGGTCCTCCTGACTCCAGGGCTGGTGCTCTATTCACTGCACCACCTAGCCGCCCCCACCTTCTTTCATTGTATAATAATGTGTAATGATGTTTACTTGGGAACAAGGTAAGATATAAAAATAAAATGATTTTCATCATAAACCTGATAACTTCTTTTCTGTTGTTGTCATAAATTATTTTATTTTAATTTATGGAATAAAACAAGCATGTCCATGACATTTTATGATAAAGATAATTGTACATGAAACTGAAAATCTATGTACAATTTGTTATTCTTTTCAAATATACAACAAAATTTTTGTGTGCATTTGTTTTTTTTTCTTCCATATCAGTCCTGCCCTAGAGATGGCTACCATTAGAAACAAATTATATATATGTAAATCATTCTATGCATACTTCTATTTAAAAAAATTAAAATACATTATGTCTTTTGTTTCAATCACATATTTTATAAGATTTGGTATTGAGCTCATAAGATTTTGATACATTTTATAATTTGTCATCACGAAACCACAAAATCACACGAACGATTCATTGTTTTCAAACCTACTTGTGAATATGGACCATAAATTTCCAAAGGGGTTTATATCAGGTGAGTTCCCAGGTCACTGAATTATATTTATTTCTACCTCTTGGATAAATTTCTGAATCTTTCATGTCACATAGGTATAAGAATAGTTATACTCTTCTATATCTGTGTGAAGATTTCTGAAATTCATTAAAAACTCTGCTTCCCAGTTTTTCAATATATTTATCAGTATTCATCATTCTCTTAATGGAAACAAGCTTTCTAAGTGCATTGGAAGTAAAAAATCCCTTAAACATTTTTGGGAGTTTTTGTTTTACAGTTTGATAAGGATATCTATATTTATTGGACATTTTATGACAATAGTATTACCTTTGTACTGCATTTTCCATGCCAAGTATTTTAGTTTTTTTCCCCTAATTTGCCTTTGCTACTCTTCCAAGTTCCAGAACAGTAGGCTATACTGTAGAGGAATCAATAATAGTTCCACCAGCTCTCAGGTCCTTTTAGGAAATCTTTTTTTTTTCCTTGGATTAATTTAAAGTTTTCAATGGATTAGGTTATTCTGCAGTACTAGAGTGCCTGGGCATTATTTTTGGTTTTCAGCCTCATTTCTCTTTCCGTTTTGGTTTGACTCAATCATTAAAAAACAACAACAAAACTGGGAACTTGAATGATCTTTGGAACCTTTGATTTCCTTGCACCAACTATTGCAGCTACTGCAATATCTCTAAAAGACATTGAAGTGTGCTCTTTAAGAACTATACTCCACCCCTACCCCCCTATATACGCACTTTTGTGGAATAAAATCCATTCTTTAAAACCAAAGAGTTAAAAGCAAAACAAAAGATGGAATTAACCACTGTGTATAGAATGTAATCCAGGAGTCATTTGAAAGGGAACTGATGAAAGTTGTAAAAAACCTCAGAAAAACAGCTCAATTCAGTTTCAACTGATCAATTCAAATGTTCTAAATCAACCTAGTATCAGTAGAAGTGCGCACACACACGACCACTGCTATCACACAATGGAAATCATTTAGGACAGAGAGTTGGCAAAGTGGAACAATAGTATTGAAACACTTAAAGCCTGGAAATGATCAGAATCTGTAAAAATCGAGAGATCAAAAAGAATAAAGCAAAGCCATTTTCTTTCCTTGTTATTTTCTTGGTGGCAGCTATTTGCTGCAACAGCCTTTGCAAAGAAAGCGGTTCTTCTCAAGGGCGATAGAGAATTTGTGTCTCAGAAAGTTAAAAAGCCTCCTTCCTAGGCAGGAGGCACCTTCCAGAGTAGCTGTGCTTAAGCAGAGGGAAGGGGAAAAGAGCAAGTTCAATATTGCAGAGCTCAAGGTAAAAGGTATCCCAGAGACCATTTGGTTCAATCTCATTTTGTGGATGAGAAATGTGAAGTGTAGAGAAATGTAGTGATTTATCTAAGGTCATAGAACTAATTAACATTAGGTTTGGCATTTGAACTCAGATCCTCTGCTTCTAGAACCAACACTCTTTCCAATGCACCTTGTGGATCCTCATGTATTTGGTTTCTAGCTCCTTCACTATCAGAGGAATGCTTTGTTGGATACATATCCATGTCCTTCTGAAAATACGGTAGCCAGAACTTGTAGGTTTATCACAAATATTTACTCTGTCTTATCAAATTGAACTAAAAGTACAGCTCCTTGAAGTGCTGAAATATTTATTTATATATTTGTATATAGATTCATACACAATCATATCAAAAAGTGAATATTTTGCTCACTTGTGAAACATTGGATTGTCCCAATTATTTTTAATAATGCATTTACAAATGAAGTGGAAATAATTCTTGTCCACATGAGGGTTGGAGTCATCCCCTTGTTTGGATGATGTCAGACTAGAGCCTACATGACCTTCGTCTTCCCTGAATGAACTTTGTGAATGAATACCTTTGCCTCCTGGCCTCCAGAAGAGGATTTGTGTTTGATATACTCTTAGGAAAGAACTTTGGTGAAGTCACTGATAGATAAACAGAATCATGTTTTTCAAAGAGTATCAGTGCACAAACAGAATGCCAACATAAAACCAAATAAAATGTAGTGCCAAAGTAGGTCTTTTGTAAGGAATATTATGGTGTTCAGAATTTAATTCTTTTCTCAGTTTTAAATAATGGAAGCAATAATCTCTGATATAGCTCAAGTGTCCATATGGGTTAAGTATGAATTTTCCCCAAATATTTCATCTGTATCTCTTTAACACATTCTACCTTGTGCAATACTCACCCTATCTCTCCATCCAATCAGCTGCCAAATCTTGTCACTTCTACTTTCACAACCTCTCTCATATACGATCCCTTCTCACTAGTCACACAGGCCTTCATGACCTCTTGTCTGGAGTGCCATGGCCTCCTAATTTGTCTATCCCCTTTACAATCGGTCCTACACACAGAAAACATTGACTAAGCACCTACTGTACGCCAGTCACTCTTACCCTTTCCATAGACCAGAAACCCCTTGAGGTTAGGACTGTTTCATTTTTGTCTTCATATCCCCAGCACCCAGCACAGTGCCTGACACAGAAATGATACCTAAGAGATGTAGGCTGAATTGAACTGTCAAGCTTTATTGTGATAATTTTTATTTTTGATGTAGAAATAATCCTTTAATAGTCAATGATTTTAGAAATGAGAAGTTGTCATCAATTATAGAAGGTCCAGAAAAGCTTCCAAGGGGAAGAAACAAAGAAGAACATTTCATCTCCCAGGATTCTCATTAAAATGGCAAAGATGTCATAAAGCTTTCCAAAGTCTTGATCTAAGATTTGATCTTGTTTGTAATTCTGCCAACAGAGCCGCCCCAGATTTCATTATGAAATTTAATAACATAGTAAACCTTTTTTTTTCTTTGTGAATAAATACTCCACTATGAAGTCTGACCCAAAAGACAGAGCAAAAGATTATGGGGTACTGCCAGTGAGTCTGTTTATAAAAGTAGGTGGGCTGGGCCACTAGGTCATAATTTATATAACCTATAAACTAAATTCTAACACTCCAGTTTTGCCCAATTCTGTATGATGGGGAGGATGGTGGTAACATTAAAGTCTGGAAGTTTACTTGGCAAGATAATAAGTTCACTTCCTGGCCCATAATAGACATTTAATAAAATGCTAATATTTATTGATTCAATAAGCATTAGTTATATAGTTTGTAATTACTGATTTGTGTATTCTTTTCCCCCTTGGCAAATGCAAGCTCCTTAAGAGGAAGGATAGTTCCTTCCTTCCTTCCCTCCTTCCTCCCTCCCTCCCTCCCTTTATTTCCTTTCACTCCATCTTCATTGTTTTGCCCAGTGTCCAGTGTATAGTAAGCATTTAAGGAGTACTTATTGAATTGAATGGATTATACGTCTCCTTCCCTAGCCTATTTTCATGAACACTTCTTATCCTTCTTTGGATGAGACTAATTCTTCAATGTAAAATATGTTCTCTCTTCTTTCAATACTTTGCCTGATCTTTCCTTACCTTGCATTTTATTTATTGTTCAAATCCCGTACCTATTGCTGATTTTATGGGTGACCCTAGAAACTTAAGCTATTTTAGCCTTAATTTTTCATCTGTAAGTTGAGGAAAATAACAATTGGCACTACTGTCTATATATCTGGATTGTGGCGAGGAAAATCCTTTTCAAAACTTCCAGAGATACAGAAAAGAGCCTTCTTGTTATTTTGTCTTCAGTTATGTTCTGTCTGGTAATTAGAAACAAATGCATGCAATTCCACTCTATCTTTAGCATCTAATTGCCACAGGATCCCTTGGCTATGGTGTCTTTGTTAATGACTAATTCTGAAGCAGCTAGGTGGCCGGCATGACTAGAAGGCAGGAAGTTCTACCTTTGAATTCTGTATCATCAGCCTGTCAGCCGTGTGACCTTCCTGTGACCAGCCTTCCTGTGCTCCAGGGTCCTCAACCTGGAAAATGGGGAGCGGGTTGGGTTGGATGGCCTCCAAGGTGCCATGAAGATCAAAGTCTATGATTATACTAAAATCTCTGATAATAGGTTTCCATGCCAGCTTTCAATGGATAACAATACAATTTCTGTTCATTGTGTTAGCCAGTGAGCCTTGGGCCATCCTATCTTAGACCATCCCTCCTTGTTCATCTGGAGAGCAGATGATTGCTTTATCTTCTTCCGACTTTTGCCCCAAAGATTTTTTAGGTCATCCTGACCTTGAATTCCATCTGGCCCCCTTATTGCTACTGCCTTCAGTGTTTTGGGGCTTATCTCATCCTCTTTCTTTTTATCCCTGGTGGTCCTCCCAATATTTTCCCCTTCCTCTCCCTTCCCACTTTTTTCCAACTTTGATATACTGGCCAGAAAATAAACTTAGATATTTTTAATGGAAGGCAGTTGTGCTCACCATTGCACAACTGGGCTCAGATCAAGTATATCCCTGGAATTGGAGACTCACAACACAAAGGACATTGATCCATTTGGGTGGATTTCTTACCTTTCTGACTCAGAGGCTACTCAGTGTCTTGAATACTGATTTAAAGTCAGAAGATCTGTATTCAAATTCCATCTTTATCATTTACTAGCTGTGTGACCTTGTTATGTTATGTATACCTCATATATGAGCCTTGGCTTCTTCATCTGTAAAACGAAGGAGTTGAACTAGGTGACCTTTAAGTGACCTTCTAGTTCATGCTTCTCTATGTTCTGGCTGCTCTCTGGGACTAGGATTGCAGGAAAGCTCAACCCCTGCTGCATTTCTTTCTTTAGTCTGTTGTCAACTATCTTATGGCTGTGTGAGTCACCTTTGTCCTCACTTTTCCCCTTGCTCCCCTTTCTGGAACAATGAACAATCATCAAATTAACTCTGCCAATGTTCCCAGATGGAGGACAGGCTTGAGATGTTGAGTTTCATTTTGGACATAGTGAGTCGGAGATACCTATGGGACATCCAGTAGAGATGTCCACCAAGCAGTTGACAATGCTGTTTAGGAGAATTATTAAAGTTATGTATATAGATATGGGAACCATTTGTGTAGAAATGGTCATTTAATCCATGGGGAGCAGATACAATCATCAAAAGAGAGACTGTAGAGAAAGAAGATGAAGTCCCAATTCAGAATCTTAGGATACCCACACAGAGGACCGGGTAATGATCAGCAAAGAAAAATCAGGGGAGTCTGGGGGAGAAAAATATATATGGAGAGAGAAGATTCAGTAAATATTTAGGAGCATCCACAAGGAAGCAAGAAATTGTATATAGAGAGGAAGGTGAAAGGCTTTGTCCTTGACCCTCTCGGGGCCACATCTTATCATAAACCTAAAGGAAGACAAAGAAGGCACTCTTATACAATCATCCGGTGACACAAACTGGGAGGGATAGATAATATTTTAAAAGATAGTATGAAAATTCAAATTGATCTTTGTTAGACAAACTGCTATCTGTCCATGTCTCCCCCTCCGCTTTGTACTTTTGAAGTTGCTTTTTTGAACCTAAGTATAAGACTTTGCATTTATCCCTATTAAAATCCATCATATTCAAGTAGGCCTAGTGAGTGTTTTGGCCTATATAATCTTTATGGATTCAGAACTTGTCAACTAGTATCCCAGCCTACTTTATACCATCTGCAAATTTGGTAAACATATCACCTCTACCTTTATTCAAGTCATTGGTCAAAATGTTAAATAGCACAGATTCCTGTATCATGCCCCTAGAAAGGGGAAGGGAAGGGAAAAAACATTTATGAAGCACCTACTATGTGTAATGCACTGTGCTAAGTGCTTTACAAATTTGATCTCATTTGTTCAAGACACCTTTGTCCAAGTTGATATTAAGCCATTAATTGCTCCTCTTTTCATCTGGCTATCCAACCTGCTCGAACTGCGCCTAAGTGGAAGATTGCCTAGTTCACCTCTCTTTTGCCTCCAAATATTGCACTTTTATAAATTGAACCACTCTTTGAATGCTTCAGAGCAGCATTCTTGTCA
Organism: Gymnobelideus leadbeateri; assembly: GCA_011680675.1. Lineage (NCBI taxonomy): Eukaryota > Metazoa > Chordata > Mammalia > Diprotodontia > Petauridae > Gymnobelideus > Gymnobelideus leadbeateri. The sequence continues at coordinate 171,667 of WOXC01010197.1, forward strand.
TGGAACCTTCAATAATGCAATAATCTTTGTCTTTCCTCACTTTGGACATTCATATACTGGTTTAACAACAGGGTTCCTGATGGTTCTCTTTGAATTTGGAATCTGGATCTCCTTGCTACATGTCACAGGCTCAGTATGGGGTGCTTTGAACCTTTAATTAGGCTCAAGATCCTACTAGTGCAACCCTCTCAATGTGTAGACCATACAAGACCCAGATCCAATAGCAAACACTTTTAATTTAAACATAAAGATATGCAAGTAATAAGAGAGTAATAGAATTATTCTTTGCCCCTGGGTACAACTCTTTGCAAGTTTCAGAGGGTGACAAAAATGAAATATTGCCTCATTCTCTACTAACATGCTAATATATTTGGGAAAGGATGTAGTTTTCTCATTTTAGGAAATACATGTAGTGTGAATTCAAGCCTCTGAAGAGGGATTTGACTCTATATGACAGAAGAGGGATGGGAGTCCCTTTGCTTAGCTATAGAAGGCATACTTGGGAACTGTGAGTAAACACTGCAGAAAGGCATGTTAAGGGTTGATGTAAGGGGAAAGGCTCCCAGGATCAGAGTGACTTCAAAGTGGAATGGGCTGTTTCATAAGCTAGTGACCTCCCTCTCATGGAAGGTCTCCAAGTCTGAGGACTTTTGTCAGGGATCATGTGGAAGGTTTACTTTGCCAGGGATGAGCTGGACTAGGTAGCTCTAGAGGATTCTTCCTCCTCTGAGATTCTTTTTCTGTGATAAAATCTTGGCAAATTGGTAAAAACCCAGCTAGCCCGCCAGCCCATACACAGGTGTCACTTTGACCCAACAGTTAGTAAGATGCCTGACACGTGTTGTTCAGTTGTTTTAGTCGTGTCTGACTCTTCGTGACCCCATTCGAGGTTTTCTTGGCAGAGATACTAGAGTACTTTGCCAACAGGGCTTAGTGACTTGCCCATGACACACAGCTAGGCAGTGTCTAAAGTCAGATTTGAACTTAGGAAGACTGACTCTGGGCCCTGTGCTCTATCCACGAGACACTTAGCTGCCCCTATGTGCCTGGCACAAATATTTATTGATTGGCTATCTCCATGGTTTAATCATGTGACCATATTCATTGTACATGTTAAATATCAGAGAGTTCTGTGCTATAGCCGTGAGTGACCATGGCAACTCTGGGGTCCACATCTTCTCTGGCCAGAGTTGTATGTCCCAGGGTCTCTCTCAGTAGCAAATCGATGCTTTCAGAGCCATTTAGCTCCTTTCCCACAGCTCTGCATCACTGTGTTGTAGCTTTCAAAGCCACTTAGGTCATTTCTTGGCAAGGCCATTGGATGTCTATTTTTGTCCAGTCAATAACACATGTGAGCACAATAAATTGGAGCCTTCTCAGTATTAATAATGCCCCAAATATGTAACTTCCACTCCCATGGTCCGCAGGCAATTTCTTTGAAATCATTCTCAAAATGATGGACTTTATTCCCAACACAAGAAAAAGGTTTTGCAAATAGAAACCTTTAAGTCAAATAAGGGGGAAGGGGCAGGACAAACCCCATTAGATGTGTTATCTCCCCAGTTCACTTTGGTGATTGGCGTGAAGAGTTTCCCAGGAAATAAGATTACTCTTATCCTGGGAAACTAGCCACTGAAGATTTGAGGTTCCAAATGGAGTCAGGCTTCTGGAAAAGAGTGGAATGGGAAATGCTTTCTGGGTAAGTTATGTGCCCTAACTGGAGCCCAGTTGGCAGTAGGTCAGGTCAGATCTTGGGGATTAGATAAACATCCAAGGGGCAGGCTGAGTAAACAGGGAGGTCCCACTAATGAGAAATGGAAAGGAGTTCGTGAAGATAGAAAGTCAATATCAAGCGGTCTGGGACCCAGCTCCAGTTAGGAGCTGGGGACCAGAGACAAGGCTACAATCCTTGCCCAGTTCTACCTTGAGAAACGGCAGGTCTATGTCCCAGGAGGAGCTATAGTATATAACAGGTAAAGGACCAAGGAAATCTCTTCTGTTTCAGAATGGGATCAACAGCGAAGCCAACCTTTGACTTTGGGGAAATCACTTAACCCCTTGGGTCTAAGCTTCCTTTGTGTAAAATAAACATAAGGGTAGCTTAGATGTTTTTGTCTTTGGATCTCCAGTGACCGGCACATACTACATAATTAATGTTTGTCAATTTATTGATTGATGAATAGTTGACCTCTCGGGCCTTTTGCCTCTCAAATAATCCATGATGTGAGTGTAGCCGAGACTTATTCTGGCCCTGATTTCCTGAAAGCCAGGCCAGTGGCATCTACCCCTCCCTCAGAGTTCTCCAATATCCTTTAGGGGTTGGAAAGGATCTCATCTCTTGCCATTGTCTCAAGCCCCCTCTTATTTTGTTCTCCCTGTTTTAAAAGGTCCAAGCACACCAGTTTCATTTAACCACTTATTAGTCAGATTAACTTTTACAAAGGAATATTTACTGTGAAGATATAGCAAGAAAAAAGGATGCAAATGTTCCTATTGAATGTCTGGGGAGGGGAAGGGGATCAGGTTACCCCCTTGGTCCTCCTCAGCTTGTGTCCTGGCACTGACTTCTCAAGGGCTTCCCTGCTGGGCTGGTTAGAACCTGGAATCCTGCGCTCGAAGGTCCTCATTGCTCAGTGTCCCAGGTTAGGGATTTCATGCCCTGTGCCCAGAACCTGTAAAGACCAAAGTCGCAAGCCCATTTCTTGGTGAGACCTTTTATGAAGGTTGTCCCATTTTTCTTATTAAAGAGAGTGTTGTGGTACAGTGAATAGCGCTGGAAATAGAATCAAATGCCAGAATTCCTGCCTCTGACATGGGCTATGTGATCATGGGTAAATGCCTTGTCTGCCTATCTGTTTAAGGGAGTCAAAGTAGCATGATACCTATCATTAGGGTAATGGGGAGGTCCAACGGTATTGATAAAAATAAAGCATTCTGCAAACTTTAAAACCCTATATAAATGAGGTCAGCTATGATTGTTTCTAACAGAAATAATAGGGTTAGGATACAGTCTCTGGAGTTCTTCCTGGGTATGCTGGCATAAGATCTCAGTTCTCATGGAGGCCTTCCTTGGATTTTATCATGGAGGAGACTGGGGGACCTTGTTACTAGAGATAAAAGACACTGGAAAGAGCATTGTGCTGGGAATCAGGAAGACTCGATTTTGAATCCTGCCTCAAACATTCCTAGCTGCCTAACTCTGCCAGAGCCACCTGTTAGTCTCAGTTTCCCCATCTAAAAAATGAGAATAGTAAGACCCTTTTCAAGAGTCAGATGAGATCGGATGTAGGGTGTCTCTCATCCCGCTGGCATGCACTGGCCCCAAAGGGTCCTGCTACTTCTCTGGAGCCCCCTGTCCCCATGAAATTATGTGGAGAGCTCTACTGGGGATCTTCTAGGTCACCATGTGCAATTCCCACATTGAATGATGGTTATTGTACCAGTATCTCACTTCACTGCTGTGTGGGCCAGGATTTTCCTAGTGCTTGGAGTTCTATATTTAGTATTTTAAAATTATAATTATAGTTTCTTTTAATATTCATTAAAATTTTTAAATTCTAAATTCTCACCCTCCCTACAGCTCCTCTCTCACCCACTGAGAAAGCCAGCAACATGAAATCATTTTTAAAAATTCAAATTACAGAATTATAATTATACTTTATTATTTTAGCATATGTCTGGCTCTCAATAAATATTATCCCTCTTCTCCCTCAAAAGCCTCTTTCCCAACATGTCTCTTTCTATGAAATCACTTGTTTAGATCCCTTTAGTAATAAGACTCACTACATCTGGGGCACAAAACACATGCATTTGGACCCAACTGTATGACCCTGGACATCATTAAGCTTTTCTTGAGTCTTGGTTTACTTTTCTTATAAATGGGGCTGATAGGTGAGCTATATAATTCACAGTGAAGAAGAATGTTTTGTTGATCTTAGAAGGCTAAATAAATGTAAGTTTTTCTTCTTCTTATAAAGGATGGATCTGTGATATTGTCTCAAAGAATGACACACATTTCTATGCTCCAACCTTGCTTACAATTGCTTGGATGAGTAGGGGTAGGGGTGGCTCTGTAACTGTTGACATTAACCCAGTTGACGTTAAGAGCAAGAAGCTTTGTCAAACCATTTAGGTTGAAGATAGATATTCCAAGTTCACTTAGATTAGCCCTTCAATTTTACAGGTGATGTAAATGAGAAGTTAGGTGGCTTGTTCAAAAACCTGCTTGGATTCCAGAGCATTTAATGCCAAAAGGATAACTTTGCTTATCTCTCAACGAAGTTAGTTTTACTTACTCTTTCCCACTCCCTAGCTGTCCTAAATCTTCTCAAAGCTTTGGTCTCCTGTTCCAAAAGACTAAGCCTAGATCTCCAGGGGCTGCCAGACCACCACGATTGTTCCTCAGTTCACTCCCATGAACATTATTCAAGTTAAACACATACTTTAAAAACAAAGAATCCACCATAACCAACTGGGGTTACATAAGGATCTAAGAAAGGGTCCATGGAGAGTAGAATGGAGCTAGAATGTGACCCCTTAGAAAAACAGAGAGAAAATTGTTTTCAGTGGTTGGCAATGAAGGAGACTGACTTGGAGCAGTTGTTGAAATTTATTCACTCAATAGAAGCTTAAAGACAGTGGGTTATGGTAGAATGCTATTTCCCCCCACCCACCCAATATAATAAAAACCAGGAGGACTTGCTGTATTATTCAGGAGAAAATGGTCTCAGTGTCAAAGAATTTCAGAATTGGAAAGGACCTCAGGAGCCACTTAGTAAAAAAAAAATGTCCATTAATCTGGGAAGAAAAAAAGAATAAACCGCACCCTCTACAAAATATCTAAGTGGTTCTTCATCTTCTACCTGAGTACTTCTAATGAGTCAAGTAAGCAAGTATTAAGCCTCTACTGTGTGCCAGGCACAGGGCTCAGTGATTGAAGATAAAAAGCAAGGCAAAAGATAATTCCTGCCCTCAAGGAACTCACAGTCTGATGGGAAGACAATGTACTAGCAACCATATATAAGCACTAAATGTACAGGAAAAGTTGGAAATAATCAACAGAGGGAATAGGAACAACTCCTTGCAGAAGGAAGTTGGGAAAGCCAGGAGGCAGAAATGAGGAGGGACAGCACACAGTCAGGAGATGGAGGAACAGCCAAGGGCAGGTGTCACTAGTTTACCCAGTAGGTGGAAGGGAAAGAGGGGTAAAGCATCTATCAAGGTAAGAAGGGGCGAGGTTGTAAAAGGCTCTAAAAACCAAAGAAGATTTTCTATTTGATCCTGAAGATGGTTAAGGTTCACTGAAGGTCATGCACCAGGGAACACAACATGGCCAGACTTATTTTGGGAAGTTAAATTTTCAGCTGAGTGGGGGATGGACTATAAGGAGGTCTGGGCCCTTCCATGAGCTATTTCAATAGTCTAGTTGTGAGGCAATGGGGGTCTGCCCCAGGCCCTGGGCAATGACAGAGGAGAGGAGGGGGCATATAGAAGAAAAGTCATGAAGATAAAACCAATAGGACTTGACGGCTGATTAGATATGGGGGGGGTGAAAGTGAGCAGTTGGTCTTCTTGAGTTGCCATATTTCTGAGAAATACTGGACACAGAGCATGCTGGAGGCCCTGAATGTTCCGCCCTCACCCTCCTTGGGAGGCAGGCCAGGAGCCAGGCTGGGATAATGCTTGTGTGTTTGGGGTCCTCTGCAGATAAGCAGACCCTCCTAACTTCAGAATCTAAGGATTCCCAAGGGAAAAGAAGGTGGCTTTGCCATAAACTCACTCCTCCCTTTTTGGAAAGCTTGTGGCACCTTTCCTGTCACATGTCCCTCTCCTTCCCGTTCTCTCCCCTCCTTTGGTTGTAGTAGCATAAAGATGCAAACTTCTGTAAGGACTGGGAGCTCTTTGGGCTCCACATGTCTGTTCATTAATCTTGCAATAAGCCTGGTTTTCACAAGAGTCTCATGACATTGCGATTGCCTATGGATACAACTGAGGATAATATGTAGGTTATAAGCCTGGCTGGCTGGCAGGGTATTAGTGCCTGAAATGATGATTTGGAAACTAAAAATCATTATTTTAGCCACAAGTACAAGGAAAAGATGTTCTGTGGGAAAAGAGACTATATGTGGTAGTTAATTCTAATAGCCAGCATTTCTATGGCACCTACTGTATGCTAGGCCCTGGGCTAACCACTTTATGATTATGATCTTATTTGATTCTTACAACAACCCCTTGAAGCAGGTGCTATTACTATCCCCATTTTATAGATAAGGAAACAGGAAAACAGAGGCTAAATGAACTACCCAGGGTGACACAGCTAGTAAGTGTCTGAAGCCAGGTTTGAATTCAAGTCTTTCTGATGCCAGGACCAGTGCTATGGCATCCCATGCCACCATAGCTGCCTCTAGTTAGTAAGTGTTAGGACTGGGACTCAAAACATACCTTCTGACTCTACCTCTAGGGTATATTATAATACTTTTGTGATTTCACCATGCATTATCTAAAGAGTAATTATGATACTGTACACATATTACAGTTGATTTCAAGTCAGCAGATCATCCATTCAGAGCTTACAGAAACCTAGCCCAACCACTTAATTTTGGCATGGAAACAGTCTCAGGGGAAATGATTTGACTGATGGCACAAAGCTCTCAGATTACCTTGTGTTCCTTTTGAGCATAAGGAAACTGAGGTCTTTCTGCTTGCAAAATACAGTGTGAAAGCAATAGGGCTTTGCTGTTGGCAAACATCCATTATAAAGACAGGAATCAAGGCTAAATGGGTAGAGAACATTGACCTTGCCTCCTTAGCTCACTTTTTGTTCTGGTCAAATTCATTTGTCTAGGTGGAAAGCAAAGCCCACCTTCTATTACAGATAAGTGTCTTAAAGTTCAATACTCTTTGATGTTTCCCAAATGCTCTCTGGCTTAGAAACAAAAGACCTCAGTTTCCTTATGATAAAAAGAACTAGGGGAATTAGGAAATGTCTCTTGTGGGAGACTGCAAAATCTGGTGCTACCTGCGCTTCTAGCCCACCTTTGCTATTGATCTTTGTGTCATTGGTGGACTCTGAATCAATGATCTGACTTGAAATCAACCGTAAAATGTGTGTTGACATCATAATTGCTCTTCAGATAATAAGTGGTGCCACCATGCCAGGAACCAAATCTACTCTTTTTAAAGTTGTCTGGAAACCCAGATGCTTCCCACAGGAACATGGGCACTCAAACATACACACATCACATCAATTTATTATTTTCCTTTCTCATTATAAATTGCCTGCTTTTTCAGAATTGTTCTCAAAGTGGTTTCTAAACAGTAAGTCCCACGATGCTTTCACCAACAATTTATACGGTTCACCAACAACGTCATTTGAATGTTACCTTTGCTAAGCAGAAATGTTCTTTTGGGGGCATTGTGAACATCTTGCGTGCATCACAGGATAACGAGAATGGGCAAATCAGTCCTCGCAGCCTGTTGGGAAACCCTTGGGTTGATGTCACTGAAGATTTGGTTACTGCACATGTGCCTCTGGAATGGTCAGGGCACATCATGCAGTGTCCTCTCCACTGCCCTGCCTCTTTCTGTTAAAAGGGACGCTACAGGTTGCCTAGGTCAAGCTCCTGTCCACTTCATAATTCCCCCCCAAGCTTCCACAATAGATATCTTATGGCCTCTTCTCGAAGATACCAAGTAACAGAGAATTCACTACATTACAATATGACCTGCTGCATTGTTTTTGCTTTAATTGCTAGTCAGTTAATAAAAAATATGCCATGGGATGCACAGGAACGAATTTTAGAGGCAGAGGCCCTGGATTCAAATCCTAAGCCAATCACTTTTTATCTGTGTGACCTTGGGAAAGTCTTTAAACCTAAAAGCCTCAGTCTCCTTACCTGTAAAATGAAAATAATAAAAGCAACTTTGTACTTATTCACTCTCTGTGACCCTCTTTGCAGTTTTCTTGGCAGAGACACTGCAGGGATTTGGCCATCTCCTTCTCCAGCCCATTTTACAGACAGGGAAACTGAGGCACAAGGGCAAAGTGACTTGCCCAGGGTCACACAGTTAGGAAGTGTCTGAGGCCAGATTTCAACTCAGAAAGATGAGTCTTCCTGATTTCAGGCCCAGCACCTGCATCATCTAGGCGCCCCAATAAAAGCACCTGCCTCAAAGGATTTTGTGTGAGATTTAAATGAGATTATACATGTATATCTGCATATATATATATATATATGTGTGTGTGTGTGTGTGTGTGTGTGTATGTGTGTATGTGTGTATACACATTTATACATATATGTATATATGAAGTGATTTGCAAATCTTAAAATTCTATCTATATTATTGTTGTTAACATTTTAATTTTGTTAATGGATATTAAGATACAATGATCTAAAAACCCAGATCCTAGTATTAAAACAGGTATAGAAAATAGATCTTCCAGTGAGGAGCAAGTGGAACAGAAAATGCCTCAGACTGGGATAGATTCCTTAAAGACTGACTACTGAAACCAAGGCCTGGAGAGCAAGGAGACAGGAAGCCTGAGGCCACCATTTTCAACACATCACACTTGGACTGTGGGTAATATACTTGCTAACCTCTTCAGGGGGCTCTTTGGCAAAAAAAAAAAAAAAAAAAAACAAAAAAACAAATGTGGATTCTAAGGGTTGGTTTGGATGCTGCCGGAAAGGCAACCATTTTGTACAGATGAAAGCTGAGTGAAATAGTGACTGCTTTTCCCACTCTAGGTTTCAATGTAGATATGGTAGAATACAAAAAGCTTAACTTCTCAGTGTAGGATGCATGTGGCCAGGACCAGATCTGACGCCTATGGTGCCATTACTCCCACAACACACAAAGACTGATTTTTGTGGTTGACAGTAATAACTGAGAAGATTGAGAAAAATGTAGGAGAAGGTTGGCAGAGCCACCCAGGCCCTACTGGGGATAGATTCTAGGACTGGCCTGGTTGTCCAATCAGCTCTGAAATCAGAAAGGAAGTAGCAGAAGCTCCTCTTCCTCTTCTCTTCCCTTCCTCTCATTTCCTCCCGTTCACCCTCTACTTTACTCTCATGTGGCAAACTGGGCTGCTCTGTGGTGTTGACTGCCAGAAGCTGGCTTTTCCCACCCCTTGTCAGAGTATGTATTGCATGCTGTAAGTGTGGCAAATACAGGCCTGAAAATAAGTTTCTTATTTAACATAAATAGTTTTGGTTTCCAGTGGGGCCGTTTCTGGCACTCCTATGCAGCATCACTCAAATTTTTTTATTGTAAAATATTCAACTTATATTGACACTTGGGTGGCTGGGGGGTTAACATGCAGAGTTGAATGCTCCCTTGTGGTGGTGATTTTTTTTTTTAACCTGAACTCAGGGTTTTTCTTGTCTTTTTAATTTATTTATTTTTACTAATAAAAAATATAGACTGAGTTCAGGTTAAAAACCAGCCACCAAAATGGATGATGAAGGAACATGCTTCAGGGATGTGAAAATGTGGAAAATCCCTCTTATTTGTATTAGAATTCTGTCTGAGGCGGTTCCCTTTGTTTGGGTCTGGGGTGTCTGAACTCTGTCTCGGTAGCCCAGGGAGTGCTGGCATTTCTGTCCTTGGGGATGCATTCTCCTCTCTGTTTGCTTCTTAAAGTTCTATTTCTATGATTGTATTCCCACTTTTCTCCTGAGAATTGAAGGCTTCAAAGCCATTTTAACTTTACAGATCTGCCAGCTTGGGGTTTTAGCAATCTTGCCTCAGAGGAATGTAGATTATGGAGAAGAGAGGGCAGACAATTAGAAATGGGAATCTGCATAGCCCGCAAGAACAATATGAGAAGATAGGTCTACTCCTCTGAAGAGGTGGAAGGGCCACAGCTATGAAACATTGCATATATTGTCAGTTTTGACTGCTTCTCTCTCTCTCCCTCTCCCTCTTTCTCCCTCTTCCTCCCTCCCTCCCTCTTTCTCTCTCTCTATCAAAATTTTCCTTGTCACATGGATGAGATGACCCTCTGGGAAAGAGCAAGAAAGAGAAAAAAGGGGAAGTTTAGGTGATATAAAAAAGATATCAGTAAAATTTATTAAAAAAAAAAGAAATGGGGACCTTCCATAGAGATAATGATCTTTTTTTTGTTTTTTGTTTTTGTTTTTGAGAAACAGAATAGAACTTAGACCTGAGGGCCCATCAGGAACATCTTAGAGATTGTCTCTATCCTTGGCCTGACCTAGAGTCTCAGGGAGGACTGTGTTAAGGATTTGACTGCAAGGGCTGGTCCTTTTCATGGTGGAGGCAACTTCTTTTTTATTGCATGATAGCCAACTTGTTTAACATTTTTGTTTAAATTTTGAGTTCCAAATTCTATTCCTTCCTCCCTCGATCCCTCCCTCCCTGAGATAGCAAGCAATAAAATTTAGGTTATACACGTGCGATAATGTAAAACGTTTCCATATCAGCCATTTTGTGCAATAAGACTCAAAGAAAAGACAGAGAATATTAGTACACTTCAGTCTGTATTCATGCAATATCAGCTCCTGAGGGCAATAGTATCTTCATCATTATTCATTTGGGATTGTCTTGGATTATTGTATTGCTGAGAAAAGCTAAGTCATTCACAGTTCTTCATAGAACAATATTGCTGTTACTGTGTGCAACATTATCCTGGTTCTGTTCACTTCACTATGCATCAGTTCATTTAAGTCTTTCCCTGTTTTTTTCTGAAATCAGCTTGCTTATCATTTCTTATAGCAAAATAAATATTCCATCACAATCACATACCACAACTGGCCTAGTTATTCCCCAATTGATGGAAATCCCTTTGATTTCTAATTATTTCCCACTACAAAAAGAACTGCTATAATATTTTTACAAATAGGTCCTTTTGCCTTTTTTGATATCTTTGGGATATAGACTTAGCCACGATAATGCCAGATCAAAGAGTATGCACAGTTTTATGGCAATTTGTCTATAGTACCTGGAGGTAACTTCTTTTTTTCTTTATTTTTTTCCCTTTATTTTTTAAAAAAAACTTTTATTTATTTATTTTTAGTTTTCAACATTCATTTACACAAGATTTTTAGTTACTAATTTTCTCCCCATCCTTCCCCTACCCCACCCCAGGATAGCATGCCTACTGAATACCCCCAATCTGCTCTCTTTTCTATCCTCCCCCCGACAATTTTCTAGTGGGGCAAGATGGACTTCTATATGCCAGTGCCTGTATATCTTTTTTCCCAGTTGCATGTAAAAAAACAATGTTTTTAACATTTGTTTTTAAAGCTTTGATTTCTAAATTCTTTCCCTTCTTCTCTCCTCACCCACTCCCACTCAATATAGTTTGTACATGTGTGGTAACTGCTTTTTTTTTTTTTTGAGGGGGGAAGGCAGGGCAATTGGGATTAAGTGACTTGCCCAAGGTCATACAGCTAGTAAGTGTGTCAAGTGTCTGAGTCTGGATTTGAACTCAGGTCCTTCTAACTCCAGGGCCAGTGCTCTATTCACTGTGCCACCTAGCCATCCTGGTGGAGGTAATTCTTAAGAAGATCTCTGCAGCAGGGGATGGCAGAAGACTGGCTTTATGGCTGATTTACTGTCGTCCCTGAGTAATTTGCACCATGGCTTTGTTGAAGGAGGTTTCTAAGTATGAATCCAAGAAAATGGATGTTAGTTGGTATTAGCTTCTGCATTAGATGATACCTCTGACTCCGTTGATAAAAATTACAGAATCATAGATTCATATCTGGAAGAACCTCAGAGGCAATCTAGCATAACTCCTTCATTTTACTGAAGAACCAAGACCCCAAGATGAAATCACTTACCCAGGGTCACCTAGGAAGTAATCACCAGAAGAAGCATTTAAGTACAGGTCCTTTGACTACAAGAGATGGGGTAAAAACTAAACTGGTGATTTCGTTGGTATAGGGAACTCCCAAGTGAGGAAATTCCTTCCAAAATGCAGTTTGACACCTTCTCTGCCCCTCAGAGTCTTAGTGAGTGGCTTGGAGACATGAAGGCCTTAAAAACTTGTTGGGGATCATACAACCAGTATATGTCAGAGACAATAGGTGAACCCAGATTTTCCTGGCTCTAAGACCAACTCTCCGTTCACTACAGAAAAGTAATTCAATCTAAGAGAAGTGAATAAAATATCCTTTTAATGATAACTACAGAGTAATAATTGTCATCTTATCATTCACAGAAAAGCTACTTATAGCTGTAAGCTCCAGATCCTCCCTACATGTTCGGGTCCCTGAAAGCTGCCTTCCAATTCAGGCGTGTTGTGACTCTCGGGTGGATGGGAGCCAACAAAATCGATGAGAGGAGAATCTATCATATTTGATATGAGCCATTTGTGTGTTCCTACAATTTTGTGACTTAGAGGAAGCTTTCATAAAAGCCTCCGAGGTCAGTAATGTGTAAAGTTTTATTATGAGGTATTTTAACTCACCCAAGGAAATGCCCAGAGAAGGTCGGGAACAAGGGCAAGGAAGAGAAGAATCCATTAGGTGGGCAGTCCACTGGACCTCGAGTATAATTGTTTATGGGCCACGGGAGGAAGATTAAAGTGGTGTGTGTGTGTGTGTGTGTGTGTGTGTGTGCGTGTGTGTGTGTGTGTGTGTGTGTGTGTGTGTGTGTGTGTGTGTGTATGATTCTATGAGGAGGCTGTTTTCAGTCTTGTCACACTCAGTGCCCAGCACAGGGCATGGTACATAGTAGGTCCTTAATAAACACTTGATTCATTGATTTCAGCTTGCTTTCACTCCTATGTTTGTGTGAGATGGCTCAGTCCCATCTACTTCTTACCACGATGGCCCTATGACTCAGATGAAGTCACAGGCTTTATAATGACAGAATAAGTTTTTTGCTCATAAATGTCTACAATTGATTTTTCATGTCTGATGTTTTGAGGAAGGACCTTCTCCCCACATCTCAAATATAGGGCATAGAGGCTTCTAGTCAATAGCAGGAGAAGGTATGTTAGGAAAGAAGGCATGAGTTGTGAGATACTCAAAAGCAGAATAAAATATCTGAGAGATTCTTCAATCTATTGCAGAGACATCAAATAGCCCGCTGAACTCCCAAGACTGGAACAGGTTAAAATATAGTTGATAAATATTTAACAAGATGAATAAAAATATGACAAAATAGAGATAATATCCCATTCTAATATGACATTGACCCATAAGTCAGTAAGTGGACCACAGGAGTCTTTTATATATGGTTTATTGGCCCTGTTTCCACTTGAGTTTGACATCATCAGTCTATCAAAACATTCTTTCTTAATGCAATTCAGTTCAACAGAGAGTTGTTCAAGATTTACTATGTTCTGGGCACTGATAATGAATAGACCATATGGTCCCTCTTCTCAAGGGGAATGCAATCTACATTTAGTAGGTGGGGCAAACAGATTGTTAGTTTGCTATAACACCAATGGAATGCTGACCTTCAGTTCACTTACCTCCCTCCCCTAAATGAGGATAAAACAACCCTGTTTAACTAGAATTATTTAGTTGGTCATAATGGTCAAAAGACATTTGGAGAATATTGTGGTGTTTTGTCAAGCTTCAATATCCATAAGAAGTGCTGGTGCAAGTCAGAATACATAGATACCATAGGAAGCAAGGGGAAAGGCAATATCAGGCTATTGATTTTGTCCCATCCAACAAGTGTCAATGAAAGAGGCAGGTTAATGATGAAACATTGAGAAACAGAGTCACACAGCAAAAAAGCCCTAACTCAGAGGACCTGGGTTTAAATCTTGGCTTTGCTACTCAAATCCTTGGTAAGTTACTTAACTCTGGGTCTCTGATTCATCATCAGTAGAGTAATAAGATTAAATGAGATGAGCTCTCAGGTCCTTTCTAACTCTGTTCGATTCTGTGTTTGTGACTACTGGACACTTTTGTATATGACACCAGAAGTTGATAGCCTCCAGAACTCAGAGGATGATCTTTAGAATTATGTCACCATGACCTTGTTTGGCATTTTATCTAGAACACTTCCATAATATGGTAACTCTGAAATAACCCCCTCTGTCATACTGAGTTGGTGACTCTATAAAGAGGCTTGTTTCTCCAAGGAAAGAGGGGAATAATCTTTCTCTTTGGAAGTTGGAAAACTGCAATCAGAGACATGTAGCAGGTGAGACAAAGCTGAAGAGACCTGTACAACTGTGAGGAACTGAAGTTCTATAGGTCTCTGTGGAAGAAATCCTCATTGATGGATCCTCATGTTTTCCATGAATTCTTTGGATTTTTTCCTGCATGCCAATGATTTTTTTTTCCTGTTTTTAGCTTTGTGAATCTTTGTGCTTGTCAGGGGAATTGATGATAAGGAGCTGGTTCTTGTTGTATTATGTGGTTCCTAGATTTTCCAACTGAGAACAACAAGGAAGAGATGTGAGAAATCTCCCAAAGCAGACCCAGGATCTTTGTACCATGTGAAAACCTGACCCAAGGATTATGATTATAACACAAATTAGAATGTGCTAGACGACTAGCAAAGGTACAAATGGAATCCTTTGAGGGAATCTGAGGAGTCAGACACTGTTTCCATCTGGGTAGATATATCAGAGAAATCACGGAAGATAGGGAACCCAAGCTGTGTCTTTAAGGAAGGGATAGAGTTTAAAAATGGAGGACAATGGGATTGCCCTTGGGAGTGGGAAAGGTCACAGCTAATGTTACAGAGGTGGCAAAGGACATCACAGACCCCAAAGTAGCCAGTCTAGTGAAATGTTTCCATTCCTACCAATCAACCAACGAACATATGTTAAGTAACTATTAAACAGACTGTGCTAGAAACCAAAGAGTAAAATTGAAATACCCTTGCCCTCAAACAGCTTATATTTTATCAAAGGAAGTAACATGTATGTGTTTACAAGCAGACACAAAGGAATGTTGGAAGGATGGACACTAGCAGCTCAGGGGACTGAGAAATGCTTTCTGCTGAAGGGCCTAAAGGAGGCCAGAGATGTTTAGAGGTAAAGAGGAGGATGAGGAGGAGTATTCCAGGTATGGGGGATCACTAATGCAAAAGCATAGAGACCAGGGATGAAAAAGCATGTAAAGAGAAATTATTTCACGATTGGTTTTCATGCCTGTAGCAACTTGCCTTTCTTTGTACCTTTGGAGTTAGGAGAGTTTGTGGCACATACTAGGTGCTTAACAAAGGCTTGTTGGCTTGATTTGACTTTAACTAAGGTTAGGAAGAGATTATCCAGATGCTGAAGGGTGGCTAAGGGTGAAGAACTAACCTGGGATTAAAATCTTTCAACAAATATTTTAAATTTGGAGGAGGGAGAATTTACTATTTCAAAAAAGTATTTTTTCATACAAGCTTAGATTTCAGAGCTGGCAGAGACCTTGGAGGTCAAAAAGCTCAACTTCCCATTTTTAAATAAAAGAACTGAGATGCTTGACTCACTCATGTAATATGTCCAAGGCAGGATTCAAAATTAGGCTTTCCTGGGTCCAGTGCTCTTTGCACTAGTGACATCATGCTGTCTCTGAGTAGAGTTTGCTGACTTGTGATATAAACATAATCATAAGAATTGTAGGATCCTTTTGAGCGAATGAGGTTTTTACCCATCCCAGTAAACAGAGAATCCCTTACAAAGATTCAAAGAATTAAGTATCTCTATAATAGCATTTTAAAGCTAAGTATGAGTCCAGCCAGTGCTTAGATAAGAGGCGATATCAAAAATCTATGTTTTCATCAGCATTCAAAAACCTCACTTCACTCACCCATTTGACAAATCTATATTAGTTAAGTACCTACTGTGTGCCAGATATTGGGGATAGAAATATAAAGAAGCAATGGAAGGAACTGTCTGAGGCACACTGAGATCAAGTGACTTGTCCCAGTCCACACAGCTGGTTAGTGTTGGTATCTGGATTTGAACCCTGTTCTTTCTAATTGTAGCCTGGCACTCTTTCCCCTCTGCCACATCACCTCTAAACTAGAGAACTCCAGGGGAAATCCAGATGTGAAACTGGCACTGGAAATGATGCTTCTGAAGGAATTACTCTTCTTATATTCCAGCTCACAAGTGCTACTCAACCTGACCAGCTGAGTAAATAGCTATTAGGATAACAGGCTCCCATATGTCTCTGGGCTTGATCTTAAGGTGTTCTAAGAGTTTTCAGTTAACTGGCATCTCGGGTGTGGGTGTGATTGGCTATGTCCCATTTTTCCTACTGTGATTCTTCATTCTTCCTATAATATTCTTCCGGGGAGAACCTTAGGATATCTCCAGGCAAGAATCAGTCCTTTAGCAAAGGAGCAGATTTCCTGGTAGGGAATATGTAGATTATCTCGATTATACTGCCATCAGAACAGAGGGATGGAGACCCAGGGAGATGGGAACATTGAGTTTCCTTCCTATTCACATTTATAAGCCTTTTTAGACATCATCTATTAGAGACACTTGAAGCCAAATGGAACATAGCTAAAATGGTGGCTTGAGATACAGGACAACATTTCTATTTTATTAATTCCCCCCACCTTCTATATCCTGAATGGAGCCCTACATTGCTTTGTCCTTTGTAGCATTCAGTCTTTGCTGTAGGCAACGGAATTGCTGTCCATCCATTCTATAGGCAATGTTTTGCCCTTTCTACTGTGAGCTGAATAGAGCCTATTCAGAAGGTTTCACACATTCCTATTTCTTTTTTTTTTAATTAAACAAATGCTTTATTAACTTCTGGTTTACATCATTCATTTCCACCAGATTATGAGGTACATTTTTCCCCCATTTTTTCCCTACCCACCACCCCAGAATGGCAGTCCCACTAGATATCCCCTTATCCAATCTGCTCTCTCCCATATCCCCTTCGATTTTGCCATTAGGGCAAGGTGAATCTCTGAACCCCAATGCCTGTGCATCTTATGAAACATTTAATTTTAAAACTTCGATTTTCAGATCCATTCCCTTCCTCCCTTGTCACCCACTCCCTCTGAGAAGATAAGCAATTCAGTAAGTGTTGTACATGTATAGCTATGCAAAACATTACCATAGTAGATATATTGTAAAAGATTGCTTATATTTCCCTCCCACCTGTCTCACCTCCCACCTGGTTCATTCCCTACTTTGATCCTGTCCCTCTTTGATAGTGGGTACTTCCAATCTCCCCTCCCCCCAGAATGCCCTCCCCTCCATCATCCCCCCTCTCATCCCCTTTTCCCCTACTCAGGAGAGTGAGTGAGGGTAAGATATTCCATTTAGTATGTATGTGATTCTCTCCTTGAGCCAACTTCAATGAGAATATGCTTTTGCCTTTTTGCCTTCCTGTTCTTCCTCTCCCCTGCAACTACTTCCCCTTGCCTCTTCTACATGAGATAGTTTTCCCTACCCTGTCTCTCTCCATCTCCTCTTGCCACTTTCCTCTCTCACCTCTTGACTTCACTCCTTAAGAATCATCCCTTCCTTGGGGCAGCTAGGTGGCGCAGCGAGCAGAGGGCCGGCCCCGGAGCCAGAAGGACCCAAGCTCGGATCTGGCCCCAGATACCCAACACAGAAACAAAAACCCAGCCTCGTGACCCCGGGCAAGTCACCCAACCCCAATTTCCCTCCAAAAACAAACAAACAAAAAAATCATCCCTTCCCATCAAATTCAACCTGTGCCCTCTATCCATATATACCTGTGAACATATGCCATGTACCCTTCTTCAATTATTTTCATAATGAGAAAGGTTTCATCAAACACAGTTATTGTTTTTCCATGTAGGAATGTAAATAGTCCAACTTTGATAAGTTCCTTTTGATTTCTTTTCCTTGATTACCTTCTCAAGCATTTCTTGCTTCTTGCATCTGAATGTCAAATTTTCTATTCAACTCTGGTTTTTTCATCAAGAATGCTTGAAAGTCCTCTATTCCACTGAATGCCCATATTTTCCCCTGAAACAAGATACTCAGTTTTGCTGGGTAGGTGACCCTTGGCTTCAATCCCAGCTCTTTTGCCTTCTGGAATATCATATTCCATGCTCTTCGATCCCTTGGTGTAGAAGCTGCCAGGTCCTGGGCTATTCTGATTGTGCTTCCACAATATTGAAATTGTTTCTTTCTGGCTGCTTGTAGTATTTTCTCCTTGATCTGGGAGTTCTGGAACCTGGCTGTAATATTCCTGGGAGTTTTCTTTTTGGGATCTTTTTCAGGAGGTGATCTGTGGATTCTTTCAACCTCTATTTCCCCCATTGGGTCTAAAACATCAGGGCAATTTTCCTTGAGAATTTCTTTAAGGATGATTTCTAAGTTCTTTCTTTGATCATGGCTTTCAGGTAGTCCAATAATTTTTAAATTATCTCTCCTGTCTCTATTTTCCAGGTCATTGGTTTTTCCCATGAGATATTTTATATTGCCTTCTATTCTTTCATTTGTTTGGATCTGTTTAATAGTATCTTGATTTCTCATAAAGTCACTAGCTTTCATTTGCTCCAGTCTAACTCTGAAGGAATGACTCTCCTCAGTGAGCTTTTGAGATTCTTTTTCCGTCTGTCAAATTCAACTTTTTAAGGCATTCTTCTCCTCATTGCCTTTCTGAGCCTCTTTTGCCATTTGAGTTAGTCTAGTTTTTAAGGTGTTATTTTCCTCAGTCAGGCTGTTAACTGTCATTTCATACTTTTCTTGCATCCTTTTCATTTCTCTTCCCAAAATTTTCCCCACTTCTCTTATCTGCTTCTTAAGGTCCTCTATGGCCTGTAGCCAGCTTGTATTTTCATTTGGGGCTCTTGGTGCAGGAGTTCTGACCTCACAGTCCTCCTCCATGCTTTGAGCCTCTTTGCCCCTAAAATAGGAGTCCAATGTTGAACTTTTCTGTTTATTTTGTTTCATTTGCCTAGGGATGTTGCCACTTAATTACTTGATTTTGGGGCTTGTTGCCACAGTAGGACTCTGCCACCAGACAGGGGAGCTTCCGCCCAAACGTGGGGTCTTCACAACTTCTGCCAGTTGGGTGGCCTCTGTAAAGCCTCCACCCACTCTGGCAAATTCGATACCCACCCCAAACTTCCCCCCCCCCCCCCAGACCACAATCCAGATCCAGGCAGTTTAAAGCAAGAGCGATTAACCCCCAGACTGATTGCTGGATCTCCCTACAGTTCGCAGACCAGGAGCTAGAGCCACTACTGACACTGCAAAATGGCTTCTGTGCTGCAGTTTCTTCAGCAGCTTTTCAGCCCCAGGGGAGGAAGCCACGAGTTCCCCAAATACTGGTCCCAAAGTCTAACCTCTCACTTTGTCCTAGGCATATCTGTGCTGATAATTCTGGAATCACCACAATTGCTGGTGTTCTGGGGTCCCCCGAGCCGGCTGAAGGCCCGGCCACCCTGGGGCTAAAACCTCAGACCTGGGCTCGGCTGTGAGCGCTGTGCTGCCTGCTCTCAGAGCGCTGTGCTGCCTGCTCTCAGAGCACTGTGCTGGCTGCTCCCTGCAGGGCTGCTGGGCTGTCTTCAGCAGGAGGTTAGCTTCTCTGTGCCGTTCTGTGGGTGCTGTGGCTCCAGAAGTTCAGAGTCCCCTTTCACATTGTTTGAAATTTGTGTGGGGCAGAGCACATCGGAAATGCTGTTTCTACTCTGCCATCTTGGCTCCGCCAACATTCCTATTTCTTTAAGGTTGATTAATGCAAAGGTTATAACTTGGCACTGGATATTACCTTATTCTAGCATCATGGAATGCCAGAATAAGAGGGGGATTTAGAACACAGAATATCAGGACTAAGAGGGAACTCACAACCCAGAATGGTAGAGATGGAAGGGACCTTTCAGTAAAGAATGTCAGAACTAGGAAGACCCAATGCTGTCCGTGTTGATGAACTTAGAACATTAGAACAGAGAAGAGAAGAGGGGAATTTAGAAGAGAATCTGGGAGGTCTCCAAGAGCCCTTAGTCCATTATCCTCATTTTACAGATTGGGAAACTGGAGAAGTTGTGACTTGGCAAGGTAACACAGGTATTGAGCTAGGTTTCGGACACATATCCTTTGACTCCTGAAGTCTTCTCTAACATCAAGATTCTGTGGCTTCACATGCTGTGCTCTTTCAATAGGAGAGAGGTAAACATAATCAAATTCTGTGCT
Source organism: Gymnobelideus leadbeateri (assembly GCA_011680675.1). Classification (NCBI taxonomy): domain Eukaryota; kingdom Metazoa; phylum Chordata; class Mammalia; order Diprotodontia; family Petauridae; genus Gymnobelideus; species Gymnobelideus leadbeateri. The sequence goes on from WOXC01010197.1 coordinate 191,729, forward strand.
GGTGGAGCTGGTAGGAGGACCCAGGTTCTACTCAATTTTACTCTAGGGTTTGTTTCGATGAGATAAATAACTCTGTACCAGGAGTCAGATAACTGGGTTCCTAAACCAAGATTGAGCACTGAAAACTGTGTGGTCCTGAGTGATTCACCTCTCCTGTCTGGTTCTGAATTTCCTCATCTGTACGATGAAATAGTCAGACTAAATTAGAGGTTCTTAACATTTTATGTGTTATAGATACCTTTGTTATGGACCCATTCTCAGAATATTGCATTTGAAAGAAATCATAGTTGAAGGAAATTCTGCAATTCTGTAACCTGTCAGTGAATATTGTATTTTTTTCCACCATCCAAATTCAAAGACCTGTTAAAATCTATCTGTGCATAAATAGATTGCTATGGTCTATGGACCCCTGGTCAAGAAACTCTAGACTAGATGGAATCTAGACTAAATTTTCTGATATCTGTCATTTGGCAATTGTTATATGGGAGTTATGTTTATTGAGAAATCCCTAGTTCTTTCTGAGCCTCAATTTCCTCATTTATGAAAAGAATGGATTAGACTAGAATAATTTGGTCTTTTCCAGCTATCATGATGAGTAGAAGTTGTAGAGATACAAATCTAAGCTTGGTGTAACAACTGGATGTTGTTTACTGACATAGATCATAACTCCTTGAGATCAGGGGCTTCATTTTTTTTTCCTCCTGTATCCCTAGCACCTAACACAAGTGCCTCTCGATTAGTTGATATCTGTTTGTTGAGTCAATATTTTTGTTGAAGCAATCAAAATGATGCCTTGGGAGGTGGCTTTTACTCCTCAGAGGAAGTCTTCAGGGAAGGACTAGATGACCAGTTGTTGGGCAAACTATGGAGGGGTTCTTACTCCAAAATGTGCTGGACTCCATCCTCTTTGAGGGCCCTTCCAACTCAGAGACCTTGTGATGCTGCAGCTCTGATTATAAAAGTGGAATCATGTTCTCAATGAAATAGTTCACATCTTGAAGACATTTCCACTTATATAAGTGAGGTGAAGGCAGCCAAGTAAGTGAAGGGTCAACTGGAGGGACATTTTCAAGGCGCTTTGATAATTCCACTTTCCCTCTGTTGCCTATTGCAGGGAATTGTTTTTGTGATGCTAGGCCAGGCAATGATACTTCATTTGTTTTGGGAAGACAGCTTAGCCAAGACACATGATTGGAAGGCAGTTAATATCCTGGGATATGATTATACAGAGCTGAGCTGGGTGTGCTGAAATTTTATTTGCTGTAAAGTTGCAATGTGAGTTAGATTTCAAAATATTTCACCTAGAAAAGCTGCCAGAGGCAAATATATTTACTATTTAGATTTCTGAACCATGATTTCCAAGGGCCCTATACAGACCAGCACAAAGAATAATGGACTTGAGGCTTCAGTTTGTATTTTGCCTTTTTCTGGTACTTACAATCACTGTGAAAATGGACAAATGAACTAACTTCCCTAGACCTCAGTTTCTTTTTAAAAAGTAACTTAAAATTTTTTTCAGTCAATGAAAATCATCCTTGTCTCTATCCAATTCCCCACCCACCCCACTGAGAAAGAAAGAAAAAAAACAAATCCTGTTACAACCATGCAGAATCACACAAGAATTTCTGCTTTGACCATGTCCAAAAGAAAAGTCTCGGCTTTTTAATTTTTTTTAGTTCACAGAAGATTGGTAGTAGTTTCATTATGAGTTCTCTGGAATTGTGAGTGGTCATTATGTTGATCAGAGTTCCAGAGTCTTCCAAAGTTGTTTTCTTTATAATGTTATTTTTATTGTGTAAATTATTTTCCTGGTTCTGCTCCCTTCACTCTGCATCAATTCATAAAAGGCTTCTATATTTCTTAAACCATTTCCCTACATCATTTCTTACAGCACACTAGTATTCCATCATAATCCATGTTCAATGATTTCCTAATTGATGGATAAATTGATGGTATCTGCAGTGGTGTGCTGATAAACGTTTAACGATCAGCAGCTCTCGAAAAATTAGATTCTATGTACAATACATTAAGTTCAATCTGTGTTTTAACATTTTTTTACATCACTTCATCAAGTCTAGACAATCAACAAAACAATAAATCAACTTCTGATATTTCCATAGCATAAATATTCACTCTGAAAATTTTCCCAAATGTCTTTAGTGAGTTTGTTTGAGCTGACTCTAGCAATTCCCTTCCCCCGCCTTGGTATCTCCATTAATTTCTTATTCTTTGCCACTGCAAAAAGAGCTGCTCCAAATATTTTTGTACTTATGTGCTGTTTCTTTCTCTCTTTGATCTCTTTGGGGTATAGACCTACTAGTAGTATTACCAGGTCAAAGTTTATGCCCAGTTCCATTATTCTTGGGGTCTAGGTCCAAACTGCTTTCCAGAATGTCTGGAACAGATAACAATGCCAACAATAGTACATTAATGTGTCTGGTTTTCCACAGCCCCTCCAGCTTTTGTCTTTTGTCAATCTAACAGATAGGAGGTGGAACCTCAGAGCTGTTTTAATTTTAACTTCTCTCATCATTATTACTTTAGAGGATTTTTTCCCATATGGCTATTGATAACTTGGATTTCTTCATCTGAAAATTTCCTATTCATATCATTTCACTGTTTATCAATTAGAGAACAACTCTTATTCTTCTGAATTTGAATTAGTTCTTTATGGAGCTTAGAAATGAGATTTTCATTAGAGAAGACTTGCTGCATAAGTTCTCTTGGGACTTAGATGCTTTTTATTTTGCTGACCTGAGGTTTCCCTGGTAGAGTGAAGAAGAGTTCCTGTGCCAACGCAGTGGCCATCTTCTCTGCACCTCACAGTCTTACCAAGTTGCCTGGGCCATCGAGATCTTAAGTGACTTGCCCAGGGTCCCACAGAATTTGTGTCAGGTGCAGGACTTGAACCAAGTCTTTCTGATCCCAGGTCATCTCTCTAGTCATTTTCCAATGTTGCTTTTCTTTCCCCATTTTACAAATGAAGGGGCTGAGGTGGATTACATGACTTTTCATGGGAAGTGACTGAAGTAAAACCCAAATTTCTCCTGACTTTTGAGTCGAGTGCTCTATTCATTAAGCTATCCTGCCTTGGCCACTGCCTTGCACATGAGGTGGTGTCATACTGTATTTGCAATTTCATAGGTATCAAGAACCTCCAATGAAAAGTCCTTGACCAATGATAGTAGGTGCGTTCTCTGCAACAGATGGTTTGAGTGTTGGCTGAGGCACTCAGAGATCAAGTTTTGCTCAGGGTCACAAACTCAGTATGGCCCAGAGATGGGCATTGAACTCAGGTCTTTCTGACTCTGAGGTCAGGGTTCTTTCCACTATATCAAGCTGCTCCTTCTGTTGGTGCTTAATGAATTTTTGTCAAATTTCCCTCTAGCTCTCAATCTTCCCGCACCTGTGACCTGTGAAGTATGGGTAGTGTCCTGACAAATCCACTGTCGAAATGAACAGAGTGAATATCAGCTCCCAAAGAACCCTCCAGGGAGGGCATTCAGACTATTTGTGTCATCGGGGTGATTCCAAGCTTGGCAGCACAATGGAGCTTCTTAAATCAGAAAAGTAAATTATACTTTCCTTGTGGTTACAGTCACAGTGCTTAATGCAACAAGCTCAGAAATGTCGAGAGCAAATGGCCCTGGTGCTGCTGCACAATTTAGTAGGTGAAACTGAGCATTATTTTTTCCTTGAGTTTCATAATCTTGTCTAACAAGACTCTCATACTGTTAACCAAGGAGTCAACTCTGTATAAGAGAAAGCCCCAGGATTGCTTTAGAGGACCTGCAAGGAACTAAGGCTTTAGTTAGAAGTTCAGCTATCAGTAGGCCAGTTCATAAACAGTTATTAGGAACCTACCATGTGGGAGGCACTGTGAAAGCACTGGATATACAAAGGCTGAAACCAGGTCCTGCCCTGGAGGAGCTCACAATCTAACAGATCTACAGGAGCCTTAAGTAACCCTCACTTGCTAACTAACAATGAGTCAATAAATTCCTTGGCTACTTTTATAGGCATAGAATTGATCTTACCACAATTGGCACCCACCTGATATTTCCAGATAAAACATTGATCCTAAAAATAGCCTAGTGTCATTGTACAATTTCAGATATAAAAAAGGGAAATTCGTATTTCAGGCATATGGAAGGTGATTTTTTGGCAGTGTCTCTGGTCTCAAAGGGAGACAGCCCCCTGGTGAGGCCCCTCATTACCTCACACCTGGACTATTGCAATAGGCTGCTTGGAGGTCTCCCTGACATGTCTCTCACCAATCCAGTCCATCTTCCACTCAGCTATAGAATTGATCTTGCTAAAATGAAAGTCTGACTGTGCCACTGCAATATTCAATTAACTCTAACCCAGTAAGCTCCCTAATAATTCCAGGATAAAATATGAAATCCTCTGTCTGGCATTCAAGGTCCTTCAGAACCTCTTCCCTTCCTCTTCCTGCAGTCTTTTTACACCTTATTCAACCCCACATTCTACACTGGATCCTTTTTGTTCCTTGGACAAGGCACTTGAGTTGTCTGACTCCTTTTTTTTTTTTTTTTTTTTTTTTTTTTTTTTTTGCTTTTTTGGAGGGCAATTGGGGTTAAGTAACTCACCCAAGGTCACACGGACTTGTCTGACTCTTAACTCCGTGCATTTTTGCTGGTTGTCCCCCATTCTCCCTCCTCACCTCTGCCTCCTGGCTTCCCTGAATTGTTTCAAGTCCAAGCTAAACTCCACCTTTCTATAGGAAGCCGTTCTCAATGCCCTTTCATTTTAGACTCTTCTCTCTTTGGATTCTCTCCAATTTATCCCATGTATAACTTGCTTGCAATTAGTTGTTTGCATGTTGTCAAAGCCCTTAGATAAAGAACTCCTTAAGTGCAGGGTCTTTCTTTTGTCTCTCTTTGTATCTAAGTGAGTGTTGGCTGACTCAGTCTTTCCACATATAGTATCACACACATATCTGGAAGGAGCTAAAGGAGTTAGCTAGTCAAACACTCTCATTTACAAATGAGAATGTTGGGACTCATGAACAGAAAATGACTTGTCCAAACTCATGCAGGCAGTAAATGATAGAAATGATGCTTCCTGCCTTCAAAATGCAGCTTTCTTTCTACTTTCATGAGCCAGTGCTTCACTTCCCCCAATCTTAATTCTTTTACTTTACCCTAAATTCTGACCTTTCCAAAAGCTGTTCTGAGAAAAAAAAAAACAACTGAGTTGACATTGTATCTATTGGGTTAACCACAGCCCAACATCCCAAGAGAATTTCATGCAATATGTGACCTTTCCTTTGGCTGTCCCCGTGGTTTTCCCATGTTTGGTTGTAATAGGTGGCAAAAATATTGGAATGAGAGAAAACAGATGATCTCTTTTGCCATGGCAACAGGAAAAGCCTTTATAAAATGAGCCAAAGAGGGGGAGGTTGCTTTTGGTCCCTGTGCCTTCCTTTGAAGGAGGGATTCAGGTGCTTTATCAACTCTCTAAAATAGTAACTGACAGACAACACTGGTCAATTAAATTAGTGACCCCCCCTGTTTCTGTAGGTTCAATTAAGCTTAATTCTATGTTTCCTTACCATTTTGGAGGTTGGATGCCTATATATGACCATAAACTTTAGAACAGTTACCATTAGAATGAAGCCTACCACAGAATTAAAAAACTTCAGTATTGCAGAATTTGAGAGTTAACGTTCTTTAATGATCTCATAAACCATCCCACAAGTTGTAATACAGATTCAACCTGAAGGCCTCATTAAGGGGGGAGGGAGGACCCACTACCAGCCCATTCCATTTGGGGTCATCTGTAATTCTTAACAAGCTTTACCTGATGTTAAACCTAAACCAGCCTGCTTGGAACTGCCACCTATTGCTCCTGGTTCTGTCATCTAGGTTCAAACAGAGCGTACCTGATGTCTCCTATATATGACATCCCTTCACATACTTGAAGAAGCTATATCCTCTAGGAGTTTCCTTATCTCTGGGCTAAACATTCCCAGTTACTTCATCTGATCTTTCTAGGATAAAAGCTCAAGACCCTCCCCTTTCCCAGTTGCCTTCATCTGGAAACTCTCAAGCTTATGAATATTCTCTTTAAAGTGTGATGGTCAGAACCAAGCCCACCACTCCAGATGGGTATATTGGAGAACTCTTCCTTTTTCTGTACCTGTGCCTCTCTAGATGAAGCAAAATTAGTTTTGGGGGCATCCATGTTATCCCACTGACTCCTCTTTGGGATCGCTAACCCCTCCAGATCATTTTCAGAACAATGACTGGCTCCCAGTGCTCCCCTCATCTTGTGTTTTTGAAGTCATTTTTTTTACAAACATTTAAGATTTTAAGTCTTAGAGTGTGAAATTTTTTTGAATCATTAACCCCTACCAGAAAAAAAACAACAACAAAGCAAAACAAAAACCAAAGTGAACACTTCCAATATGTGGATATTAATTTAAATCAAAATCATATGCATTTCCTATTGTATTAATAATTATGCACATTATGAAAGAAGACATAAAGATACTTGATCCTAGATTCCATAGGAAGTCACTGGAACTCACTGAGTAGGGAAGTGACATGGTCAGACCTATGCTTTAGGAAAATCACTATGGCTACTATGTGGAGGATGAATTGGAGCAGGGAAAGCCTGAGGCAGGGAGACCAATTAGAAGGAAATAAATAATGAGGGCTTAAACTATATTCCCCATTTTACAAGGGGAAACTGAGGCAGACAGGGGATAAATGATTTGCCAAGGGTTACACAGCTCTCAGGTATCTGGATTTGATCTCAACTCTTCCCGACTCTTGTTCTAACCTTCCACCAATTGCAATAGCTAGTTTTTTTTTTTATTGTGTCTTAGACCATTAGAGCTAGAAGGGGCATCATAAGTCCTAATTTTATAAATAAGGTCCAAGTCATGTGACTTGTCTGTGGTCACCCAGATAGTTTAATGTCTGAACCAAGACTTACTCTGTCTCTTTCCACTGCTTTTAGCTCGCCATTGAGTACTCTTGCCATAGAAAATGACAACAACATTAAAGTTAGTTGTTTTTTAAAAGCTTCTTGAGACTGAAAATTATAAAGAAGATTAAAAGGTTATTGAGACATGAAAAGAGCTCTTTTCTGCACAATATGGAGAAGTGCTTCTGCTAAAAGTTTCTCTCCCAATTTGAGATGATGAACGTAACTGTTTGAATAAAGGTGCAGTTTCCTCCCCAGTTCAGGATTCTAAGCATAGACTGTGATTCATTTGTGTGTCACAAAGGGGGAAGACACTTGATGAATTCAACTTAGAAGCTAATGACTCAAGGTGGAAAGGAAAATGTCCATCAGAAGAGCACTTTTTGTCAGAGTTTCCCAAAAGGTCCTTTTGCTGCTGTGTCATGATGTCCTTAATGTCTCTGGGGGCTCTGTGGGAAAAGAAAGGCTATGAAACAGGTGTAGCAGTAAAAGAAATGGGCACAAAAAGGACAGGAGAAGTGGCAAGACGGCGAGGTTTCTGGAAACCAAGAGTCCTGCTGCTTGGCCAAATGGGAGACTGGAATTTTCCCTTCTGTTTCATGCAACATATAGTTTTTAAGTACTGCTGTGTGCAAGGTGAGAGGCCGCATCGGGGAGAGGAGAGATGTTGAGGCTGTGAAGTCAGGATACCTGGGCTCAGGGCCTGCCTCAGAAACAAAGACCAGCTAGGTGACATCTGCAAGCTGTAGAGTCTGGACAGCTCCCCTTTGGTACTGAAAACTGCAGAGCAGATGTGGATATATCTTGTCTGGGAATTCCCAGGAAACTAGAAGTTAGGTCAAAACATATTTGTAAGGCATGGTGGTGTGGTGCGTGCTGAAAAGAGGGGAGAGGGGAAGAGGAGAGAGAGAGAGAGAGAGAGAGAGAGAGAGAGAGAGAGAGAGAGAGAGAGAGAGAGGAAGGGGAAGGGGAAGGGGAAGGGAGGATAGGAGGGGAAAGGAGGGAGGGAGGGGAAGAAAAAGAGAGAAAGATAGAAAAGGAGAGAGAGAGGAAAGGAGGAAGAAAGAGATAGAGGATAAAAAAGAGAAAGAAGAGGGAGGATAGGAAGGAAAAGGAGGGACGGGAAAAAGAGCAGAAAGATAAAGAAGGAAGGAGAGAGGGAAGAGAAAGAGAGAGAGAGTTCTTGCAACTAAGTGTTACAAGAGCACTATACTTGGAGCTAAGAAGATCTGAGTTCAAATGTAGCCCCCGACATGTCATGTGAGCCTAAGCAAATCACTTTATGTCTCTCAGCTTCAGTTTTCCTCATTTTGTAAATAGGGCTAATAATAGCATCCATCTATCAGCGTTGTGAAGGTAAAATGAGATAATATTTGTAAAGAACTAAGAGTTAGCTATTGTTATTCTCATTATTAGTCAGCCAACAAACATTTATTAAAAGCCTTGTATGTGCCAAGCACTGTGCGAAATGCTGGGGATACAAAGAGAGGTGAAAGATATTCCTTGCCCTTGAGATGCTCACAGTTGAATGGGAGAGCTCATCAAACTTCTTGAAGATGGAATTGTTCTGCTTTTGTATTTGTGTCTCTGGTGCCTAGCCTAGTAGGTGCTTCACAAATGCTCATTGATCTATTTATTATTGTTCTTCAGTAGTTTTCAGTCATGTCTGACCCTTTGTAACTGGATTTGGGGTTTTCTTGGCAAAGACACTTGAGTGGTTTGCCATTTCCTTTTCTAGCTCATTTTACAGATGAGGAAACTGAGGCAAACAGCGTTAAGTGCCTTGCTCAGGGTCACACAGCTAATAAGTATTGAAGCCAGATTTGAATTCAAGAAAATGAATCTTCCTGATCTTAAGCCCAGTGAACCACCTAGCTGCTGGTGCTATTATTATCCTCATTTATCAGATAAAGAAATTGAAGCTGAGAGAATACAAGCCCAGGATCATGCAGCTAGAAAGGGTCTGAGGCAGGATTCCAACTCATGACTTCTTGATTCCAGTTCAAGGACACTTTCTAGTTTCCTTCCTTCCTTCCTTCCTTGCTTCCTTTTTCTTTCTTTTTCTTCCTTCCTTCCTTCCTTCCTTCCTTCCTTCCTTCCTTCCTTTCTTTCTTTCTTTCTTTCTTTCTTTCTTTCTTTCTTTCTTTCTTTCTTTCTTTCTTTCTTTCTTCCTCCCTTCCTCCCTTTCTTTCTTTCTTTCTTTCTTTCTTTCTTTCTTTCTTTCTTTTTCTTTCTTTCCTTTCTTAGAATAGCTATTCAATAATTAAATCTTTTTAGGCTGGACTGAACAGTGACAGAGAATAGTAAGATACTATATAGATTATAAAGTAATTTCGCATGGGGTGTAGAGGAGGACTAGCAAGTGTGGTGGGATGGCTTGCTGAGTCCTTTTCAGGGTTGCTTATCCCCCTCCTTTGTGGTCTACCTGATTCAATCTCTGTGGTTCCAAGAAGCTATAAAGTGCAATTGTACACCCTAGTGGATCATCTCCACAGATGGGCTAAACCAGGTTGATGGTAACTGATGAGTCTCAAACCAGTTGGTGAGTTAGGAGGATGTCTACCCCAAGACTTTCCCTGGAGCAATGAGTGAGTGAAAACAATTTGTTCCCATGGCCATGAAGGCAGCTGAAGCATGTACTGTGGAGCACTTAGAACTTGGTCAGACATCGAAGGTGCAAAGGTCAAACACGGCATCCTGGGCCATCACCAGTCTTCCTGACTTTTGTCTTGCCACTGGACTTTGATGATTCTGGAGTATAGAGTGAGGTGGAGAACTTTGTGCAACTCTCTGACACTTAAATCCAATTCATTGGCAATCCAAGACATCACTTTCTGATGGTTGATCATTGGTTCTCTTTGAAAACAAAGGACAAACAGTAGCAACAATTTTGTCATTGATTTGTGCATAATTTTAATAAATGGTCATGAAAAACTCAAAGATTAGAGAATATTTCAGTGGTTCGGGGAAAGCAGAATCTTTCATAATCTCCCTCCTTACTCTCATGCATAGTTAGGAATGAAAATGTCAGGGGAAATGGTTTGAATTGCATCACTAAATGTACTTCAAATGGAACTGGCGTGCTGGTCACTGGTGGCTAACAGTGGGGGGAAATAAAATCCAGTGTGGGCTCAAGCTCAAACCATGTGGGACACCCCTAGAACACTTCACTGAGAGAGAAATGGAGCTTCTTGGCTCTGAGACCATGGGCTCAGAATTAACCCAATTTTTATATAGCGTTTGTCCCAGGTCCTAGTTGTTTGCCTTATTTCAGTTTTACTTCACTGAAGGTTTAGAGGAATAAGGTTGGCATGGTGTAGTATAGGCATACTGGATGTGGGACCAGGAGAGAACTGGGCTTGACTCAGAACTCTGACATGTAGTTGTGTGACTTCTCTGAACCACAATATCCTCATCTGCAAAATGCAAATGCACTTATGTACTAAAGGCTTACTATTTGCCCGGCACTGTGTTATGTAATAGGCATATAAATACAAAATGCAAGAGAGTCCTTGTCCTTAACTGGATTATATTCTAATAGGACAAGGTAGCAGAAATTGGGGAAAAGAGGGACTCACATCTTCTAGGAGTAATGGCAGAGTTGATATGATTGTGTTTCCATAAATGGATGGGGGTGGGCAGATGGTGGACAAGGTGACTGACAGGAAAGAGAAACAAAGTAAAGTATATATGTGACCTGTCAAAAATAGTGGGTCAGGTGAGATATTTAGTGATGGAGATGGCAGACCCCTAGGGCAGAGATTCTCCAGATGAAAGGGTTAAAAACGCTATGGCTTCATCTCTGGTTTCTGGGGTAAGGAACTGGGCAAAAAGCAGCTCAGTGAGAAGGACTTAAAGTGAAACCTTAGAGTAATAATTCACAAAGTACATATCTTCCATGGCACTGGCAAAGATTGCATGAGGGAATACAGACCTTAAAATGCCTTATGATCATCAGCTATTATCATTACTCAGGGAAGACTAAATATGTCCATTTTGTCAAGATACTGGCTGACCTATTCATAGAATTTTACATCTCTGGCAAAGCATCTCTTGTGTCTCCTAATTCCAAATAACCAGAAGCCCCCAGAATTTTATTATACTATGTTTATTCTTCTGCCCAATACGCAAAAGATCAATGATTGAAAATTTCACCTTCAAGCAACAATATGGTGTTTGTTGAATTACAATATATAGAAAGGCATGTGGGCTTATTAGCCCTTTAGAAATATATTTATAAAGGTTGAGTATAGCTCATCTATATTTTTAAAAAAATCCACATTGGGACCTTGGGCATTGTTAATATAGCTGTGCTGTGATGGTTTCAATCTCCTTGACTTTCAGATTTCTCCTTGTTAAGCATATAACACCCTGCTACCTCCTGATTACATTAGATTCTGATTGCTGAGGCCTTGAAATAGAATTGTTTTCTTTTGGTTTTCACAGATGCTAAAACTTCTATTTAAACACAGAGGGTCTTTTTCTCGCTCTTTACTATTTTGTGTATTCATTTAAAAATTTCAAAAGAAAAATTAGGTTTCTTCCCTTTCTCTACTTCCAGGAGAGTACTCTGTGTGGTTGTTAGCTGTTGTTACGACTAGAACACAAACATACTCAAAGAACTTATGATGACAAATGTCATCTGCCTCCAGAGAAAGAACTGATGGAGTCTGAATGCAGATCAAAGCAGGCTTTTTAATGCCTTATTTTTAATTTTTTTGGTCTGTATTTTCTTTCTCAACAGGACCAATATGGAAATGTTTTGCATGACTACACATGTATAATCGATATCAAATTGCTTGCCTTCTCAAAGCAGGGGAGGGAAGAGAGGGAGAGAAATTGGAACTTGAAAGTTTTAAAAATGAATTTTAAAAATTATTAAAAATAAAACAAAGATAAAAAGAATAGAAAACAAATATAGCTCTTGCTCAAAACATGATAGCCATACTGAAATACCTTCATTTTTTTCACTTTCATCATCAAGGCTCAATTTAAAAATGTAGAACTGTGTCTGATCCATTTCCTCCTTGAAGGTAGGTGCCACTAGGTTGTCATCAGTCCTGGAAGTCATGGTGTCTTATTGCCAACCATCTGTAAATGGTTCTCTGGCCAGCATGGTAGAGTGTCATAAAGTCCTCTTGTAGAGGTTTGACAAAAACATGAGGCCTATACCAATATGACTCATGAACGTTTTAGAAAGATGAAAGTAAAAACCTTATCAGTGCCATGATGTATTCTACTTTGGGGCATCTCCACATGGCACATAGTAGGCACTGAATAAATGTTTACTGAATGAATATGGGAACGAATATGGGAATCTAATGGATAGGAGACGACTTGGAATCAGGAAAACCTGCATTTTCCTAGCTTTCTGTCCTAGCTTCAGACCCTTATTTGTAGGATCGTGAACCTGGGCAAATCATTTTATTTCTCTCTGCCTCATTTTCCTCATCTGTAAAATGGAGAAGTTGGACTTGATGGCCTCTTAGTTCTTTTCCAGATCTAAGTTGAATATAAGTCCCACCTTGAGTATTTAGTAACTTTGTAGTAGGGTGATAGAGAGACATCGGGTAAATGATTTATCCTGAGTGCCAGTTTTCCCAATCTGTAAAATTGCAATAAAAAACCCAAAACAAAACAGCTTGACTCTTCATCTCACAGGTTTGCTGTGGGGAAATTTCATTGAAACTTAAGTTTGCTTAACCAATGCGGGTGGTTAGATCATTATTAATCTCAAGCCTTGATTGGTGTAACTGGGTACTGGCAAACTAAGACACAGACCTTGGAACAGAGCTAGTATCCTTTGCATGAAAGCAGCCCATCTCTAGGCTTGGTGAGCCAGCTTCAACAGATACATGATGTCATGGAGGGTTCCTCTCTGATTCTGAGCATGTACCAGTGGCCTATGACTATTTCTTGTCAGTTTATTGAAAGATGACAAAAAGCCTTTCAGTTGATTGTTGAGCCTACATAAACTTTGAAGAGACAAGAGATGACCCCCTCCCTAGAAACTTTTGAGTGAGGAAGAAGAACTGTTGTAAACCTCTGGGTGGAATGAGAAAGGTAGCAGGCACCACAACCAGGTCCCCTTTCTACCCACCTAGACCACCATCTCCTCTTAGGTAAATGAGTATCAGAGCCAGGAGGACCAGGTTATGACCTTGTTACCTTTAAAGGGTCAGAGAAACCACCAGAAGTACTCACTGAAATCTATAATAGAGTGCATAGACAGCCTCTACAGCTAATCCTAAGGAAGATCCAGCCCTGAAAAGTGGTCTCTTTGACTCTTTCTAGTTGTGAATCAATCTAAGAGCTGAGACACAGTCTTTCCTGTAAGGGAGAAATTCCTCAGTTATGTCATACCCAGAAGTGAGCTTGGTGAGGGGAATGTTTTGTAATATTCACATTAAGATTGTTTGCATTCTCGCCCCATATGTACAAAAATATTTATAGCAGCTCTTTTTGTAGTGGCAAAGAATTGGAAACCAAAGGGATGCCTATCAATTGGGGAATGGATGAACAAGTTGTGGTATATGGCCAGAGAAAATATCTGAAGCTATAAGTGCTTATTATGCTTTAAGAAATGAAGAGCAGATGGACTTCATGATAACCTGGAGAGACGTATATTAACTGATGTTGAGTGGGAAGAGCAGAACAGGAGAAATTTGTATATGATTACAGACACAACATATCTGTGATGACTAACTCTGATAGACTGGGCTCCTCTCAGCAATGCAGAGTTATAAGACAATCCCAAAAGACTCATGATGGAAAGAGATGTCCATATCCAAAGAAAGAACTACAGAATTTGAATGCAGATTGAAGCAAACTACCTGCTCCCTTTCTTTTTCTTGTTTTGCTTCCTCTTTGCCATTGTTCATTCCATCAGTTGTAATCCTTCTTTACAACCTGACTAATGTTTAATGTAAAGATATTTGTAGATCCTATCTTTGACTGTATGCCGCCATAGCGGAAGGGGGAGAAAAATTTGAAACTCAATGGATTGTGGAACTGAATGTTGTAAACTAAAAGTAAATAAATTAATTAAAAATAATGGGGGCGGCTAGGTGGCACAGTGAGTAGGAGCACTGGCCTCGGAGTTGGGATGACCCGAGATCAAATCCAGCCTCAGAAAATGAGCACCCACACATAAATAATGACTAGCCGTGTAACCTTGAGCAAGTTACTTAACCCCAATTGCTTTTAAAAAAAATAATGAAACAAAAATATTATTTTCATTCTTCCCAGGAACTAAAATGGCAGAGAAATCTTGGGTTTTGGACTTCTGTCCTTTCTATATTTTCTCAGGAAATGTTCCTTTGTAAAAGTTAATTGATGTTATTTGGTTAATTGATATTGGGGTAGCTGTCACTAGTGAGATGATATTGAGCAGATATCAAGTGCTCAGACAGATATTGTGGAGATATCGACAAGGTAACTGGTATCGAGGAGATACTAACTGAAGATCTTGGGGTGGTAGGAATTGATTGATTGGTATGGGAATGAATACATTTTTTGGGAGCTTGTGAGAAATAATATTAGAGAAAAAATGCTACAATCCCAAAGGGTTGAAGTCTTGAGGAAGAGGCAGAATAACCTTGCTCTAAGGACCCAACCTGCAAGTACAAATGAGTATTCGGAGATTAAGTGCCGCAACTCAGTCCACAAATTTTGATAAGCACTTATTTTGTGCTAGTTGGGCTGCTGTGCAGAGAGCTGAGGTTACAGATACAGGGAAAAAGAAAAAGAATCCCCTCCCTCAAGGAACTCACAGTCTCTAATGATTGAAACAACAAGCAAACAATTATGTACAGACAAGCTATATACAGAATAAATTGAAGATAATGAAGGGAGGAAAGGCACTTAATAAGTGGAATTGGCAAAGTCTCCATGTAGAAGATGGGACTTCAGCTGAGACTTGAAGCATTCAGTAAAGCAGGAGGCAGAAATGAGGAGGGAGAGAGCCATGGGGTGAAAACTCTCAGACTAGGGAGATGGAGTACTGTGTGTGAGGAGCAGCATGGAGACCAATGTTGCTGGATCAGAGAGTCCATTGGGTGGGAATTTGGAAGGTATAAGAAGACTGGAAAGGCAGGAGGGTCCAGGATAAAGAAGGGCTTTCATTGCCAAATAAAGTACCAGATATTTGATCTTGGAGGTGACTTGGATTGACTGGAATTTATTGATGTGAGGGGGTGACATGTTCAGACTTACATTTTAAGATGAAGTTGACAATGGAGTGGAGGATGGACAGGAGAAAAGAGAGACTTAAGGCAGGGAGACCAACTGCTAAGTTATTGCAATAGTCTAGGTGTAAAGCAATGAGGGTCTGCAGCAGGATGGTCTTAGTATCAAAGGAGAGAAGGAGTATAGACACATAATTTGCCCAAAAACTGCTATTAACATGTGCTTTAAACAGAAGGGGTACAATTTTCAGAAGTCAAAAACTATTTGCCAAAAGGAAGAAAAAGAAAAGGACATGACTTGCTTTTGCCTCAGGAAGTGTTTGTCACCACTTGTAAAGCTACAAGCAACACTGCTGCTGCCCGGTCTGTATTTGGGCAGGGGTGATGGGCCAAATACCACAAGTTTATACCAGTTGCATTCCAAAGGAAGGGAAAGAAAAGAAATTGCAGAAGATGAGGTCCCCTAGGGCAGCATGGGGCTGGGGAATATCTCCAGGGACCAAACTCCGACAACGGCCAGTTGCCTGCCCAAAGCATTCAGAGCTATGAGATTGATGCTACTCTAGAGAGTGGTACCCACTCTGATACTTACAGACTGCTGGGGAGTTCTTGCAAGACTCCTCAAATCTATTAAAAAAGAAACATGCCATCTGCAATCTGAATTAAAAAGAAAGTCTGACACACGTCTGGCTAGTATACAAATGTATGAAGTTTGAATGAAGTTTAATAAAATACACATTTATCTCAAAGTGTTGTTTACTTCATAGAAGCTTTTGGGTCATGCGTTTTATTAATTGATAGACACCAAGAGTGTCTCATGCATTGGTTCACAATTTTTTTAATGTTAAAATGGAGTCTTGTGTTCAGAAAAATTGGGAATCAATTCTCTGGTTCATTTGAATTATTATTATTTTTTAAAGCAATTAGGGTTAAGTAGCTTGCCCAAGGTTACAGGACAGTTTTATGTGGGTGTTAAGTAGCTGAGGCTGGAACTGATCCTGGTCCTCCCTACTCTGGGGCCAGCGCTTTTACTCACTGTGCCATCTGGCTGCCCCTCCATTCTTTTTTTAAATTAAATTTTATGTTTATTTTTAGTTCACATCATTGATATCCACAAGATTTTGAGTTACACATTTTCTCCCTGTCTTTCCCCTGCCTACCACCCCAAAACAGTGATCCCACTGTAGACCCACTCCCCCAATCTGATCTCTCCTTTATCCTCTTCCATCCCACCTCCAGCTTTCCAGTAGGGCAAGATGGATCTCTGTACCCAAGGATCTGTATATCTTATTTCCCAGTTGCATGTAAAATAATAATAATTATTATATATTTTTTATAAACATTTGATTTTAAAACTTTGAATTCCAGAATCCCTTCCTCCCTCATCACCTACCCTTACTGGGAAGATAAGCAATTCAATATAGGTTCAATATAGGTTGTACATGTTTAACTACACAAAATATTTCTATAGTGGATATATTGTGGAAGACTGACTATATTTCCCTCCATCCTATCCCACCCCCACTTGTTCTGTTCTCTACTTTGACCCTGTCCCTTTTCAAAAGTGTGTGCTTCTAACTTCCCTCCCTTCCCAAATTCCCTCACCTCCATCATCCTCCCTCACATCCCTCCTACTCTCCTGTAAGGTGAGATACCCTATTTAGTGTGTATGTCATTCCCTCCCTAAGCCAAATTCAATTAGAGTAAGGTTGACCCATTCACTTTTGTCTTCCTGTTCTTTCCCTCCATTGTAACAGTTTTCCCTTTATCTCTTCTATATGAGATAATATACCCCATTCTGTCTCTCCCCATCTCCTCTCATTATATTCCTCTCTCACCTCTCAATTTCACCTTTTAAGTATTATCTCTTCCTATTCAATTGGTCCAGTGCCCTCTATCTATGTATACTTGTACACATATATACACATGCTAACATATGTATTCATACACCCATATGCCCTCTTATATAGACATATATATGTATGTATACATATGCACACACATTCATATTCCCTTCATCTATTCTCAGACTAAGAAAAGTTTCATAAGTTACAATGATCATTTTTCTACGCAGGAATGTAAATAGTTCAACTTTGATAAGTTCCTTATTATTTCTTTTCCCTGTTTACCTTCTCATGCTTCTCTTGCTTCTTGTATCTGAATGTCAAATTTTCTGTTCAACTCTGTTTTTTTTTTCATCAAAAATGCTTGAAAGTCCTCTATTTCATTGAATGACCATATTTTCCTCTGACACATGATACTCAGTTTTGCTGGGTAGGTGATTCTTGGTTTTAATCCCAGCTCCTTTGACCTCTGGAATATCATATTACAAGCCCTTTGATCCCTCAGTGTAAAAGCTGCCAGATCCCATGTTATCCTGATTGTGTTTCCACAATATTCAAGTTGTTTCTTCTTGGTTCCTAGTAATATTTTCTCCTTGATCTGGGAACTCTAGAATCTGGCTATAGTATTCCTAGGAGTTTTCTTTTTGGAATATTTTTCAAGAGGTGATCAGTGGGGGGCTCACTTTGAGAAGTGTTGTGTGATTTGACCAGATGAGACTCTGGGAAGCCATTGTTGAGAGCCCCCCAGCTTTGAAAACCCAGATGTTGATGCTTCCCTCTCTGGTAACTGTGATTTTGACATTGATAATGGTTGGACAGTTTGGAAGCCTGTCTGTTTGATCTCTCTGTATACTCTGAAGTTTGGGGTGCTGACCTTTTCCCCCTGAACTAAGTAATATATGTTTGTTTGATTAAAGTAAGCTTGTTAACCTTCCCCCCCCCAAAAGAGGTGATCCTTGGATTCTTTCAACCTCTATTTTGCCCTCTGAATCTAAAACATCAGGACAATTTTTTTTGAGAATTTCTTGAAGAATGATTTCTAGGTTCTTTTTTTGATCATGGCTTTCAGGTAGTCCAATAATTTTTAAATTATCTCTCCCGGATCTATTTTCTAGGTCTGTGGTTTTTCCAATGAGATATTTCACATTGTCTTCTATTTTTTCATTTGTTTGGATTTGTTTAATAGTATCTTGATTTCTCATAAAGTCATTAGCTTCCATTTGCTGCAGTCTAATTCTGAAAGGATTATTCTCTTCAGTGAGCTTTAGAGATTCTTTTTCCATCCGGAAAATTTGACTTTTTAAGGCATTCTTCTCTTCATTGCCTTTTTGAGCCTCTTTTGCCATTTGAGTTAGTCTAGTCTATTTTTTAAGGTGGTATTTTCTTCAGTCATGTTGTTGACTCTCTTTTCATGATTTTCTTGCACCATTCTCATTTCTCTTCCTAGTTTTTCCTCCACTTCTCTTATTTGGTTTTCAAAATCCTTCTTAAGTTCCTCTATGCCCTGTAACCAATTCATATTTTTCTTGGAAGCTTTTGGTACAGGACTTCTGACTTTGTTGTTTTCCTCCTGTTCCATGCTTTGATCCTTTTTGTCCCCAAAGTAGGAATCTAAAGTCGGATTGCTGTGCTTGCTTTGCTTCCTTTGCTTGCTCATGTTCAATTACTTGACTTTTGAGCTTTTTGCCATAGCAGAACTCTGCTTGCAGAGAGGAGGGCTTTGTTCCAAATAGCTGGGGTTTTCTCAGCTGCCAGAGCTATTAGTGGGCCACCCTCTTTGAAGCCTCCACTGGTTCTGCCACCTGGTCACCCACCCCAGGACCTCCACCCTAGACTGTGATCCAGATTCATGCAGGTTAAAGCAAGAGCAATTGCTCCTCAGAATGGTCGTTTGGTCCTGCTACAATCTGCAGGCCAGGAGCTCTGAAGCAGCCACATGGTGGTGGCCACCACACCTTAGCCACTTCTCCCTCTGGGGGCAGAGGCTTGACTGCACTCCTGGACCCCCGTTCCCAAAGTCCACTGACCTCTCATTTTGTCTTTGGCATTTACAGGTTTAAAATTCTGGAAACCTGGGGCAACTAGGTGGAGCAGTGAGTAGAGTGTCGGCCCTGGAGTCAGAAGGACCTGAGTTCAGATCCGACCTCAGATAGTTAACACACAAACAAACAAACAAAAAAACCTAGCCGTGTGACCTTGGGCAAGTTATTTAACCCCAATTGCCCTCCAAAAAAGCAAAAAAAAAATTCTGGAAACCATAACAGCTGTTAGTGATCCACTCTCCTAAAGATCCTCTAGCCATGACTGGTTATGGCCACCCTGAGGCTAAAACCTCTGGCTCATGAGGGGCTGGACTGTGCTCCCAGCATGCTGCAATGGACCCTTCCTGTCTGCCTGCTGGGATACCTTCAGCAGGATATTTGTTTCTCTCTGCCATTTTGTGGATTCTGTAACCCTAAAGTTTTTTTAGAGTAATTTTTTAAAGGTATTTGAGGTGGCTATGGGGGGAGCATAGGTGGCTTTCCTACTTCTATGCCATCATCTTGGCTCTGCCCCCTCATTTGAATTCTTTTCTTTCTTTCTTTCTTTTTTTGGAGGGGTGAGGGTAGGGCAATCTGGGTCAAGTGATTTGCCCAAGGTCCCACAGCTAGTTTTGTATGTGTGGTATGTGTCTGAGGCCAGATCCAAACCCAGATCCTCCTGACTCCAGGGCCGGTGCTCTACTCACTACGCCACCTAGCCGCCCCAACCCATCATTTGAATTCTTAAAGGACAAACCAATTCCAAGATATATTAGGTGGAATTTTATAAAATTGACCTTTATGCTCCAATTAATACATACTTTGAATTTAAAATTTAAAACTGATGAAATGGTTGTTCTCTAAGATCAAACTAGCCATTTTTCTTTTTAAAATAATAAGTAAGAAAGTTTGCCAATGCTTCAATAACTATGATTTTCATCAATGTATTGTCAAGTTGATTAATTGATCCATAAGCACATTAAGCATTTGCTATGTGTTAGGTGCTGGTTAATGTGGGAGACACCATTGGACTAGTAGGCAAGAAGACATGAGTTTTGCTAGTTAATAATAAGTATCTATTTATGTAGTGTTTTAAAGTTTGCAAAGTTCATTACCTATATTCTCTCATATGATCCTCAAAACAACTGTGAAGTAGGCAATATAAATCTTATTATCCCCTTTGTTGGAGGAAACTGAGGCTCAGGGAGCTTCAGTGACTTGTATATGATCACAGCTAACAAGAGTCAGAGACAGGGCTCGAACCCAGGTCCTACTCATTCCAAATCTAGTATTATATTTGCCATGTCACTCTGTATCTGTTATCGAAATGACCAAATTAGAATCTCTCTAGGTCTCAGTTTCCTCATTTACAAAGTGATGAGACCAATTAGAAGATCCCTGAGAGCCCTCACAGCTCCAACACTCCAGGATTTTACAGTAAAAATTACCTTCACTTACAACGGCTAAGATGCAATTATTCAGACATTGAACATCCAGTTGGTGACTCATCTCCTCCCTCATCTTCACCTTTTCTTGCACTTCCTATTTTTGGTCCCTTTAAGTACTTCTTAGCTTCTTAACCTAAGTTCAGACTAATTAATTACCCAGAATTTGGGGGGCAATTACTCTCAAATATATTTGTGCTTTTAAAACCGGTACTTTTCAACCTTCAGAATTGAAACATCAAATATGTGTTTTCAAGATGATGACTATTATTTTCTCAGGTAGACTGGTTTTGAATTAGAGATCGAGTGTAAAGAAGCCTGGAATGTAAGTGCTATTATGGTGCAAATTTGACATTTAAGGAAAATGAGGTAGACCAAGGAGAAAGGACTTGTTCAGGATCACACAAAATCAATATGAGCCTAAATTGGAACTTGGGTCTTCCTGATTCCAGGTGCAGTACTCTATCTAATGAATCACTTAGTTTCCTCTGCTAAGTAGTGTTATGGGTCTTGGACATTTGATGTCACCCTTATAAGACTTCATTTTATCACCAGTAAAATTGTGGGGGGATGGTATGGTGTACTGGATGGAGAGCTGGCTTCAACAACTGAGTCCAAATCCTGTTTCTGATGCCTATCAGTTGCAAAACCCTGGGTAAGAAGGCAGAGAAGAGGAAGGGACTGTGGGTAAGAACAGAAGGAATTCCAGAGAAGACATGGATGCTTGATGTTTTTTTTTGTGCTTTATGTTCTAGT
Source organism: Gymnobelideus leadbeateri (assembly GCA_011680675.1). Taxonomy (NCBI): domain Eukaryota; kingdom Metazoa; phylum Chordata; class Mammalia; order Diprotodontia; family Petauridae; genus Gymnobelideus; species Gymnobelideus leadbeateri. Next base: position 212,935 of record WOXC01010197.1, read on the forward strand.
CTTTTATTTTTTTTAAAGCAATTGGGGTTAAATAACTTGCTCAAGGTTACATAGCCAGTCATTATTTATGTGTGGGGGCTCGTTTTCTGAGGCCAGAACCAATCCTGGGTCTTCCCGACTCTGGGGCTGGCACTCTTACTCGCTGCACCACGTAGCTGCCCCTATGTTCTGGTCTTTTAAAAAATTATGAATTTTATTTTATTTTTGGAATTTTATTTTTATTTTTTATATTTATATAAAATATATTTTATTTTATTTATATATTGGGGAAGACAAAGCAATTTGGGTTAAGTGATTTGCCCAAGATCACACAGCTAGTAAGTGTGTCAACTATCTGAGACTGGATTTGAACTCAGATCCTCTTGACTCCAGGTCTGGTGCTCTATTCACTATGCCCACCTAGCTGCCCCTCCTTGTCCAGTCTTAACCACTCTGTTGGCCTCTAGTCTTGTATTCCCAAATGCTTGTAGGATATCTCAAACTAGATGTCCTCTAGACCTCTTAAACTCAACATGTTAAAACTGAGCTCATCTTTTTCCCCAAATCCTCTTCCTTCTAAACTTCCCTATTATTTTTGAAGGTACCACCATCCTTCCAGTCACCCAGGCTTGCAAACGAAGATCATCCTCAACTCCTCACTTTTTCTCATCCCCATATTCAATTTGTTGTCAAGGTCTATTTACTCTACTTTGGTAAAATCTCTCAAATATAACTTTTTCCCCTTCTTATACTGCTGGCACTCTGGTTCAGGCCCTCATTACCATACACCTGGTCTATGGTAATATCTGCCGATGTGTCTGCCTGCTTCAAGTGTCTCCCCAGGCCAATCCACCCTCCATTCAGTCACCAAAGTGATTTTCCGAAAGTGCAGGTCCAACTATGTCACCCCATACTCAATAAACTCCAGTGACTCCCCATTGCCTCCAAGATCAGTTATAAAGTTGTTTGGCTTTCAAAATCATTCATAATCTAAACCCCTCCTACCTTTCCAGTCTTTTATGCCTCAATCTCTTGAATCCAATGACACTGGACTCCTTGATATTCCCCCCAAACAATATTCAGATATTTTCTCTGGCCATATACCTCATGCCTGAATGTTTTTCCTCCTTATTTCTACCTCTTCTTCCCAGCTAAAACCCCCAAATCCCTCTTAATTCTAGTACTTTCCTTCTGTTGATTTTCCATTTCTCCTACACACACACACACACACACACACACACACACACACACACACACACACACACACACACACACACTCCTTTTTTCTACATAGTTGTTTCCATGCTGTTTCCCCCATTAGACAGTGAGCTCCTTGAGAATGGAGACTATCATTTCTTTCTTTGTATCACCATTGCTTAGCATAGTGTGTGGCATATAGTAGGCACTTAATGTTTATTGACTGCCTGCCTGCCTGATTTTCTAGTTAGTGATGTCCTTGATGATGGTCTTTATACAACAAGTGTATCAACTGAACAGGATCCTATTTAATCCACATTTCTCTGTTAATTAACCATAGAACTGATATAGAACATATATTAGGACTTTCTTTTGGTTAAAGAGAGAGCATTTTATTTATTTTCTCAACTCTATTGCTTAATTTTCTTTTAATATTTCATTGATGCCACTACATGCCATTGTTACTTCTTAATGTACCAGCCCCAAACCTCTCCTTGAACAATGGAAAACAGTTAAGAAATCATCATAGCAATAACCAAGATGTGTTACAACTTACCAAATCTCCATGGAGAGAATAAAATATGTTTTAGCTTTAGTTATTAAATAATTATTACTTTATGTTTATCATGAAGAGGCTTTTGAATCACAGCACCTTCGCTGAAAGGAACTGAGGTGACCAGTAGATGATTCATCAGCAGATAGCTAGAAACAAGGCTTTGTGTATCATCTGAACTCAGATATCTTTTAAAGCTCTTTCTTATCTACATTATTTTGATCATTGTGTGCTGTGTAATACTGGTTCTGCTTTTTTCACTCATCTATTTCTCGCTTTTTTTTATTTCCTTCTTTTCTTGTTTCTTAAGGCATAAATTATATATATCAGATTTGCTTATCCTTCTGTAATTGATGGGTATTCACTTTTTATAAAGTTCTTGGCAGTTATTTTAAAACACTTTGAACCCATTCAATCAAATTCAATAGATATTCCCCTCCTACTTGAACATAAACATTAAACAATATTATCTATATAATGAATTCTATATTAATTGAGTCCTCAGAGACTGTCTAATCACATGACATCCCACCTTAACTCTACCTAAATTCCTCCTATAATTTCTCAGAAATCCACATTTATTAAATGTCTATAATAAAAGATTCTGATAATATCAAGTTGCAAACTAACACATTTCCTGCCTTTAAGGGGTTAGTACTGTTAAAGGGATGAGAATGACACCTGTGTCACATAGCCAGTGAAAAGTGAATTATACTTAGAAGATAACAGGAGTTCTTAATGATATGCTCAAAACATTTAAGGGTAATATACACCATGCCCAGTATTTTCAGAAACTCAGAGCCAAGCATTTTAGAAGCACCTGAAGTCTCTCCAGGGTTGAAAGGCTTTCACCATGGTCAGGACCATCTTCAGATGGACCTTCCTGACTCAATGTCATAGCAGGGCAGCACAGGGGAAAGAACCATGGTGCTGGAATCTGAGGAAATGGATTGGAATCCCATATCTTCTGATTAATAATTATCTGTATGATTTTGGGCAAATTTCTTCCTTTCCTTCCCTGTGAACTCAGTTCAAACTGGTTGATTGTACTATAGGTTTTCCCTTTTAAAATGAAGGGGTTGGACCACTCAAGTCCAGTGTATGTGGACCTCTTCTCAGAATGTTCTAAATGAATAAAACAAAATATAGGGTTACAAAAGAAAGTAATAACATTTAAATACAGTCATAAATAAATAAAACTTCACTGATGTCAGGTTAAAAATCTCTTTACTAGATAATCTCTAGAGAAATCAATTACTGACCTTGCTTTGTGACAAGTACTCTCCAAGGTACTGGGAAAACAGAAGCAGAAAAGAAACTAGCACCTGCCCACAAAGAGCTTACATTCTTCCCAGAGAAACAATATATACACAAATAGGATAGGGACTGGACCTGGGATTTTAACATATGAGGAAACTCCCTCTCCAGGTTGAAATCTTCTCTGTAATTTACAGTTTCTGAGAGTTGCACAGAGTAGAATGTCAAACATGTAGATTTAAATGTAATTGGGAAATATTTAATGAAAGAAATAAAAATAACAAAACATAATGTTAATAGGTTGCTTTCTAAGTCAACCTGAGATCCATAGAGATATTTACCTATGGTTTAGGGGCTATTTGAATTTGAGATCACTAACCTAGAGTCCTGAGACATTCATTGATTTAGTGTCATCCAGCTGGTATGTGTACGTAGGACTTGAAAGTAGGTGTTCCTGATGCCAAGATCAGTTCTCTATTCATTATGTTATACTGCTTTTCACACATATTGATTATATTAAAAAATAAATAGAAGATGGATCAGAGAGGGAATGCAAGCTGAGGGGAAGGGTCTGGAAAATCTCCCTATAGAAAGTTTTTGCATTAGATAAAGCTAAGAATTCTGACACAGAAGTCAGGAGTGGGGGCATTCCAGGCATGGGCAATTGCCCATTGGACAAAGGCATGGAGATAATATATGGATTCTCTGTGAAAGAAACAATAAGAAAGCCAGTTTAACTAGGCCATAAAATGTAGGCAGGAGTGAATAAGACTGGAAAGATAGACTGTGAAAGGGTATCAAAACCATAGGTGTTTGTATATCACCCTAGAGACAAAAGGGGCCTCTAGTGTTTATTGAGTAACATGGTCAGTCTTCCATTTAAGGTAAATTAGAGTGGAAGCCGTAAAGAGGATGAATCAGAATGGAGAGAGGCTTGAGGCAGGAAGACCAATCAACAAGCTATTTCAATAGTCCAGGAAGGAAGTGATGAGGGTCTGAAACAGGGCAGTGGCTGTAAGAAAGAGTCAGAGATGAATGGTTTTGGGTAACTAGAAATGACAAAATTAGCCAGCTGATTGGATTGTGAGGTGAGGAATATGGAGAAGCTAAGCATGAAAACTTGAGAGACCAGAAGGATGATGAGGCATTTCACTGAAGAAAGGAAATTTGGAACTGAGGTGGATTTGGGAAAGGAGGGAAGATGATGAGTTCTCTTTTGGACGTGCTGCGTTTGAAATTTCTAGGGGAATAACTATTTTGAAATATCTTAGAGGCAGTTTGTGATACAGGACTGAAACACAGAGAAAAAAATGGAGTTAGGTGTGTTACCTGCATAGAGAGAATAAATATTCTCATGAGAGCTGCTAAGTTCATCAAGGGAGAGATTATAGAGTAAGATGAGAGAAAGCCAAGGACAGAGTCCACCCAAAGTAAGGAGGTATGTTACGGATTGTGAACCAGAAAAGGAGATTGAGAAGTTTCAGTCAGATGCATAGAGGGAGCACCTGAACAGAGGAGTGTCATGGAAAGAGACAGACATACAGACAGGCAGACAGACAGACAGACAGACACACACACACACATACATACATACACACACTAACCAGTGGGAGAGAAGGTGGGCCATTGTACCAGATGCTGCAGAGATCAAGATCTAATGCTCCTATAACCACCACAGTTTTCCAGAGTCCCAGTCAGATTGCTTTTTTTTTGTGTCAATGAATAATTCACCTCTCCTGCCTCTCTACAGTGCTCTGGGTTGGCATTTAGACACTCAGCAAGCCTTTACCTGGATGAGACTCTCCTGTGCTTGAGAGACCCATCAGCCAGGGGATACTGTGAAGAGAAGAGACGAGAATTATCCAGTGAATTAAGTGAGGAAACTCACCCACATGAGGGGTAATTGGAAGTCCCCTAATAACATATGTAAATTACTTAACAAAGTGCCCGGCACCAAATAAGAGTTTAATAAGTACTTGCCTGCCTTCCTTCCTTTCCCCTCCCTCCCTCCTCCCTTTTCCTTCTTTACTTCCTTCCCTCTCTCCTTTCTTCCTTCTTTCCTTTCCTTCTACTATTATTATTAGTGTTATTGTTACCACTTTATTTACTCACCTATTGTTATTTTAAATGTTATCATTGTTACTATTGTTATGACTACTAGCTTACTCCAGAATTTTCCCATATCTATTTGGAACACTGGGGCAGAGGGAGAGCCCGACCCCCAGGTGGAAGAAGGGCTGGACTCTTGTCCCACCAGCGCTCCCCAGCTTTGCATCTTCTGAGGTAGAACTCTCCCCCTTACACGCGGCAGACGTGGGCACAGTGACCTGCTCCTCCCATTCCCCCTCATTTCTTCCTTGCCCGGCTCCTGGGTTCATCTATTTGTGCCTCAATACTAGGGCACCTCTCCAAGTGACACGCCCAGCCGGGCCACTCACAAACTGTGCCTCCCGACTCCGTTGCCCAGCCCTAGATGTTTGGGGAGCTGGCGGGGGCGTCACTCCTCCAGTTCCCCAAGTCTCTAGCGGCCACAGCTGGAGCCAAGCTGCTCTCAGATTTCAGCCCCTGGCCAGTCAGATAAGTAGAGGCTTGGAAGGGTCTGGCACGTGCCTCCAAGGAGCTGATCGGTTTTTTGTTTTTTTTTTTTTCACCCCTCCCTTCCCTTCCCTCCCTTTCTGCAATCTCCTGCTCTCTGGAGCGTTCCTGTCCCCTCCTCTTCTCTGGCCTCCCTACCAGTCCCCTCCCCTCCCCTCTGGAGAGCTCCTGCTGCACCTTGCCAGGGAGTTTGGCTGGAGAGTGTTCAGTCAGTCAAGGATGCTCCCAGCCTGACCCGGCCAAGAAGAGTTCCAGGCTCTGCGAGTTCCCCAGGGACACTGCCGCTGAGGCTGCCCTTGCTTTTGCTCTTGACCTGACTGGACGCTGGGCTCCCTTGGATCCCAGGTAAGATCGGACTCCTTTTCTCCTCTATTGTGCAACTCTCAGTTTCCGGGGGTTAGGGGGTAGGGTCATGTTGGAGTGCTGATTAAAGAGGGCAGGTGTGATCCAACATAGTGGGGGTGTGTGTGGGTGTGTGCTTCTGCGAGCACGTGTGTGTGTGTGTGTGTGTGTGTGTGTGTGTGTGTGTGTGTGTGTGTGTGTATCTGCTCCCCTGCAGTTCGTGAATGTTGTGGTTGTGCATTTTGTACGCGTGTAGATGTTTATGTTTGATGTCTAGCACGTGGATTGTGTGAATATGTAATTTGTGCATGTTTAGTGTGTGGTGGGTATATATTGTGTGTATGTGCCTATGTGTATTGTGTTGTGTGTGTGTGTGCGCTCGCGCGTGCCTGGGCACTCCTGAGTTCTAACATCTGGAAATATCCTCCTGGGCCTGGGGTGCAGTGGTGACGACTCCCCTTAGAGACCTCAAACTCCCACTGAAATCAAAGTCTAGGGTGGGATCTGCTGAACTCCTGCCTAGAGACCTTTAAGGAAACAGGCTTGAATAAGAATTTTGTAATGTTGGGGAAGCACCTAAGTCAAAGTCACCCCAAGATACAGAGCAAGGTGAGGTAAGATTCCACTGAAGGGTTTTCTAACTTGTTTTCTAGATTGTTGAATTCTCTCTCTCTGAATAGATATAAATCTGTGTGTGTGTATGTGTGTGTGAGTGCGTGCGTGTGTATACAAATGTGCATCTTAACAAAGGCCACCTTGGACTTGGGGATCCTATTTAATTCAGCAAACTTTCTACAAGCACCTATATGCAGTAGGCATAAATCCAAAGGGATGCAAAGACAAAATGGGAAAAACAACAACAAAAAAAACCCCTCACATTTAATTGTCCAAGATTTAAAAAGGAAGCATATTGTTTGACTTACTAAGAGCTTCACCAATTCCTTAAAACACAATAAAACTCACAATGTTTCCATTCCTCTCCCTCTCCCCCCCACCCCAACAAAAACAAAGCAAGGTGCATTTCTTGAGGAAAAGCAGAGAAAAAGGAGAAAATTATTTTTTATCCCAAAGATGATACAATTATTTAATTGTGGTTTGCCTCACTGTCTGTTTACCCGCTTCCTGGATTTTTTTTTCCTTTAGAAATGTTGGGGAAATGCATGGCCATCTTGAGCTTGCAAGGAATATTGTTTGAATGGTTTCAAAAGTGGTCAATATTACCTGCTTGGGATCTTCTTTCTAATTTTCCTCTTACTGCTAGGATACACACTGGATTAGATGATCTCCAAGACATCTTTCAGCTCCAAAACTCAGATAGTCTGTGTATTTATTGAAAACATATGATTGTGTTCCCTGAAACACTTAAAAAGCCCATCAATGGTGGCTTTGGCAGCTCTCCATACAATCATCAATTATGAGCTAGAAGAAATCATTGAGGGTATAATAATATATATATAATCATATTCATTTTTACAACTGAGAAAGTTGAAGCCCAAGGTAGATAAATGCAAGGAAGTAGGCATGTTTAACCTGGAGAAGAAATTTGGATAGGGGCATGATGGCTCTGTTGTTACTGTTTGATCAGTTTCCTGTTATTTTCAATTCTTCATGATCCCATTTGGGGTTTTCTTGGGAGAGATAACTGGAATGGTTTGCCATTTCCTTCTCCATCTCCTTTTACAGATGAGGAAACTGAGGCAAACAGGGTTAAGTTGAGTTGCTCAGGGTTACACATGCTAGTAAGTGTCTGATGCTGGATTTGAACTCAGGTCTTCCTAGCTCATATGGAAAAGGGAGTAAATTGTTTCTCCTTGGGGCGGCTAGGTGGCCCGGTGAGTAGAGCGTCGGCCCTGGAGTCAGGAGGACCTGAGTTCGGATCCGGTCTCAGACACTTAACGCACACAAAAACAAAAACCTAGCCCGGTGACCTTGGGCAAGTTACTTAACCCCAATTGCCCTCCAAAAAGCAAAAAAAAAAAAATTGTTTCTCCTTGATCCAGAGGTTAGATTTAGGAAGGATGAATGGAAAGTACAAAACTGCAAAGTTAGTTCAGATGTATAAGTCAATACTTCCCAGCACTGAGAGCTGTCCCAAGGGAACATACGGGTGGAGGGCTTTGAGCAAAGTCTAAATGGCTGTTTGTCACTCTGTTCCACAGGAAGTTCTTGGGAAGGTTTATCCTGGACTGTGTGGGCCCCTGGGTTCCAACTCTGAGATTCTGTGATTGGCTAGAGAGGTTTCTATGAGGCAACAAGGTAGGAAATAAGAGCTGAGCTAAGAGTTAGTCCCCTCACTCCACAGCCAAGGGCCTTTGCAGACAGCCTGCTGTGTCTGAGTGTCCTGTTCCGTGTTCATGCTCTCTTTCCTGAAGTGCCTGAGTCTTTTGTTTGGGAAGTCTATAGAAGCCGGGGGATGGGGGGGATGGACGTTGGAGGAAGTAATTTGAATTTTGGTAGGATTTTTTTTTTTTTGAGACTGGGAAATTCAAACAGCCCACCATGTTATTATTGCTCTTGCTGGTTGAGTGGTTTTCAAAGTTAATGGCTTCTTGGGTTAAGATCTAGTCTACTATTTTAGGAGGTGAGCAAGGGGACAAGGGAAGCCTTCCTTAAAACTACAACTCACCATGTTCTACTGATCTGTCAGAGTACCTGGATCATGGTCCATGGGATGTACAATTTGATTTTAAAGTTGCATTTCCCTCTAAACTTTAAGAATCAATACCTCTCAGTTGCTGAAGTAACAAAATGTTCCCCTGTGAGTAGATATATTGTGACTTTGCAGCTGGAATGATGCAGTTGGATCGCAGTACCTTTTCTCATTTACTATGGCAAAAGAGCTTGTTTTAGAGGAAAGAAAGTAGACATTTCCAAGTCACTGTTGTACGTGCATTGTCTTTGTTACTTTTTAATATAAAATTGTGTGTTGAATGCTAAGGAAGCAGTTTCAGACCATGTTGAAGCTGCCTGAAATTAAGTCCATTGGCAGACAGCTGCGTATTTAGTTGTCCTGGAAATAATCCCAGAAAACAACAGAGGTTAACCAAATAGATAAACCAGAAATTGGAAGTTGGCCTGATTCTCCCTCCTTCCCCAAATATAGCATGTCCAACCCATAAACTACCTCCCTCTCATTCTCCAATAACCAAAACAAAACTCTAAACAACTAACCAAGTAGGCAATTGTTTAAAGGATTGAATTTGTGTCAACTCTTGTTTTCTATTTGTATTTGAATTTGAAAATCATTATGATTTTCTATTTATCAAGAAATTATAAGAATTTTATTAACTCACTTTTGTGGTTACTAATTTTTTTCCCTTTACCTCTAATAGTAGTTTCAAAGGTATTTAAAATGAAACCGTCATCTATGCCTATGAGTTTGGAATTAAGAGTCAATTGATATTTATCTTAGGTCTCTAGAGAAGAAATAGCAGCTTTTTGCCCTAGCCCCCCTATTCTGTGCACTGTACCCAATCTTGTGGGCTTGTGGATAGTGAGAACACAGTAGGGCAATTTTCTTTAAACAATCTTTTCCTATGCATAGTTTTTCATATGGTTTCAAGGAAGTGAGAGTAATCTTTGAGAGAGGGGAAGCAATCTTTTAAATTATTGATTTGATTATTAATTATTAATAATCTTAAAAGTATCTTTCACCTAAATTTTAAAAATAAGCATTTATTATCTAGTAACTTTCATCTTAGATTATGAAGTCCTTTTAGTCCTTTGCTTCTTTTTGAGTCCCCAGCATTTGGCATGGTACCTGTCACACAGAAGATGTCAGGTGCTGGCCATACAAAGAGAAGGAAAAAGACCATGCCTTAGTCTTAGGAAGATTATATTCCACCAGAGAAGCTTACATTCTTTCTTAACCTAATTTTACTTGGTGCCTTTCATTTTTTTATTTTAAACTAAGTTTTAAAAACGTTTCATTGGTTCACAGGTTTTTTGGCTCCTGAGCCAGTACTCTTTTTCCTGGGCTAGGCTAACTCCTCATGGTGATCCTTCCAATAAGTGTCAGAGTCAGAATTTGAATAGGGTGTAGTTAAAAATGGCTCTCATACTAGTTTGCTTTTCAGTACACTGTCCTCTCAATAGGTCAGGGATACTAAGCTAAGGATTTTCATTCTACAATATGATGGCTAAAAGGATTGTGCCCCATGTCTGTAATTATTTCCATATCTCAGCTTCTCTGACTTGTTGCAAGTCTCTTAAAATTTCATCTTCTGAAAAGTCTTTCCTAGTCTCCTTTAAAGTCACAAATCTTAAAGTGATATGTAAATGCTAACAATTAGTGCTGCCTTTCCTCTGAGACTACCCCTAATTTTCTTGTCAATAGCTTGTTTATACATAGTTGCTTGCCTCTTGTCTCCCACATTGACTGTAAGCTCCTTGAGGACACAGACAATATTTGTCCTTTGTATGCCCAGTACTTCATCCAGGGATTAGCACATAGTAGGCACTTAACAAATGTTTGTTGACATATAGTTACAGCAGAACCTCAGCTCCATTTTTTTCCTTTAAAAAAAACATAGAAATAGAGTGCCGGCACTGAAGTCAGGAGGTCCTGAGTTCAAATCTGGACTCAGATGCTTGACACACTTACTAGCTGTGTGACTTTGGGCAAATCACTTAACCCCAATTGCCCCCCAAAAAGCAAAAAAAATATAGGGGTGGCTAGGTGGTGCAGTGAATAAAGCAGAAGCCCTGAAGTGAGAAGAACTTGAGTTCAAATCCAGCCTCAGACACTTAACACACTTACTAGCAGTGTGACTTTGGGCAAGTCACTTAACCCCAAGTGCCCTCCAAAAAAGCAATATATGTATATATAAATGGACCTGTAGTTGAGAATTGAAATGCCAAAACTTGCAGAGGGTTCTTTAGCCTAATGACTGTCTTGCCTTTCTCAAGGATAATCAGGAACAGAGACTTCTTTTTTAATTCTGAATTCTGAAAAATCTGTCTTTTTCAATTGATGGTTAAACTTAAGTTTAGCAAGATAGGAGGAAACTAATCGCCTTTACTTTTCACAGTATCAAATTCCAGTCTCCTCCTTCACTGTATGTAATAGAAGGATAATCTTGCTCAGTTGAGACTATTGAGAGGAAGGAAGAGAGTAATTGATATACAAATCCACCAAATAAAATAAACCTAAAATAGGAAATAAAATCCATATAGAATGAAAGACAAAACAAAATTATCAGTGTTTAAACACCATAAGGAGAAAAGTGAATTAATGTCTTTTGCATGTCTTATTTTGTCAGAACACCATCTAGAGGACAAAGTTAAAACATTTATAGGTGAAGTCCATGAAGAGCAATCAAATAAAAGCACCCTATCCAATAAAGGAGTTAGGAGGAAAAATAATTAAAGCACTATGTCTTGGAATGGGGTGCCAAAGACAAAGGTTATTCAGACAAGAAAGTGTATAGTTGAGGAAAATATAAGAGTGGAATTCTGAACCACAATTATATTTGGGCTAGACAAAGGAAGAGACAAGGATGTCTGAGATATTTTATTTTGCCAGACAGTCATTAAGGCAATATTGATGGACAAAAGTCAAGAAGAAGAATCAGGAAATATCCTAGAGGAGTAAATAAGTACAAGCAGGGAAAGAAATGAATAGGATTATGGATCTGAAGCAAGAGAGAGGCCTTGAAGGTTATCTGGTCTAACTTACTCATTTTTTAGACATAAAGAACCATGAATCATAGTGACAAAATGACTTGCTAAGAGTTGAACAGTGATGAAGAGGTGCTAAAACCTGTATCTGGACATTGGTCCTCTTTCCAGATAGACCATTCACTTCCCTACACCTAGCTGCCTCTTTGGTAAATTACTATTTCTAGAAATGGGATGTCATAGATTAAAGTGTTTCATTGAAGAGATGTCCTTCTGTGAGTTGCCACAGAATCATACACTCTCAGAAGCAAAAGGGAATTTGGATTCCGTCCAACTCTAACTCATACCTGAACAGGAATCCCGTTATATGTAATTGAGCAGTAGAACTCATCATCTCTGCACGGCTCTTATGAGAATAAGCCCTCTTCCTCATGAGGCAATGTATTGTACTTTTAAATGGTTTTGATTCTTAGAAAATGGAAGTTTATGGAATTGTAGGTCTAGAACCAAGGAGTCTCAGAGGCTATCTAATCTACTCCACTAGTTTTACAAGTGAAGAAACTGAGGCTCAGAGAGAAATGACTTGCCCAAGGTCACACAACTGGCACATGGAAGAATTGTTTTATTAAGAATTAGTTCATAGTTCTTGAAGTTGGGAATGGTATTCGAAGTTTCCCATAACTAGCTAGTGTTTATATGGCATTTTGCGGTTATCAGAGCTCTTTATGTATATCTGTAGCACACACACACACACACACACACACACATATATGTATGTATGTATGTATGTATGTATGTATACATATAGGCCTTCAGGGTTTACAAAGTACTGTCTTTCCCCTGTGATCCTCACTCTACAAATGAGAAGACTGTAGGCTGGAGAGGTCAGGTGACTTGCTGAAGGTTACCCAATTAACAAGTATAGGGATCTAATAAGAGGGCATTCAGTGAGGTTAATTGTCAAGCCTTCCTCTTGGGTTCAGAACAATCCACCCTCACAAGTACAAGATGGGGGAGACCTGGTATACATAGCATGTGATCTCCAAGAGATTTGGGGGTTTTAGGAGGCTGCAAGATCAGTTTAGTTGTGTGTTGACTGTGTGTTAGGGAAACCAGAAAAGTGAATGTGGTCTTGGCCTTCACTGGGAGGGGCAGAGCCTCCAGAAATTAGGAGATGGATTCTTTCTCCAGGCTCTGCCTGGTTAGAGCTTCACCATATACAAGAGATACAGATACAAGAGATGCAGCAAGTCTAGAGTCTGGTATTACGTTTTCAGTGCAACAGTTTAATCACAGCATGGCTAAGTTGGAGAACAAGGGTAACCAAGATGGTGAATGTCTTCAGTGCACACTAAAGATCAGTTGGAGCTAAGTGGAAATATTCAGTTAGGAGAAAAGAAGACTCCGGTAGGACCCAAGAGCTGTCTTTTTTTTTTTTTTTCTGAAGGGCTATCACTTGGAAGAAGTATTAGACGTGTTCTGCTTAACCACAGAAAACTGAACCTCTGGCAAAGGATAGAAGTTACAGAAAGGCAAACTGAGGCTTATTGTTGGGGAAAACTTCCTATTAGAGTCTTCCCGGTGTTTAATGAGTTGCCCCAAAAGGTCGTGAGATTCTGTCCTCAGATCTGTGGGTACAAGACTGATGACAACTTGTAAGGCTAGCTAGGTCTTTTCCTGGGAGAGGTTAGACTCAGCAGCTGAGATTCTAACTCCCTGAGCCCAGAGCCTTGGGCTCCCAAGCCCAATCCTTTCTTCTTTGTCCATACAGTTTTCTTATGTTTTACGCCATGCCCTCTTTGCCTTTAGGTATAGAGTTGTAGAATTCCCAGTGAAAGATTTTGTTGCTGTTGCTGCTGCTGTATTTTTCTTTCCTGTATTAATGCTATTATAATATGCTTTAAAATGTGAACTCATGTTTAGGAACAGCTGTTACCAAATGTGTGTGTGTGTGTATGTGTGTGTGTGTGTGTGTATGTGTGTGTGAGTGTGTGTGTGTGTGTGTGTGTGTGTGTGTGTGTGTGGTCAGAATGGCAATCATTGTTCCCAGAATTATATTCTCATTTCATATCATTTAGCAGCTGTTATTTGGTGACTAAGCCCAAGGAAACCAAGAATCTTTAAAATGCACTGATTGAGCAATTAGATGTCCACGAGCAATAGGAAGAATTTCTGGGCTGTGCTGGCCAGTTTTTAGCAAATGAAATGGATGATAGAAGGAGGAATCATCTCCCTTCAGATGTCAGCACGCTAACTGAATTAGTTAGGCCAGGGAACGATGCATAGACCTGGCACTGGAAGAGAGTACCCGAAGTGAATTCATCCAGCCCATTACTTTCTAGCTTAGGAAAGTGAGGTCTGAGGAGGAAGTTCAGGGCCCAAGGTCACCCAGGCAGCAAGCTTCAGAGATAGGACTGGAGGTCATGACGTCTTGTGCGCAGGACTCTTTTCACTCTACTAGGCAGCTCTATTCCATTTTGTTCCCGAGGAGAGCTCTATAATCAAGGTGTTATTGTTCCTATTTTATAGATTAGGAGACTGAATCTGAGAGCACTGGAGTGGCTTGCTCAGTATCACACAGAAAGCAAGAGTCAGAGCTGGGATTCAAACCCAGGTCTAACTGATTCTAAATCCATGCTCTTTCCATGTGTCCCCCTCCCCCCCAGTGTCTCTCAAGCACAGCCTTACTCATATAAAGTCACTTGAACTCTGAAATGGGCATCCGAAGCCCCAGGGTTCAGTGGTGATGTGATTACACCTCTCTCAAAGGACTGTTATAAAGATCAATTGAGATCATATTTGTAAAGTGCTTAGCATGGTGCCAGACACATAGTAGGTGCTGAATAATTAAATTTCTCTAATAAAACAGAATATAATGCATTTCTTAATGAAAACACTTCTGCAGTTTCCTTCCCTTCTGCTTCCCTAGAATTGTGGAACATTTGAAAAGGAGTAGCAAAAAATAAAGCTAGATAGGCCAGATGGAGTGTGAAGGACCTTGAATGCTAGGGGGAAGCACTGAAGGTTATGGGGTCAGAGGAAAGACCTGATTTGCTGAGAGGGAGTATATACAAGATGATACAGAGGGAGCCCCCTCCATTGGCTCCTAGAAGGTACAGTGGATAGGACACTTGGTCTAAAGTCAGGAAGACCTGAGTTCAGATTTGACCTCAGACATTAACTAGCCTAAATGACCCTGGGTAAGCCACTGGTTTGCCTCAATTTCCTCATTTATAAAATGACTATAATAATAGCACCTGTCTCCTAGGATTGTTGTGAGGGTCAAATAAGGTCATGTTTATAAATTATTTAGCACAGTACCTACCAATTAGTAGGTGCTTAATTAAAGCTCCTTTCCTTCCTTCTAGTGGTCAAGAGTAATAGGCCATCCAGTTTATATCCTTCTCTAGGTGAAAAAGTGAAACTAGTATCTATTAGAAACAATAAAGCTCTGGTGTGTTCTGCTGAACTCACTGCCTTTGAAATCATAGAGGGAAAATGGCAGATAGAGTACATAAAATTAGCATTTAGAATGGAACAACGTCCAAACAAAAGATCTGCTCCATTACTTGTTAACTGGAAGACAAAAGGATTTTGCTCCAATTCAAGGAAAAATGAAGCTCCGTGGCAGATGGGCCATTGGGCCCGTTCTTTACAGCAGTGGAATTGTCAGGCTGATAGATGCGCTTTCTTTTGCAATCACTTTTCCTGAGATGCGGCAATGCGCCTGAATCAGTGGAAGCAGTTGCCCCTAATTGGTTCAACAAAGGAGCTCTCCAATACCTTCCATCAGAGGCTCATAGATGCAGAGCTTAAGGGAATTTGGAATCCTGCTAACTTGATCCCTTCTTTTACAGATGAGGAAAGTGAGGCCTAAGAAGGCAAAAGGGCCTGTCCACCATCATCCAAGTAGGAAGTGTAGAGGCAGGATCGAAGCCAGGGCTTCCTTGTGCAGGCAGTCTCACCGCCCATCTCACTGCTTGTCCCGTGGGTATCAAAAAGGCATGTTTGTGTGTTTTCCAGCTGGTATTCATTACACACATTTCACTGAAGTCCTACTCTGCGTTAATGCATAGAGCACTGGGCCCGGAGTCAGGGAGATCTGAATTCACATGTGACCTCACATAAATCCTAACTGTGTGGCCCTAGGCAATCATTCAACCTCCGTCTGCCTCAGTTTCTTCATCTGTGAAATGGGACTAGTAATATCACCTACCTCTCAGGGTTGTTGTGAGGATCAAATGAGATATAATTGAAAAAGACTGTTTGTACAATACCTAGCACATAGGAAACACATATTTTCTTTCCTTCTCTCTGATGCTTCCTCAAAATCTGGAGCAAATCTTGGGTCCTGGATGGCTATGCCGGGTAGGTAAGCCTGAGCCAGAAAGATTTTGAATACAGACCTGGCAGTGACCTGTGGCCTTCTCTTATTTGAATATCAGCCTTGCTCAGTTTGGAAAGAGAGGTCCATTGTCAGGTTCACTGTATCGTGAGGGGTTTTTTGTTTGCCCACAGTTTCTCTTGCGGACCATGTGCTGAATCCCAGGGTAACATAACCTCCCCTCCCTCCCTCTACAGCCCAGCCAAAGTGGCTATTTTCTGCCCCCTCTACACCCTCCTTCATCTCTGGTGTCAATACCTTTGTGTAGGCTTTTACCTGGGCCTAGAATGCTGCCCACCCCTTCCACTTCCTGGCTTCTCTGCCTCCATTTAAGGCTCTATTCCATTATCACCCCCTAAGCAAGGCCTGTTCTGATCTTCCTATAAGCTCCTTGAAGGCCGGGGTTCTTTCATTTTTGTCCTGGATCTCCAATACCTTGCTCACTGTCTGGAATTTAGTAGACATTTAATAGAAACTTGTTGATTGATTGATGGGTATGTGATCTAATCACCATGGAGACTCATTGCAGATCATCAGTTATCCATGTCTGTTGGGCTAGTACAACTGTAGCCCAAGTCCTCCCATCATTTTCCACATAGGCTCCACCCAACATAGTAGGGATCTTTCCCTGGTTTTTCTTGACTATATATATCTACATCTATATGTATGTATGTGTATATGTATATACACACACATATATACCTATATGTATGTATGTATTATGTATATACATATATGTAACTGTGTATCTATGTGTGTATATATGTATATGTATGTAGATGTGTCTGTATGTGTGTGTGTGTGTGTACCAATAATGCACACAGGTTGTCCATTGGTTATCTGTCACAATTTCTACCTGGTAAGCCTGGTAAGGCATTGCTACCCTGGCAAGTCTGTTCTCCCTCCTGTCAGGAGGAGGGGCTCCTTCCTCTCATACCTTCCTCTCCTACTTTATTTATAAGGCAAGGCAGAATTCTGTACTTGACTAGGTCTGTATGTTATTCCTCTTTAAGGCAAATTTGATGAGAGCAAGGTTCTTGCACTCCTTTCTGCCCCACCCTCTGCCGTCTCCCTCATCTTCCTCTACACTGTAAACACTCTTTCATACCTCTTTTATGTGTATGTTTTACCCCATTATACCTCTCCCCTTTTCCTTCTTTGGTACATTCTTCTTTCTCACATCTTAATTTAATTTTTTTTGATAATCATCCCATAATATTCAACTCACACCCACACATTCAGTCTAAGTATACTCCTTCTAATAATGAGAACATTCTTAGTAGTTACAAGTATGATCTTCCCATATAGGAATGCAAACGGTTTGATTTTTGAATCCCTTATGATTTCCCTTTCCTATTTCCCTTTTCATGTTTCTCTTGTGTTTGAAAGTCACATTTTCTGTTTGGCTCTGGTCTTTTCATCAGGAATGCTTGAAAGCTCTCTCATTAAATAGCTATTTCCCCCCTAAAGGATTATGATCAGTTTTGCAGAATAGGTGATTGTTCTTGATTGTAATCCTAGTTCCTTTGCCTTCCAGAATATCACATTCTAAGCCTTCCATTCTTTTGAAGTAGAATGTGCTAAATCTTATATTATCTTGACTGTGGCTCCATGATATTTGAACTGTTTCTTTCTGACTGCTTGTAGTACTTTCTCTTTGATTTGTGAGCAATATTCCTGGTAATTCTCATTTTGGGATATCTTTCAGGAGGTGATCAATGTATTCTTTCAAATTCTATCATGCCCTCTGGTTCTAGGGCAATTTTTCTTGATAATTTCTTGAAAGATGATGTCTAGGCTTTTTTCATGGCTTTCAGGCAGTTCAATAATTTTTAAATTATGTATCCTGGATCTATTTTTCAGGTCAATTTTCCAATGTGATATTTCACATTTTATTATATTTATCAGTCTTTTGATCTTGTTTTATTGCTTCTTTTTTAAATGAATTTATTAGTTTAGTTTCAGTTAACAAGATTCAATTCCATCGTTCCTTGATTTTCAAATTTCCTTTACTTCCCTCCCCCCTCCCCCCACCACAGCATATAGTCCAGTATAAGATCTGCAAATGCATTCATATTAGACATTATTCCAATTACAAAGGCGTATTGTACTAGGTGGGATGAAAGATGGTAAGGAAGAAATAAAACCAAACAATGAAAAGAAAAAGATCATTTAGTTTGCTTCCATCAGGATTCAGGCTCAGTTCTTTCTAGTTTTATCTCTGGATGGCACTTTTCTCACTTTCTTGAGTCTTTCGGGATTGACTTATATCACTGCATTGCTGAAAAGAGTCCAGTCTGTCATAGTTGGTCATCACAGATATGGTATGTCTGTGACTGTATACAAATTTTTTCTGATTCTACTCTTCTCTCTCAGCATCAGTTTGTATAAGTCTCTCCAGGTAATTGTGAAATCCATCACCTCCTCGTTTCTTATAGCACAATAATATTCCATTACATTCATATACCACAACGTATTTAGCCATTCCCCAATTGACGGGCACTCCTTTAGTTTCCAATTCTTTGCAACCACAAAAAGGGCTGCTAAAAATATTTTTGTACATATGGGTCTTCCTCCCACTTCTATGATCTCTTTGGGATATAACCCTAGAAGTGGTATGGTTGGGTCAAAGGGTATGAAATTATTTATAATCCTTTGGGCATAATTCCAGATTGCTCTCCAGAATGGTTGGATAAGTTCACAACTCCACCAGCAATGTATTAGCGTTCCAATTTGTCCACATCCTCTCCAGCATTTGTCACTTTCTTGTTTTGTCATCTTAGCCAATCTGACTGGAGAGATGTGGTATCTCAGAGTTGTTTTGATTTGCATTTCTCTAATTAATAGTGATTTAGAGCATTTCTTCATATGCTTATAGATATCTTTAATTTCTTTCTCTGAAAACTGCCTGTTCATATCCTTTGACCATTTATCAATTGGGGAATGACTTGTATTCATATAGATTTGGCTCAATTCTCTATAAATTTTAGAAATGAGTCCTTTATCAGAGACAGAAGTTGTAAAAATTCTTTCCCAATTTCCCACCTCCCTCTTGATCTTGGTTACATTGGCTTTGTTTGTACAGAAGCTTTTCAATTTAATGTAATCAAAATTATCCATTTTGCATTTTATAATGCTCTCTAATTCTTGTTTGGTCCTAAAATCTTCCCCTCTCCACAATTCTGTCAGATAAACTATTCCTTGCTTTTCCAAATTGCTTACAGTATCATCCTTTACACCTAGATCATGCACGTCTCATGGAGTCATTATCTTCCGGTTGCCCAGTTCTAATTTTTAAGTAATTATTTTCTTCAGTGAGCTTTTGTACTTTTTTTTCCATTTCTGCAGTTCTACTTTTTAAATAGTCCTTTTCTTTAGTGAACTTTTGTGCATGTTTTTCTACGTGGTCAATTTTGCTTTTTAAGGAGTTCTATATTTCATTTGATTTTTATGCCTCTTTTAACATTTGGCTTATTCTGTTTTTTAAGGTGCTGTTGTCTTCAGTGTTTTTTGTGCCTCTTTTACCAAGCTGTTGACTCCTTTTTTCATAATTTTTCTTGCATCGTTTTTTTCTGGCATCAGTGTTATTTTTTTTTTTTCATATTTTTCCTTTCCCCCTCTTTTTGGATTTTTAAAATATTTTTTGAGAACTCATAAGGAATTCTTTTGTAGTCTGAGATCAATTCTTTTTTTTTTTTTTTTAGACTTTTGATGTAGCAGTTTGGACTGTTGTTTTCTTCTGAGATTGTATTTTTTTTTTAAAGCAATTGGGGTTAAGTAACTTGCTCAAGGTTACACGGCTAGTCATTATTTGTGTGTGGGTGCTCATTTTCTGAGGCCAGATTTGATCTCGGGTCATCCCAACTCCGAGGCCGGCGCTCTTACTCACTGCGCCACCTAGCCGCCCCTTTAGGGCAATTGGGGTTAAGTAACTTGCCCAAGGTTACACGGCTAGGTTTTTGTTTGTGTGGATTAAGTGTCTGAGGCCAGTTCGGCGCTCTATTCACTGCACCACCTAGCCGCCCCCTGAGATTGTATGTTGATATTCTCTGTCACCATAGTAACTTTCTATGGTCAGGTTTTTTGTTGTTGTTGTTGTTTATTCATTTTCCTGCCTGTTTCTTGACTTTTAACTTTATATTAAAGTTGATCTTTGCTCCCAGGGAGGAAGGGGCACTGTCCCAAACTTTAGATTTTTTTTTTTTTATGCAGCTAGTTCTGGGGACCTGTAAGTTTTCAGTTTTTCCAAGGTGGTGTGATGTAAAGATAGATGTGTTTGCAACTTTCCTGGTCTATTCCTCTGGTCTGTGACTACAAACACTCTTTTCTACCCTGGAACTGTGACTGGAATCCCCACTCCCTTGGGGTCACAAGTTCTAGTGTGCTGGTGTTCTTCCTTATCCTAGGACTGTGACTTAGAAATGTAATCTCTATCTAAGTATGGACCATGTAAGTATAGCCAGTGAAGCAAATGAGTCACTGTAATCTTCTGATCAGTTTTCTGACTGCCTCACCACCTGTGGGCTAAGAAATCCAGAAGCAGCCACTGCCGCTGTTCATTCTGTCACTTCTGAGATCTGTTCCTAGTTTGCTGGGGGTGCTGCCTTTGCTGTCATAGTCTGAGCTCTACTCTTACCCTGGTAAGATAGATCTTCCCTGCTGGCCTTATACATTGTCTTGATTGGAAAACTGTTTGTCCCCATCCTTTTGTGGGTTCTGTGGTTCCAGAATTTGTTTTGACGATTATTTAATATAATAGTTTGGAGGGCAATTTCAGAGAGCTCAGACAAGTCCTTGCCTTTTCTCCAACATCTCGGCTCTACTTCTATGTAACTTTTTTTTTCCTTTGGGGAGAATCTATACATTTATTAGGTGTATCCTTGAGGAGAGAATTAGCAGGAAACAGGCAGGTTTTGAAAAGCAACATTCCACTGGAGACCACATCTTTGCCATCACAAAGTTGCCTAAAAGATACTGAAAACAGAAGAGCACACCATTGTTATTGTTTGTGAACTGTTAAAAATCACATTTGGTAGACCAAAATGCCATCTTAACTTTCTCCTACAAAGAGGAATCTCCTACACCATTTACCAAAATTACACTAGATTCCTTGAAAGATATTATAGCAGGGAAAATTTTGTGCTTATAGTACTTAGTATTTATTTAATATTTTAAAGTTCACAAAGCAATTTACAAATGTATTATTTTATCCTCACAAGTACCTTAGGAGGTAGATCTTATTTTCTACTTTTTACAGTTAAAGCATTTGAAGCAAAGACAAATTAAGTGACTTGCCCAAGGTCACACAGCTAGAACATGTCTGAGACTGGATTTGATTTCAGGTCTTTCTGACTTCAGTTGACATTTTTATCCAATGGGCTCCCTCCCTACCTTATAACATTAGCCAAGGCACAAAGCTGGGAGGAGTTTGTTTGCCAAATATGTTTACCCCTGCTGGAGCAGATCTAGTATAGCACAAAAACAATTGAAGCTAGCGCTCATGGAAGCATCATTTACATACCCAGGAATGGATTAGGTGCTGTTGCCTTGCTCTCAAGCAGCACTCATTCTGAGACCAGGCAGAACCAGATAGTCTTCTACTGTGGTCTGGAGACACATGATATGTGGAGGGATGCTTGGGACCCTTTCAGGGGATCTATAATGCCCACACTATTTTCATATAAAATTAAGATAGTTTATAGTGCAATTAAGATATTTTAATTTCTGCTTCAGTAAATATTGGTAGGGAGAACTCTGTGTGCAGATAAATGTTTTAAAAACAGGTCCAAAAAGGTATGCCCAGCACAGGTTTCAGTTTAGTCTACACCAACAGTTTCTATATCATATTCTTTAGTCTAGACAATGAATAAAACCCCAGTAAATCACTTTATATTCAGGTGTGTAAATTCTTACACTGGAAATTTAACATTTGGCTTTTGAAACTCCTATCAGCTAGGTGCTAGCAAAACCCTGGGTATAACAACAACAACAATATTTATATAGTGCCTCCTCTGGGCCAGGTACTCAGCTAAGTGTTTCACAAATACTATCTCATTTGATCTTCACAACAACCTTGGAAGGTAAGAACGATTATTATTCCCATTTTACAGATGAGGAAACTGAGTCAAACAGAGGTTAAGTTACTTGCCTGGGGTCACACAACTGGTAATTATCTGAGGCTGGGTTTGAGCGCAGGTCTTCCTGACTACAGGGCAGTGTTTTCTCTACTCTACTTAGCTGCCTCAATCATTTTTAATCCTCAGTCATTTTTTAAGAATATAAATGGTTCTGAGACCAAAAAGTTTGACAATGGCTACTCTAATCAGCCTTACCTACAGAAGAGAAACTAGGTAGTGGGTATCATCTCACAAGGTTAGTTTGTCAAATTTTCCCTATACTTCCCAGGGGTGAGTTTGTACATTGGTGTAGAGGGCAGACTTTCTGTTTTTCTTTTTTTTTTAATTAAACAAATGCTTTATTAACTTATGGTTTACGTCATTCATTTCCACCAGATTATGATTTACATTTTCCCCCCATTTTTTCCCTACCCACCACCCCAGAATAGCAGTCCCACTAGATATCCCCTCATCCAATCTGCTCTCTCCCATATCTTCTCCCATATCCCCTTCGACTTTGCCATTAGGGCAAGGTGAATCTCTGAGCCCCAATGCCTGGATATCTTATGAAACATTTAATTTTAAAACTTCGATTTTCAGATCCATTCCCTTCCTCCCTTGTCACCCACACCCTCTGAGAAGATAAGCAATTCAGTATGTGTTGTACATGTATAGCTATGCAAAACATTACCATAGTAGATATATTGTAAAAGACTGTTTATATTTCCCTCCCACCCATCTCACCTCCCACCTGGTCCATTCCCTACTTTGATCCTGTCCCTCTTTGTCCCTCCCCTCCCCCAAGAATGCCCCCCCCATCCCCCTTTCCCCTACTCAGGAGAGTGAGGGTAAGATATTTCATTTAGTATGTATGTGATTCTCTCCTTGAGCCAACTTCAATGAGAATATGCTTTTGCCTTTTTGCCTTCCTGTTCTTCCCCTCCTCTGTAACTACTTCCCCTTGCCTCTTCTACTTGA